>OW679196.1:109905473-109960133 GCA_940337035.1 Agriotes lineatus | reverse complement strand
ACTTTGCATTTGACATATTTAGGAGCCAATTTCTGATTGAAGGATTTAGATGCATCAGATAAGACGTAGTTCCTTTTCCAAACCAAATCATTGACATTAAATTTTAATGGACGCTTACGCAAGTTATAGTGCTTGGAATTGCGTTGGTAGGAGTTATTGAGGCGTTTAACAACGTCTTGATAAAGTTCAGAAAGTTGGTTAACGTCTAAAGCCAGGTCTTCACGAGTTTCTAAAGATAATTCTTCTTCTTGGAAGTTCTTAAGACGACCGTAATAAGTCCCAGAAACTGGTACAGTCCTCCCAAAATTTAAGAAAGAAGGGGTGTAACCCGTCACCTCATGAACGGCGTTACGCAAAGCGTGTGCAACTTGATAAATATGTTCGTCCCACGAACGATGATTATCCGAAACATAAGAACGAAGAGCAGTACCGATAACTCGGTTAACTCTCTCAACAAAATTGACTTGAGGATGATAAGAAGCATTATACCAAACTTGTTGAACTTGGTATTGTTTCATCAAGGCTTTAAATTGGGAACTTATAAATTGTGGTCCGTTATCAACCATACATATTTGAGGAACACCAAAAATAAGGAATACTTCGTTCTCCAGAAACTTGGCTACTGCTTTAGCAGTGGCAGCGCGAACAGCTTTAACTAAGGTAAACTTGGTTAGCCAATCACATACAACTATGATAGAAGTGTTACCAGTTTTCGTGCGAGGTAAGGGACCCATAATGTCAATTGACAAACATTGAAAAGGGTATAAAATCTTCTTATTTTGACCCATTAAACCAGGTCTAGCAAGTTGACTAACTTTACTCGCAGCACAAGTTTCACAATGGCGTATGTAACGGATGACATCGGCACGCATTTTAGGCCAGTAATATTGTTCGGAGATTTTACAAAAGGTTTTATAACCACCCAAGTGAGCAGATGTGGGACTGTCATGAAAGAGTTTGTAAATTTCAGTTCGGCGAGAACGAGGTATCACCTGTTTCCATTCCACTAAGTTGCTAACAATGGCATGACGGTTGGGAACATACTTAAAAAGTCGATGATTTTCAATTCGCCAAGTTGGAAATTGATTAGGACTTTGGCTAACGCGGTCCAGCATTTTTAAGTACCAAGAGTCTAAGTCACCATCAACAAGTTCTAGAGCGGAAACCTGAATAGGAGCTCGCGATAAGGCATCGGGAACTACATTATGTTTGCCCTGTCGGTGTTGAATTGTAAAATCGTATTGCGACAAACGAACACTCCAACGGGCTAAACGGCCAGTGGGGTCTTTCATATTAGTAAGCCACAATAAGGAATAGTGGTCAGTTAACACAGTGAAATGTGTACCTTCAATATACGGTCTAAATTTCTCAATGCCAAAGATGACAGCTAAACACTCTCTCTCTGTGACAGAATAATTGCGTTCGGCCTTGTTAAGGGTACGTGAAGCATAAGCAATTACCTTTTCCTCATCGTCAATATTTTGTGTAAGGACACAACCGAGGCCAAAATTCGAGGCGTCACATTGTAACGTGAACGGTAGCGAAAAATTTGGGCTACTCAAAACAGGAGCGGAGGTCAAACAAGATTTAATTTGATTAAATGATTTAAGAGCATCATCAGTCCAATGCACACGCTGCTTTTTAATACGACCTTTAATTAGGTCCGAAATAGGAGCAGTAATAGTGGCAAAATTTGGAACGAAGCGACGATACCAAGAAGCTAAGCCAATAAAGCGTTTGACTTCGGTCACCGTATTTGGTTGAGGATATTTGGTGATAGCCAAGATTTTATCAGGGTCCGTGCGTAAACCATTTTTATCGACAACAAAGCCGAGGTACGTAAGACTGGGACGGCAAAATTGACATTTGTCGATATTGACAGTTAAGTTAGCGTCTTTAAGACGGGTATAAACTTGCTCTAAGGTGTCCAAGTGTTCTTTAAAGGTTCCAGACACAATAACAATATCGTCTAGATACACGAAGATGTTTTCACCCAATAGCGGACCAAAAATGCTATCCATGAGACGTTGTTGACTAGCTGGTGCGTTCGCGATCCCAAACGGTACAACTGTAAACTCGAACAAACCACGTCTAGGGACTGTAAAAGCTGTTTTCTCGCACGAATCGGGATGCAGAGGAATTTGGTGAAAAGCTTGCTTAAGATCGATGGACGTAAGATAACGTGCATCGCGCAATTTATCAAGAATGCTATTTAAATATGGTAAAGGATAAGCATCCTTCTTGGTAACCGAATTTAATTTTCGACCATCGAAACAAAGTCGATATGAACCATCTTTCTTTTTGACTAAGACCATTGGAGAACTCCAAGGAGATTTCGAGGGACGAATAATGCCCATCTCTAACAAGCGATCAAGTTCGTGGTCGGCATGGACTTGCATAGCAGGAGACAAAGGATAGTATCTCTGCTTAATAGGAGATGCGTCACCCGTATCAATAGTGTGTACAACTAAATTAGTTAAGCCCAAAGTAGGACCAGAAATTTCAGCAAATTTCCCAACAACTTGGTCTAGTAAAAGTTTTTGTTGAACTGACAAATCAACTACGCCACAAATAGTCTGCAGCGAAAAAGTTTCAGCCACATCGAAGCGTCCAGCGACAAAATCAGTCTTTGCTCCAAAAGCGTAGCAAAAATCAACACCTAAAATTAGTGTAGACGGAATTGAGTCACAAATAACCGCATCGATGGACCTAGTAATACCATCAATGGTAATGGGTAAGGCAACAGTACCTAAAATATTTTGTAGCTGACCGTCAGCAGTAGTCAAGGTAAGCGGAGACTTATTGTTACACAATTTGAGGTCGTGTCTCTGAAGTAAATATAGACCGTTGCGCCCAATTAAAGTTTGATTGGCCCCTGTATCGCAAAGAGCGTGAATAGGTTCGCCATTAATATAAATGGTTAAATAAGGACGGTTGTCAGAAAGTTGTTTAGTAAAGGTGGCTGAAGTATTACAAGTCATACGGCAAAATTCATTCACAGTTCGTAACCAAGATTCCCAAGATAAAGTATCAGCCTTAGTATAATAGGGATAAGGCTGTGATATCTACCCTTTACTTCGCGTTTTTTGGATGGCATTTAGGACAAGTAGCAAAATAACTATTTGCATGACCGCAAATATAGCAAAAAATAGTCTTATCTGCCGAGCAAGTATGGAAAGTATGGCCTAATTTACGGCAGTTCCAACAAGTGGTAGTACTTTTCGCACGGTTAGCTCTAGGACCAGAATGTTTAATTGTCATTTGTGCAGTCTGTGTCACAGGTTTTTTAGGAGTAGGCTGGTAGGCCAAGTCAGGTTCCAGTTGCAAGGATGAGGCAGCAGCAGGATTGCGGTATTTAATATTCTGAATCTTAACATCTTCCAGCTTTTTACACAGAAATGCAAGGTGTTCAATATCGTGGACTACTGTTAAGGATAATTGAGTAGCGTAAAAAGGTTGCAAGTTTTTCATAATATGCTTAAGTTGAACTGATTCGGATGGTTTAATGAGTAAACGATCAAATAAATTAAGCAGCACAGCAATAAAAAGTGAGGGTTTTTCATCGGCCCCCTGCTTACGCTTCCTAATTTCGTCCCATAATTCCTCATCAAAATCAGTAGGCAAAAAATCAGATCGCAACCTAGCTACCAAGTCGTGCCAGTTTGAAACCCGGTGATGCATGGCACGGTACCATACTAACCCACGACCCGAGAAAAGGTCAACAGCACTAGAAAATAATTGGTCGTATGAAATGTTACGCGCTACCCTAAGTTCTTCGACACGTTGTAAGAAAGAATTTACCCCCATAGTCGTAGTGTCTCCATTAAATGATAAACCCCATTTGCATACCGGTACAGAAACTAAACCTACATGTCTAGGAAAAGACGTCGTAGAGTAATTAATTTGGTCTAGTTCAGTTCGCAACTTAGCAGTAGCGGACATACTAGGTTGTTGTGTAAAAGGAGGATACGGATGTACGTGCTCATTAGAAAAAGATACCCTAGGTCGTTGGAACGTAGATGAAGCTAAACCGGCGGCTTCAGTTATGTTAGGGTTGTCAACAATATTATCTGCCATAGGTTCAATAGTGTCAGAATTAGGTGGAGCTACTGTATTAACAGAATCGACAAAATTAGTGGCATCAACATTTGAAGGCAAAGGATCTACTTGTAATTGCGAATCGTCATGCTCATTACTAAGTGACTGTAATAAATCTAAGCATTGACTGGTAAGGGTAGCATGCTCCTGTTCTAATTTAGAAGAGGGTTGTAACCTGGTTAGTCGTGAATACAAATGCGTTAGCAGCGTATCGAGCCGAGCAAATTCAGAATTGCAAGGTGCAGCAGAGAAAGCAGTAACTAATACCGAAAGTTCAGTTAGTTTGCCTTTACAAGTATCAAGTTCTAATTGTACATCGAAGGGTGCCACTAATTGATAAGCGTTAAGCAGCGTAGGGTCAGCCTTTTCGAGTAACAACTTAGCACGTAAGGTTCTACGACGTTGGTCGACGTTCATACCTTCCACCGTGTCTCTATCTAAACCCCTGAACAGTAGTTCGTAAAGCAGCTCATCAACACGAAGTGCGTTGACATTCATTTTAAATAGATAATTTTGTCAGAATATTAAATGAGAATTGCAGGTTGCACAGCTGATGTAATACCAAAGTCGGGAGCCCCACTCGTTGGCGTCAGTGAAACAATAAAAAAGCCAACCTGCGATTGATTACTAATAATAACCAATGGTAGTACAATCGCAGATCAACCCCCTTATCATTTATACACCACGGTAGCTCTGAAATGTTTCTTACTTACCGCAATGGCCTAGCTAGCGTCAAAGTCGATGGCCTTGGGTCGCAGATTTCTATCATCAGCTGAGCTGCTGCAAGCTCTTTTAATAATAGTAAAAAACACAGGGCGCCAGAAATCACAGATTTCAAGAAATAAATAAAAAAATAACAAACAATTAAGTTTATTAATCAGCAGATCATGTTTGGTGGCAACATCAATAATGCGTCGGAAAATTGTTTATCACAATATTAAATAACCTGAATACAATAAATTATACGTGCTGAAAATGCGACACGCACAGCGAACATATGTGAACCTCCTTTAGGCTCTTAAATTGAATTTGAATGCAATTCACTGAAGGGATAAGCTTATCACTGTCTGTGTGTATTATCCGTTATCTCGGTAATGATAATAAAATAGCGTGAAGCACTTTTTTTACAAAATTCTTAATATGTATTCAATTAGTAAAATTATAAATTTGTAAATTGTAAATTAGGGAACAATTGATACATTATGTTTTAGATTTATGAGACACAGATTTATGAATGGTTAGTACATTTCGTTTTAGATTTATAAGGCGTAGTTTTAAATTAGTAAATTATAAACTTGAAGCGTTGTGAAAAAAATCGATTCAGCCAATAATTCGTGGGCGTTGAAATAAGACTAACCTGGATTGAAAGAAACGCCGGTGGCATGCATTGAATTGGTCCAGGATTATCTTAATGTAACAATCACCAACAGCGCAGACCTCGTGGCCAAAGTTGATAAAAGGACAGGCGCTCGGTGTTACAGACGGCAAGCCCCCAAAATGGCATTCCAGAGGAAGTTGTGAGGGGTCCAAGATTACCAATTATGATGCCAAATAGCATAACCAGTCGCTCAAAAACGGCGTTTAAAAGAGTTACTCGAAAGTGGTAACTAAAAGCGGTAACTAAAAGCTGATAAGAAAGAGAAATTACTAAAATGGATAACAAGCAATTAGCGTAAACATACCTGATTTAGTTATCAGCTCACTAATGAAATTAATTATTAATTAGTGCTGTAGCACGTGGGAATACTTTCGAAGAAGCAAGTTACTTCGACAGAAAGCGAAAATCAAATGGCCCAAAATAATCGAATCGCTGTTCGCTGGCGTAAAGCGATAACAAGTGAATTCGGGAAAACCAAATCTAGCGCCTTCGCGCGGACAAAACTTGATATTATTCGAAATACAGCGAAAATAATTCAAGTGGGAATGTACAGGCTGGCCCGGAAAAGAATAAATAAATGGCGAAACAAATAGCAGGAGCTAAAGATTTGTTTCAATTTGAACAAAATAAACATTTTTATGATTAAACAAAAAATATTCGGTGCTTCTACTTTTTTCTTGTGAAATAGCTCAAGAAAGCATTAGAACACATGATTTTATTTGGCTTAACTTGTAATTTAGTGTATACGCTGTGTCGCAAACATTCGCAACATATATAAAATTTTAGTGTCATAATTTCAAAATTAGAAAGTCTATAATCGCTAGCATTGTTAGTAGTCATTGTCAAAATAATTTCTGCAATTTGGAAAAGCCTCAATAATATCTTAATAATTTATCCGCACTTCCTTACTCTCTCTACTATTTTATAATGTAATAACGAGCCAAGCGGCTCATAAGGTGATATAATTGTATACAAAAGGATGTCATCACTGAAATTTTAGTGCGTTTTTATAACTCAAAATATATTTCACCAACTAAAACGAACGAGAGTTATATACAATAAATAGTTTACCAGCTGTTATTGTGAAATTTAGAAAACTGACATTAGCTCAAATCAAGGATTTAATGTTTTTTGAATTTTACAAAATTTAATAAGGAGTTTAATGACAGAACCAGTGGTTCTTTAGTTGATACATTTACAAAACCTGTCAGCACCGAAACCTTAGTATGTTAATCGAAAGTTATTGTGCAATTTATTGGTACTTTTTAGCGTGTGCCTGTAGGTTTTTTCATTGGAGCTGCTCGGAAAATAAACGTAGCAAAAGAAAACAGCTTAATTTCGGACATTTATAAATAAAAAGGATTTAGTTCAAATCTGTATTTAGTTTTTAAACAGAGTATTTCTATTGAATTGCTGATTACTATAAATATCTAAGTAAAATTTAATATTTGGCCACCTACGTATCAATAAGTGCATTGCGGGTTTTAACTATAAACTTAAACATAAATAATATTTTTTAAAGTTTAATGTTTATGTTAAATTGCACAATAAATTGACGGGCGCCCACTGCGGGGGTCATCTTTACTCTGCCGTCCACGATGAAACATCAGAGCCTACTTGTTCACTATTTAGTGACGGAGATTCTCGTTCCAACCCATTGTTCATGTTTAATTTTATGGCGCTAACAGTGAATCCCTTCGTTTCGAGGTATTTAATCACGACAGGCATTTCGACTTTTTTTCTTGTAAAAACAGGTATACATTGACTTATGTAACCGGCTGTCAACGGTAAACTACTTGACCAAGTGCCTTGAATTTTTGTTTGTGTTCTTATGACAGATGAAAGTCTGCGAAAACATATTAACGATCCGATGGCAGCGCCATTTCTACATTGTTTAACGAATATTTCGTACTCTCCTAGTAACATTCTTTACTGTCTTATTATAAACACTCTTCCAACTTATTCCTTGCCCATCGTAATAGGTAACAGCATATGTGGGTTTAAGAATCTGGTGCTACATAAAACATTGATGAAAAATGTATTATAACTAAGTGAAGACAATAATTGCAACAGTGGACATACAGAATTCCTTGGTTGCATTCTTTTTTATTGTTCACCCTGTAAGTGGCCTGTTTTTCGGCATTTTCCTGAAGAATCTGTAAAGTTAATGTTGCTGAAGATTGCACAACGAATTTACTATAGTAGAAATATACGATCAGGAAATGCACATTATCAGTGAAGTAACTGAAAGTAACATATTCTACCAACTTTAGACAAGCAAGCAAAGGATAACATTTTCGACGACATTTAGTATTTTTCGTATCACTTATAAGAATTGCAAACCAAGATATTTCTGCATCTCTAAAGTCATGGATGGTGCTTTTAGGAATAGAGTTGATTAACATTTGTATTACATCATTTTGTATTTCGGGTGAGATACGTGGCATAAATTTAGAACCTGCATAGCTTTTCATGCATTATAAATTCAAAGAGATATTTAAATGAGCTTGGTTGCTTGGAAATTCATTCACAGCTACACACTGTGTAATTTCAGCGATTGATGTTGCATAATAATGTCGTAAACTCACCGTTTGTAAGAGTAGAAGACTCTTGACCTGTATATAAATGATTTTTTTATTAATTCGCGTAGTCGTTTGGACGATATAATTTTTGTTATTTTCAAATTCAGCTTTACTTTAAATATGTTGTACTATATGTTTAAGCCACTCTTTTGTGTTTTATTCTAAATTTTACCTTCTGTTGATTTGCCTCTGCGAAATGAAGCAACCTAGATTGTCTGTATTTTTCCCTAGCATCATGTTATAGAAAGCAACAAGCAAGTTATCGTCTGTGTATTGTAAAATTACAGAAACCTTCTTTAAAAAAAATAGGAGCCGCGAATAATTAATCGTCTTTCTTTATGTTAAATACCAACAATTATATAATTTTTTTTTCTGTTTATATCAAATAATTGTGTGAAAAGGCAGATTAGATACTTTATATCCACAACTCACATATTATAGAGGCATAATTACATTGATACCAGTAGTATTATGTAGGCCATAAACCCTATGAGTTTTATTGCCATAAAATACGAGGGTTTTATTTAATTTAAAACACACTCAAGCTATGTCAAATTTGAGATTTGCAGGTTAAGTTTTGCGTCAGTCTGTGTCAAATAACAAACAAAATCTAAACTACTAACAATACATTTCAGTACTGCCAAACGTATAACACGAATCTCTCGGTACTTTCTAAACTGTCACTGTGACTTTTTCACGGCTATCAATACAAAATGTATGTTTTTTAGATATTTATTGAGTAGTTGGATAAAATTTTGTATGGCACGCGTGTGTAATTACAAATAATTCACTCGAGAAATGGGCTCAACTTTTTTCTCTTGGATTATTTGTAATATAACACTCTTATACAATAAATAACTATTATTTTATTTTGTAACCATAATATTCTTTATTGGCACTCGATAGCGGGAGTGAAATGGCTTTTATGGCTCTAGAGCCTATAAAGTTGCTAAGCAGTATAACAAGCTCCAACAATGTAGTATAGCAACTAGCAACATCAACAATCTGCATAGAAATCATAGCACACTAAAAATCCACAGCACCAGCACAACGATAACGCAGTAGTGTACAGCCAAATACTGAATTCTTAAATGTTGTCCATTTTTAAAAACCAAATAAAATTGATTTGTTCTAATTTCATTATGATACTGGGTACTGTTATGATTTTATGACAGTACTCAGTCCATAAAGTATGTCAGAATGTCATTCAAACTGACGCTCATAATGTTATTATTATGACACACAAGCAGATAATAGCTGTTTATGTAACAAGTACATAATGTAAGACTTTTTTGAAGAGTTTGTGTTATAGCTGGGCGATCTTAGAACGCGAGGTCAATAAAAAGGACGAGTCAATAAAGTCAGGTTACGTATGAGTTACATACAAACCTTTGCGGTCGACAACCAAAATCGAAAAAAAAACGTTTTTATAAATTTAATTTCTGTCCTATCAGAAAAAATGTGTCATAAATATTCATTAACATTAAGTAACAAACGACTTCCGGGATTGGACCGTGTCATGCTTGAGATCGAAGAACTCAACGTTTCGCCCACTTTCGTAAGGGACTTCATCAAGAGGAAAAAAGCAAAGAGCACGGTAACTCAACGTGTTAACCACGCCAGAGGCGAAACTTTTTGCAAGGGAAGGGACAGAAGAGCACGGTAACTCAACGTGTAAACCACGTCAAGAGGCGAAACTCGACTGACTATCGAAGAAGAAAGGGGCCTTTCTTCTTCTGATAGTCAGTCGAGTTTCGCCTCTGACGTGGTTCACACGTTGAGTTACCGTGCTCTTTTGCTTTTTTCCTTCCGATAAAGCTCCTTACGAAAGTGGGGAAACGTTGAGTTCTTCGATCTCAATCATGATACGGTCCAATCCCGGAAGTCGTTTGTTACTTAATGACAATGGCCGTGAAAGCCTCAAAAATTATCTATTCATTAACATAATATTAATTACCGATTCTTTACATTATTTCTTGTTAATGCTCAAATTTGTTTAAATATGTTATGTTATGTGTACATTTACTGTAACATTTAGTTTGACATTGACAATTATCAAACAGGTACTTTATAGTACTAGTAAAATAAAGTTACTATATAGAGATACTTTATGGCCGCAAAACTATGTCATAAACAGTACTTTATGATGCAGTTGTACATAAAAGATATTACGGTACTGTTTTCCATCTATGTCGTTGCTAAACTCTTCAAGAGCTTAAATTATTTTATGTATGATAATAGATGTTTGTAGAGCTCATTTTTAGGCATAAAGAAAGTCTTTTTCTCCCGCTGAAGTTATTTTAGTCAGAAAAACCATAGTTATAAAAGTACTGTTTATCTAAAGTAACTGTCAGAATTGTCTATTGTTAGTTGGAGCAAAAGGGTTTGTTGGCCGATATCCCCTCGGGCTGTGCTAGAAATTGCTTCATGACGTTTAGACAAGTTAGTTTTGATTGTTCAATTCGACGACACAAATCACATTTGACAATACAGATCGTTCGTATTGCAACAACTGATACTTTCTCAAAACTGTCACATTGCGAACTCTTCTTTACTAGCTGATTTAGCACTGCACTTTAAGTCACATTTTAGTTTATGACCTTCTCTTGCACGAAAGACGTTTTTAGGCCATTCATCAACGCTACACTAACAGCTTGAATAAAGCAAAATATTCAATATCACATCATAATTCTTACATAAACATAATTATGTATTTTTTACCTCTGTTAGAAGGTATTTCATGAATCGGTTGATTTCGTCTCTGGAGAAAGCTTTTTGAGTGAGTTGGTCGACACATTTGTCAAAAACTTTTATAACACGTGAAATGTCCACATTTTCATGCCCCGATATCGTCAATTTTATCATGGAATATTTGGACCACAACGATGCACTATACATTTTCTTGGACTACACAAATTTTATGAAGACCAACTACAACACCATAAGTATACAAACCTACCAGATTTTACATATATGGCCGAATTACGTCAAAATTTACATTGTTTTCTGTCTTTCAATGCAAAACATTTCGATACTCTTTATTGTACCGCTCCGCCGATTTCTTATGGATCGATTTGTCCGTGGCCTCCACAGATTTCAGTAAAATTTTATCGAGGATACCAGATGCACCAAAATCGTTTGCAGCATGCATTTTAGCCGATGCAATCAAAATGGTTATAGCAATTTTTGTATTAAGGCGACCAAATTATTTGCGAATAACGAAACGACGCCGAGGGCAGTAAGTTTTCGTTAAACAAATAAAAAACACAACACAGCATGAAACAAACGTTGTACTTCAAACTTCATATGTCCGTAAAATAATTTCAACTGGGCTCCTTCGTGGTCTCATTCGTATCTGCAACCTCGTATCGTAAAAATTCCTTTTTTCAACCTAAATCAGTTGTCAAAGTGACTGTTTTTTGTTAATTGGATGTAAAAGTCTTTTACAATCTCGCGATGCTCGCAAAAAAAACTCATTTTTGAATGCAAAAGTAGCATTTCGTCATCTAGAATCAAAAATAACTATTTCCGGACTTAAAGCGTGATTGTTATTTATAATACCATTAAATGTGTTATTGACGGATTTCGAAAAAGGTTACGTAGTGAAGATGCTGCGTAAAGATTCACTAAATCACGGATGACTCTTTTTATAGCTAGGATGAAGTCACAAGGCAATAAAGAATCATATAATTGTATAGCATTTATTGTTTGAGCCTTTCGCGGCTACTCGAATTATCATTATAAAAATTAAATTTCGGTTTAGATCGCGTAGTCTTTATGGATCAACACCCAGCATTTTTTGGCTTAATGTGATTTGCACCTTGTGAACTCAAGCAGGCATCCATGCGATGGCCATGCTATTGTATGCACCACTTGTCTAATCAGTATATCAGTATCACTATATCAGATATAGTACAACCCTTCACAGAACAGTCAGAATTCCAGCAAATTTAATAGTATTGAAAATATATAAAACCTACACTTCTCGATCCACGATCCTTATGAATTAATGTATAACCATGGATTGATAACATTGCGCTATCCACTGACGCGTTTCGGATAAAAAAAGAGCTATTTTTGACAAATGTTTCGTAACAATATAATTAAATGAAGTAAAAATGGACTAATTTTAAAATCCCAAATACAAACTTCACTATGCAGCTCTGTAATAGAACTAAACACTATTCAATCCGATTTTCTGCGTATACGTAATAGCAGATAAGAACTTAAACAACTTATAGCAACGGATATACGAGTAATCCAAACAATATTCTTAATTTAATAAACAAGCGGTTCATATAAAATTAGCTTCTTATGGCATTTAGCTACGAAACATGAATTTAAAATAATAGATTTCAAGTCACTTAGAGATGAAACTTGCGTTGTATCTTTGATTTATCAAAGACGTTACCGATACTTTTAAACACCGTCATACACACAAACTTTAAATATGCTTTTTTGAGGATTGCTAGTCTTATGAAAGTAAGGTCTTCGCGGATAACAAGTCTAGTACCTTTGACTTTGTTTTATTTTTAAATATTTCGGTGTTAACCGATTTTTTACATAGCTTTACAATTATTGGTCTACGATCTCTTACCTTATCAGCCACTCGATTACTGCAATCAATATCAGCTTCTGCTAACGTGATGTTAGTTTTTCACTGCATATATCTGTTATTAGTTGATCAGTACCTACGTTTAGTTTTGTCCTCGGGGATTCCAAAAAAACGCAAATTATTTCTCCTGGGGTATTGTTCTGGATCGTCTAGTGCTTCCTTGGTTGCTTTTAATGGATTTTTAAGAGGTATTACATTTGCTTCGTAAGTTTTAAACATATTATAAACATGATTCTTCACTTTCTCCAACGCAACGTCAAATATACTGCTCCACAAATGCACTGGACCCCCTTAAAAATTGTATTTATTACATTACGTCACAAAAAAAATATATAAAAGCTTTTGATTTATAGTATACTCATATTGAGCATATTTAATTGCACTATCCTCAAATATTAATTGAAGAATTAACAAAATCATATTAATAAAATTAAAAAATTATTAAAAAAATATTTCACAAAAATAAGAGGAATCACAAAAAAACGTTAATTAATAGTTCTTTGAGTCTCTTCGGAACGTTTAAAAATTTTTGGCAACGATCTGGCATACTTTGTAATTTTGTATGCAATGTGCTATCAATATTTGGGCAAAATTCAAAATTTTAAAATGATAATATTTTATTAATGGACTTAGTTTTCTTTAAACCAAATTATGAAAAGAAATGTTTTTATAGTGACACAATCGTGAAAGGTTACCAAAAGTGCCATGACTGCCCTTCTGGAAAATATTTTTAAAAATTGCACCAATATATGCAAATGGTCCAGTTCATTTGTGGAGCAGTATAGTGGTTCATAAATGCAGAGTTGGATAAAATATTTTCAACAACTTTTTGAATTAAAACTTCAAAAGAACAAAATTTTATACGGTCCCACGTCTCTTCGACAGGTGAGTACTTTACTGAAAAAATAGAGTTGTGTGCATTACTTCTACTACTTTTGTTCATGTTTTTTTTCTATTTCTTAAATTTTTGTAAAACTAATAAAGATCATTAATAAGGGTGTGTAATAAACAGATTGGTTGCTTTTTAAGATATTAATTCGTATTTCACTTCAGATAAAGACAGAGAAATGTGGAAAAAGTGATAAATTCATTGTAGTAGGCCGATTATTTTGATTATTACACACAACTGTCACATCACTGATATCAGCCAATGAAAACCATGCATTTTTTGAAAATTGACCAATCCCGAACTGATTAGCTGATAAGCGCCCGTGGGCTGCTTACCAAGCGATAAGCTCCCTAGGGATGATTATCGACTCCGTGGATGGTGTCATAATTAGAAATAAAATTGCAGGAAATAAGCAGTTATTAGATCAATTTTATCATAATTTGTATACGGGTTTGGTGTAATAAACTTCAAAATATAAACGCGGGCAACACACTTACATATAATTTTGTCCGTGCCAAGAGTCATCGTGCTGGTTGCCCTTAGAAAACTGCCCTCGGGACAGTTTTCATTGCAACCAGCAGTCCACCCTTGGCGTGTGCAAAATTATCGGTAAGTATGTCTCGCCCTTGTTATATTACTATTGAAAATTGAAAACTGGCAATAACTTTTCATTCTGAACTAATTTTGTAAATAAATATTTTTTGTTTAGTCAAAATAAGAGCAGTTTACTATCGTTAATTTTCAGAAAATTTTGCCCTGGAACAACCTGTATACAATGATTCAATTCATTTTTTTAATTATTTGTACCTATTCCTACATCCAACAGTGAACACACTGTATCTTTTTATAAACAGTGTGTTTCACTTAAAATGAAGACAAGAATACTTTCTATTTTTGATCATGATTTGAATTTTGCGGTGGGCGTACAGACTTCCAAGTGGACATAAGCTACCTATTTGGATTATTTACACTTTTGCATACTCGTATACTATAATCGATTACAAATGAAAACTTTCCGACAATTACCCCTAGACATGAATTTTTGTTGCAAAAGAATGAAGAAATCTTTACGTAAAACACATTTTTTATTTTTTTTTAAATAAAAATGAAGTTCCAGTTATTTTGTTGTTCAAATATACTGCTCAACAAATGAACTAGACCACCCATACAAATTGTATTTGTTACATTACATCATAAAAAATATATAAAAGTTTTTGTTTTATAGTATATTTACTCATATTAAAGATATTTAATTGCACTGAAGCTTTAACAAAATAATAATAAAATTAAAAAATTGTAAAATTACATAAAAAACTATGTCTTTAGGAAAATTAGTCAGCCAATTTTTTTTCTTTTTTATAGCTTAGCTGACTTGTTCAGAAATACACACTATATTAGTATATAATAAACTAAAAACGAAAATGAGTTTTAGGATAGATAGTTAAAACAATGCATATTTATCTTTACCTCATGCAATATCATTTTTTTGGATTATAATGTTATAAATGGTTAAAATTCTTACAATATTTATTGGAAAAATATTTAAAATGATTGTCGAAATAAAATTTGTAAAATATCAGATGTCAATTTTGAAATCTAAACATTTGTGAATGATA
The DNA here is from genome assembly GCA_940337035.1 of Agriotes lineatus. Taxonomy (NCBI): domain Eukaryota; kingdom Metazoa; phylum Arthropoda; class Insecta; order Coleoptera; family Elateridae; genus Agriotes; species Agriotes lineatus. The sequence goes on along the minus strand of OW679196.1, from coordinate 109,944,955 downwards.
TCTTGATAAAAAAATCTGGTGTGATACACTCACACAACTTCCTTTTACAGTGTTCTTGTAATCAGTCAAAAATTTCATTTTTAATTTTTAGTTGTTTCTGAAAAATTTTCAAAAATTACAAATACTACAAAAACGGTACAAAATAGAGCGTTAGTTGAAGAGACAAATTTTCTCTAGAATTTTAAGGTGAATTCAAAAATGTAATAATATACCGGGTGTTTTATTTAAAATAGGAGTTAATAAGAAAAATAGAAAAAAAACAAAAGAAACCCACTTTAGAAGTATTCAACTGGAAAATTACCTATTTCACATCAATACACATTAAAAATGTAGTAAAAATGTAAAGTTTAAAAAAAAATCGTTAGAGCCGTTTTTGAAAAAATCGAAAAAAACTGAAAAATCACAAGAGTAAACACCTACTTCCGGTTATGCGATTTTCTTCAAAAGCTTGCTGTCTCATCTACATACTACACAAAACTTTTATATGAAGTTTCAACGCCATACCTCTTTTCGTTTTTAAGATATTCTGTTCACAGACAGACAGACACACAGCCAGATGAAAAAAAATATGTTTTTTGGGATCAGGCGACTCTAAAACGTGAAGATCTGTTGAAAACTCAATTTCGAATTTTTGGGGTGAATCCAATACTTCCTTTATAGTAAAAGGAAGTAAAAATGATTTCTATTGCATAGGATATCTTGATATTAATAATAATTTTAAAACTATCTTTTTTAATTAATTATATAAGAATATTTAGAGAAGGTTATAGTAAATAGAATGAAGTTTTGTAATTAATAGAATTTGGATTTTTTTATCTCAATCATTTCATATATAAAGCGTTTTTGTAAAATATTTCCATTTTGCAATATTTTAGGAGAGTCAAAATTAAAATTATGATCATTATCTACTGCATGGTCAGAGAGAGCAGTATTTGGTTTATTTGGGCATTTTTATTTTTATAGAATTTTTATGTTGAGTTATTCTTTTTCTAAGATTTTGTTTTGTTTGTCCTATGTATTTAGCATTGCAATTATTACAATTAATTTGGTAAACAATATTTGATTCAGATTGAATTTTGGTTTTATCGTTTAGATTGTTAAAAAATTATTTCCTATTGCATTGTAATTTTTAAAATAGATATTAAAATTATTTTTGTTTGTTAATATTTTACTTAAACGTAGTGATAGTTTTGGTATATATGGTATTGAAATGTAAATTGGATTTTTAATGTCTTGGTTATCATTAAATTCTTGTTCTAAAAAATTAAGGTATTAGTTGATAATTAAATTAATATTATGAGTGTTATTATTTTAAAATGTATTTAATCTTTTTTTAATGTTGGTGTTATTGAAGTCAATAGGATAATTAATTTTTAATATTTTCTTAATTTTTGTGATATTATCGTTATGAAATTTGTTTGAAGATTCCACGGTCATTTAAACCATTAATTACACCTCTTTTATATTTTATAGATTTTTGCGAATTGTAGTTTAAGTTTCTGTCAGTTTTAGTTTCTTTTCTATACCAAATTGTTTCAATTTTATTATTTTATGTTCTTATTAAAGTGAGATCAAAAACATTTATAGAATTATTTATATTTTAATTTTCAATTGTGAATTTCAATCTTGGTGGTAGTTATTAAACGTTTTAAAAATTTTGTTTATTTGGTTTTTATTAGTACACATAATTATGTCATTTACAAATCGTTTATAAGAACTAATTTCATTTAAGTTAAATAACATTTCGGATTCCATTTTTTGTAATATACCAAATCTGCAATAGTACTAGATAGAGGCTAACCCATTACAACACCAAAATTCTGTTTGTATGTTTGATAATTAAAAGAAAATAAGTAGATTACAAAATATATTCAACTACTTTTATAAATTAATGTTTAGGATAATTAGTACATTTTTCTATTTGATACCAAAATTGTTCTATGGTTTTAATGACTAAAGTCATTGGAATATTACAATTACACATAGGAACCTAATGAACCTTTGTGTTTTAACCAGAATTCGGTTATTATTGTTTCTAAAAATATCTGTGGCTTTACTCAGAACTTCCCTCGTAAGTAGACGTTGTGAAACTAAATAATTTTAATTCAAATTAATCTAGGGGTAAAAATATCTTCACATGTTTAATAAATTACATATTTCAATTTTTTTCAATGGTAAAACCTGCACTATGTGCAAATTGTTACATTCATCTGTATCTTAGTTAAACCAAAAATAAAAATATTACCGGTGATGGAACTCGAAATTCAACGCCTGCGAACAAGCCGGAGTATTCGTTTCAGTGTTCGGCGGTACTTCACGAGTCAAGAGGGCATTCGCTTCGTAAACCACCGGGGCGCCTAGAATTCCTTCGATGCAGCTATATTTAATATAACGCATTTATCCATTGCTCCCTTTTATCTCATACAACATTTATCCTGTATCTGTTGGGTCCCATTTTTTGCAAGAATAAAGCGTGCACTATGCACAAATTATTACGTTTATCGATTTCTAAGTTAAAGCAAAATTAAAAAAAATAAGGTGATATAATGTGTATACAAAATATTGTCTTCCTCGAACAAATAGTTTTTGAGTTATACCCTCAACAGACAGACAGGCAGACATACATACAGACAGAGAGACAGACAGACAGACAAACAAAATTGAAAAAACCTGTTTCACGTCATCTAGGGACCCTGAAACGTGAAGATCTGCAGAAATCTCGGAAGTAAAAATGTTCTCTCAATTTTCTCAAATCTAGAAATTTTTCATGACATTAAAAATATTTTCCAATGAAGTTCTGTATATCTTAATCACTAGAGTAAGTTTTGCAAAATGCCAATATTTAATCGATTTAGTAGTACACTCATATGCAAAGTTGGAAATAATCCAAAAAAGTCGCTTAAGTCCTCTTAGGGGTCTGTACAAACCGTCAAAATTTCGAATTCTATGCTTAAAAGCATAAAAGATATTTAGGTATCTTAGCATTAAGTGAAACAACTAGAACCATTATTTATGTTTCATTCATTGCAAAGGAGTGGGCCATACTCAAAATATTAATAACATATTCTAGTTGGTTGTGATGCAAACGTCTATAATTCGCAATTAAATATTAATTCATGGGAAGTTTTTAAACAATTTTCTCACGAAATGTTTTTATGAACTGAATTATGATTAACTTGTTTCACTGACGTTAAAACCCTCAATTAATTGTGTTACATCCAAATACATTGTTATAATTACACATTATTGTGTGCAGTAAATGCTTAGTAATATTGTTTATGAGTTTTACATTGCTATTGTGAAAAACAAGCAAATTAATTTTGATATCGTCATTAAAAGAAAACCGAAGACGCTGCAAACTACCATATTACTTAATCCGCACATTAAATCTTAAAAATCGTTCTGTCAAATCCATTGCAATAAAGACAATGAAGTTGTTTCACTCTAACACCACATATGCCTACTTGAAACTCAATTGTAAGGAAGAATAGCAAGAATGGTTATTTATAAACCACAATTGATTTTTCAATTGGATCACAGATTTGTGTATCTGACAATTTCCAGCGCCGCCTTGGTATTATATTCGTCCATTTTTACAAAATTATAATTTTTATCTTGTAATTTCAATCACTCCTGACCAACACAAGCTACATAGCCTTTGTGAAGACAGCAATCAATTTGGCCTTAAGTGCCTGAAAATTAAGTGAAGTAGTATGTCACGCCTGATGGATGTAAACATGCTAACTAGGGAATGACATAACATATCAGGATTCATTTCTTCGCCAGTTTGTATGAAATATTAATGCAAACAACTGAACAGCTTTCGAACGAGATCGCTCTTACTTGCATGTTTCTCAATTTGTATACGGGTTACCAGTAATAAACGTCAATCGATTGCGTCACTACCCCGGCAGCAGGGCGGTATCGGTAGAGAAGGCTCCCCCAGAAACAAAGAGTAAGCTACATGTCTTAAATGCTTTAATTTTCTTATTTAGGTTGTTCCTCTTGAATGAAAATTTGATCTTATAAAATTAGTAATTTGTTTAAAATATACAATGTATTAACTTACAGCATTTCATACACATAATAATACTAATAAAAGTGGGAAAAATGTCATTTTCTTTTGTCGTCGTTGTTCTTTTCTTCTATAATCAGTTAGTTCGAATTTATCCTGATGTTTCTCCATGACTTATGGTCCTCTGTGAATCTTCTAATTTTCTTTTAAGTTGCTACGAATGACAAAGAAATTTGGCTAAAATTCCAAACTAATCAGATTCAAATACTAAAATCAGATTTAAATTGTACCAAACAATCGTTCAAGTTACATGGACAAATCAGAGGGCTGACCAGCTGCAGAGGGGCGGTGTGCTTTTTTTTCTAAAATTAGAGCGTTGGTGTACAAATTACCAAGGGGCGCTCAAGAGTTTTTCGTTACAACAGATATGCCCATTACCTTTTAATCTCATTAAAATTTGCGCAGCCGAATTTGTTACGATCTGAAACAGATTTAAAAAGCCGTGTCACTTAAACCACTTGCATTAGCCATACATAAAACTAAGGATACTATGAACAGGATTATATTAAGAAGGGTAATTAGGTACAACAAATTAATTTCGAAAATTCGTCTAATTGACAATCATCCAATGCTACATGCGAAAGCTATAAGCACATCCAATTCAATTGCTTCCTTCGGGCATGGTGAAGTTTTAGCCTGTGAATTCGGGCTTACTGGTAGAAAATGCACACAGGTTTGGGTTTGCCTTGAACAACACAGGTTTGTGTTTTCTTTAGACAATGGGGGTAAATACTCTTAGAATCATGTAAAACTGCACCGGAAAACAAGGGGCATAAACGGAAAACAACAAGAAAAGCTTCCCACTTAACAACGAAGCCTTAGCAATGTTTGCAAATCGACAGCTAAACTAGCAGCTCAATCTTTAACGACTCCGGGGGTCGGCTCTATAATTCGTACCTCGAGTGCCTATTTACAGTGGCAAACGGTTCACAATATTCGTAATTTCAAAGCATTGTTACGTCCACACAACATACTATCCAAAGCTAGGACAAAGGGCAACAACGAAATATTACATGCGATTGGTAGGCGAAACGTTAACGAAGGATGAAGAAGCGAAGCGCGTTTTTAACAAAAACACGTGGCGCACCTGTGATGTACATCTACAGACAAAACAATTACAAAAGACAGCGAGGCCTAGTTAGGGCCCAACGCACGAGCTGAAGGTTTCCAAGCGAGTTAAGTGACCTCAAGAAGCTAGCAAAAAGGCAGTAGAATGAGGTTAACCAGAAAAGCGCTCGAAGGCCGACAATAATAATGCGCAATCGAAACTTCGCGCTTTTCCAACGCAGCAAAGATCATCACTGTTGATACTAATGTGTCCAAAGTACTGGAGTATGCGTTGTTGAACAATGATTATCACATTATCAGCTTTGTCGTTATCCGGTTTATTTCCTTTTATAACTGCATAAAAAGCGTTGGGAAAAACTAAAATGTGCATTATCTTTATTTTAGTCGTAATACTGATTTTTTGTTTAGTTTATTCTCTTGGTTAAAGTGGAGCGTGTTTTAATTTCTTCTGTATCTTTTTTTGTGTTAATTAAAATGTTGATAACGTTTTCTCAAATACGTGCAAACTTCGTGATAAATGCAAATATTTCCGTTCTAATTGCATCAACGCGAACGTTTATATTTTTCTTTCTAACAAAATTAATGCTTGGTTAACATTATTTTTAATGAAAGAAGGGGGGATTAATTATATAGTACCGAAAACCATCTACACTTTTTTTTCGCGAGTTAGATGAAAGATACAGCAAGTATTGACTGGAAGACAGTCAACTAGTGAACTAATTAACTATTGGCCTGATAATAATAGTTAAACATACTATATCTCAATCCATTGCGGAACGACTTATGTATATTGCACCATTGTCGTTTAACCTCCAGCATGCTAGTAATAATCTCGTAAACCCAATAATGACAGTGGCATAATTACTACCTTTAACACTGTTTTAATCACGCAGGTGTCGGGATCGACTGGCTACACAACAGTACGTCGTCGCGGGGACCCCGGGATGTCGGGGGAGGCGGACCCGAAGGCTCTAGTCACCCCTGCAACAACTCCAGGATCCACCAACGACGACGAGAGCTCTCTGGTCCCTAAGCCGCCCAAACCGCGACGAACCCGTAAGAAGAAGCCTTGGTACCATCGCTATCCTCCGCCTTATGCGATTATAACAGCCAGCGTCTTTGAGGTAAAAAATCATTTTTGCAGAAGAAAATCGAGTAACCACGCTTCTGTTTTTAGTTAGTCGTCTTTTTCGTAACCACCACGGATGTCAGTAGACTGCTTCGGTACGACCCCAACAACCAAATTGAAGCCTGGCGGTTTGTGACGTACATGCTTCTACACGACAACTTCTACCATATCATTTTAAATGTGGTCATTCAGTGTTTGTTTGCTTTTACGCTGGAGAAGAATCAGGGAAACCTGCGAGTTGGAATCTTGTACTTTGGAGGTGGAGCCACGGGAGCCCTGGGCGCTTCTTGCATTCGCCCCGATCTGGTTGTTGGTGCTTCCGCTGGTGTTTATGCTCTGCTGATTTCGCATTTATCTCATATTATTTTGGTATGTATGAGTATTAGCCAATAATAATTTATTTTGTACTGATAACGTGTAGCCTAAGTAACGAAATACTCAGCAGGGTGAGTCCCCTGGATAAAAGTTCAGATAACATAACGTAGTCATGTTACCAAATTGCAACGCCATTGGTAAACTTATTATGACTAGAACTAGTATAATGTATAGGAGATTCTATGAGAAAACCAACAAAGGCTTGGAATGTGTCACTGAGATTATTTTAATTAATGAACGTTCAAAGTTCAAGTTCGCTTGGTGTTACCATTGTTAATACGTTCGCTAAACGTTACATTATGGTAATTATTAAATTAAGATGGGCAACCATTACCTGCTACCTAAAGCGTTTTGCAATGGAGAACATACCAATATGGTTTTATGTTTCAATATTAGAGAGGTGCGCATTTCTCGTCACACCAAAGTATAGAAAGAGTAAGAGAAAATTAGCAACGGGATAACAATGTTCTGGATGCAGCTCAACTAGAAGTATCCGTAGAATATCAAGTGCTAGTTTAGAGTTTACAATAAGGAGCTTTATCATTATCATTTCCAGATAGTTGAACGTTTACTGCCAAAAAATTTCATGCTTAGTGAAATTGGCAACGTTTCCGCATATTCTCTTTATAGCCGAAGCTTAATATAGTCATGAGCCACCAACCCGAAATTGCCACATTTGGGTACACGATAATTTATAACAGCTGGTACTTTGTCGTTTTCATCAATGGTTATCTACAGATATATGGCAAGGGTTAGTAGATACGTAATTGCCTACTAAACTGCTTTTAATTGAAATGATTTTCACAGCTGATCATTGCAGCAACTTTCCACAAGCAAGTTGGTCACTGTCTTTGGGTTTGTTTCTCTTGAAACACGATGTCATACTATGGCTTGTTCGCTCTCTTGACTTCTGGTAATTGGACCTCTCTCGATGTAGATGCTTGAAATATCACGTTTACAACAATAGGAAGACAAAAATACTTCAGCAGTTAATAGAAAGAATGATAGACATAAACCCACGAATAGTGCGTTCCATAGTGGTACAAAAATAGTGTTTTTGTGGTTCATCAATTTAAAAAAAAATAATTATATTCCCTGTATAGCCACTTTCCATGCTGTTGCAAAATTTCCATCTACGTTTTTGCTTATAGTTCTTGTTGAATATTGCTTGGCTTATCACGTTTGCTGCTGCTAATGTTTATACTATCGCATTTTGCAATTTTAGTCCTGAATTGGAACTGGCCTTGAATAGCGATTTCTCTTCTTTCCTATTTTACATAATAAAACTAAAGATTTGCACTTAGCAGCTCGACTAAGTGTTAAAATATTTCTTTTCTGGCTTTCAATGGGAATTTTATACTTTTCCATAAGTTTTTAAACACATAAAGTCGGAAAATTAAGAAAAGTTGAGTATGTGACGCCGGATGGATGTAAATGTGATTACTCGAGAAACACAGAACCCAGCAGACTGCTTTCGTCGCCAGTCTGTGGTATATTAATGCAAAAAACTTAAAAGCTTTTGAATATGATCGGTGATATGGGTACTTGTCCTTGGACGATTCTTCAAAAATAATGTTTTTGGCCATAGATTTTTATGAATTGTATCAAACGAGCTATTTTTTTCACTAGTAGATTGTGGACTATTATGTAGACAGTTTTTAATTCGGATGCATTTATTGATATATTGATAAGATGTCTTTAAATCTCCTATCAACCGATGCAACCCTGATGATACCCTACTTATGAAATGTTATAAGCATCTATTTTTTATGTAACATCTAATGTCGAATAGATATGCTTGCCAACTCAAAGATATCCTTAAAACTCCTTCACGTAGTTTATCTATAATGAGTTCTCTAGTCAATTCATCTTAAACACTTCTTATTTTTCTTGTCATTTATTTATTTAGTCAGATTACTTTGGCTTATCTTCATTCCTTCTGCAACATATTTTGGTTACCTTTTTTCGTAAATGGTTTTTATATCTATGCTCAGCTTATTTGCATACTTGTTTTGTTGCTGAAGTTTTAAAGGCTCTGAACAAATGGGACAATTTGAAATAACCGTTTATTTCTTCCCATGTGTTAGAAAATTGAATTTTTGATAAAATCTACAGAAACATTTGTATAATAAGCTATGTATTTTAAATTTTTAAATGTCAATATTGTTGTGGGTTATGGGATTTGCCATTTCGTTACGCTTTTGACAATTAATTAAAATTACAGAATACGTCAAACAAACAACAATAAAGCAAAAGAAACAAATAAGTAAATGGCTAATATTGAGTTACTGTTATCCCGTTAGAGGGTAGGCCTCTGCCTTTTCTCCAATTTATTCCTATCTTTTGTGGTAGAACACCGCTTGACTAGTTCTCCTTTCTATGGTTGTCTTTCTTGCCTCGAGTCTATGTTGTACTGCGATACGTCCATCTATTATCACCCATTTTGGAGATGTGTCCAGCCCAGTTCCAATTCCTTTTTTTGTAACGTAGCCTATGTGATTCATTTGTGATCTGTGTCGTAGTATTAATTTTTATGTCTGATGTGGACACCTTTGGCAAATTAAAATTAGTAATTGGGAAAGTTGTTTATTGGTTAAAGACCAGGTTTCGGACCCGCAACTCAGGACAGGAATTATGCACGTACTAAAGATTAGATTTTTTTGTTTTAAAGAAAAGGATGAAGCGATAATAGTTTTAATTTCATTGCCCAAAACTTATTGCTTGGCTGGTTGCATCTGTCTCTCGCCCGCGCTCTCTCTTTCTCTTTTCCTCTGTCGTGATCTCATGTCTGTCAATCATGTTGTCGAGTTCGCTATTTCTCTCCACTTATTCCTCTGTTGAAGTGGAGCTCTGGTAAATTCTATGACTTGGTCGATTCATTGTTTGTGGGTTATAGGACACACCCCTGATGGATATCTTGTTGTTTATTAAAGCGCCTAGAGTTTTTGCCGTGAATCTCGATAGTTGCCGTACTGCTTTCATATATCGAGAGAAAAAAAACTGATCCTCAGCGGGCTGTGGAAATTCAAACGTATGAATAATATGTTGGTGCACTGTAAATCTATATCAAATTTCAGGTTAGCAGGTTAGGTTTTGCGTCAGTCTGTGTCAAAACTGACGGACACCTAACCTGATAACCTCGAATTTGACATAGATTTACAATACCACCAACATATTCATACGTTTGAATTTCCACAGCCCGCTGAGGATCAGTGTTTTTTGGATCTTTCGATAGATATTTTAGTAATATAACCAGGTAATGGGCAATCCTCATGTCTAGTAGAACGGTCCACAGTTGCTGCCGATCTACGCAATCGAACGCCTTACTATATTCAAGAAAACGCGTAGCTAACTGTTTCTTTTGAATGACTTGTCGCACATACATCTGTTTTCGTGTGCCTTTGCCAGTTATGAAATCATCTTGCTCTTGCAAAATTTGGTATGCTGAGAAGTTTTAACACGTTGCAACAGAATCCTCAGCAAGATTTTGCTTAGATGGGAGATAAGTGCAACAATGATTGCATTTTTGACTTGACTCTTTCTTAGTTAGGGGGATGAATGTAGATGTGTCCAGTCAGTTGGCCACTGCCCTGACTGCCATTTCTTGTTACAATTTTTCTACAAATGCTAATACCTTTTGAACTCAATTGCTTTAACATTTCTTCACTTATATTATCTTCACCTCTACTGTTATTGTTTTAGTTTTAGTAGATGGCTTCCTCTTTTAGAACATCAGGCTCATGTTCTACTTGCATGATGAAAAATGCTCTAATTTCTGTTCTTGGTCCTCGTCTGTCCTTAGGTCTTCTCAGTACTGTCGCCACAATTCTATTAAGTAGTCCATATAAGTAATCATTCTTTCGTTGCCAATATTTTAATGAACGCTTTAGAAGCTGTAGCTCTGGAATCTTCAGAATTGAAACCCAAGGTTTGGTTCCGATAAGTTGACGATACCTTTATTATTTGGCCACATGGTAAAGACCCTTCACTTGCCTTCTTAAACTATCTCAATAGTCAACATCCAGACATTAACTTTACCATGGAGATGGACAGTAACGGCTTCCTTCCTTTCTTATATGTACAGATTTCTCGCCAACTCGGTGGCAAACTTGGTCATTCCGTATATCGCAAACCCATTCACACTGATCGCTATCTACATGCCGATTTCCACCATCCTCCTACAAAGAAACTTTTCATTATGTAGATGCTTGTAGATCTGGCTGTTTCCATATCCCAACGGGATAATGTCCACTCGGAATTAAACAATTTTCTGAGAGCTTTTAGGGACAACGGTTACCGTGCTAGGGATATACAGTCTGCCTTCAATCACCATCGTCATCCACGGCCACCCAAACCTCCAAAACTGGATCCTTTCGCAGCAAGTCTTTCTTCCCTATATTTACTAAGTCACCGATCGCGTAGGAAAGTTTCTTCGAAAACAAAACATTAAAACAGTATTCAAATCCCCTAGCAAAATTTCACAGGTTCTTCCTTCACATAAAGATAAATTAAACATGTTTTATAAAGGTGTTTATAGAGTTCCTTGCTCTTGTAATGCTGTATATATTGGTGAAACAGGACATTCAGTAAAATTCGCATCTCTAAACACCAGCGCTCTCTCAAGTCGGGCCTCATTTCATCGTCAGCTACCGCCGAACACCAACGCGATACAATCTTGACAAAGGCTTTTCTCTTCTTTCTATGTGTGAAGTGCTAATTTCTAACCCCGTCCACCGTCACTCAACAGCGACGCCACTTGCCTATAAACTCTAGACTTTCCTCTTTCGATCGTTAGAAGAGTTTCGCCTCTGGCGTGGTTTATACTTTGTTCTACTGTGCTCTTTTGTTTTTCTTTCTGATAAAGCCTCTTACAAAAGTGGGCGAAGGGTGGGGTCTTCGACCTCAATAATGACACGGCCCAAAACCGGAAGTCGTTTGTTAGTTACTGTTGTATAAAGTCATTATACTCTTGCCAATTATGGAAATACTCTAGTCGCTCAAACAGAGACATCGTGCAGGGATTTTAAACTAAAACTATACGAAATCTTCTCCTGGGTACGTGTGTACCCTGCACACAGATATCAACAAACCATTTGTAAGAAACATAATTAAAGACCGAGGCATTAAACGGGCATTAAACGTCAGAACCGTCTTACCGAACTACTCAACAATGCGATCCTACCTCTAACCCAGCAACCTAACTGCAATGCAAATGATCATGCGACCTGATGAATTAATCTATTAACCCCAGATTCTTGAAGAAATAAGGTGCTGAACTCTTCACGTCGCTCATATTCTTACAATTGGCTTATATATTATATTGTTATTTTGATTGCTGATGTAAATCTACCATAATAAAAATCCACTGTTAGTTCTGCTCTTTAGTACTTGCTTGCAATGCTTGTTCTTTGGTGGTTGTTTATTTCCCATTATCTATTTCCTTGTTGTTTTAACATTGTCTATCATTTTATCCATCACTATGTTAAATAGCACAGGGTTGAGCGTATCTCATCTGTGTTAACGTTGTTAGTTTTGACATATGTTTTAGTGTTGCTATACACAGGGAGTCCTAAAAAGAATGGGACACCGATTGGTCATATAATCCTTACCGATTAAACCTAATATGCCTTAGTACAAAGTCCCTCCAGTAAGAAGTTATAGGGGACTTGAAGTTCAGTTTTTTATTTCTTATTTTTATGTTAATGTCCACAAATGTAAAGATATCGATTTGAATTTTAGCATACATGCACTAATGCAAAAATGTTCATAAACTACACTTCACATTAAGAGGCACTTTACCCATCTTTGAAATGTTTGTTTACCTCTAACTGTATTGTCCGGAACATTTATTTAAATTTTAGGTTATTATCTGAAAGGGAATTAAATTCACAAAACTAATGTGTTCTTGGTTCATGGTCGTAAAATCACCGCTTACCTTAAAACGCCTTTCAGAGGTTTTTGGTTGTCATTATTCATTAAGACGTGGAATTATCAAATAGCCATAATCACAAAAAAGTGAGTAGTGATTGCGATCTAGTAAACAACAATGATAAGTCAATTAATGACAACACGGCCTAAGCTGAAATTGAATTTAACACTTCGAATAACTGAAGAAACCTCAAAGTGCTAGAGCACGTATTCACGCACGTTTTGCACTTGCTTTAAACACTCACGTTCAAGCACGGTCACGATCACGTTCACGGCGTCACTCTCCACTTACGAAGTGACCCGGAGCTTTTATTTGAAAATTCAAATTAAGATAGAACAGAATGTTCAAATTTAAAACCAATAAAAGACTGGCAAAAGAACAAAAATAAAATATGTTCTGCAAGTAAAATAATTTACGTGATATGTTTCAATCAGAATAGTAGACGCAAAAAGAAATAAATGAAAATTGACTACAATAGTTTACTACAAGGGATAAATACTGATTTCTCGCAAACATATTTCGTGCAACCGTCTTCAAAGACATCACTTTTAATACCAAAATCTGTCACTGGAATTGACGTTTCCCTTACTGATACGAGTACAGGAAGGTATATGTTGCTAGGCAACAATTTTAATTCCGAGGTATACAAATACTTTTACGCTCGAGGAACTAAATGTAAGTTCTACTTGGTCGCCTATAGACGCAGACACGCGATTGACTGTAGACACAAAATTCACAACACAACACAGGTGCGAAAATCCGTCGCTGCAGGCTGCCACACAGAAGTACAATGATCTCCCGCTCCAGCTCTAGATCTTCCACATGGGGTGGCAGCGAGGGCGTGGGGTATCCTGCAGTCTTTTATTGGTTACTAAATATTTAACGTGAAACGTGAATGACGTCTTTCAAATATTACTCACTCGCCATGACCCAGCGTGACCCGACTGTCACGAGGCCATCCCTACTTCAAACACTATAGAACTTAAATTCTTATCTCATCAGAAGGTGGACGTACTTTTCATTTTATACTGATTTGATACTGATATAAAAAAATATGGTAGATGGATAATATAGTCCCAAACAAATTTAAATGTTTAACCTTTCGAATACTGAAAAACGAGACTTTCATGACGTACATATGCTCATTTGAACTCTTATCCCTTAACTAGGATTAATAAGCAATATCTTAATATCCACAAGTAAATGCAATTTAAATAATATGTTAAAACTTTGTTATACTGTATACACTAGGTATACATTGTTGATATATTTATCAGTAGTGCATCTGTATGATTACACCAATGTTTTTTTTTCAGAATTTTGACTCCACTAAGTATAAGATATATAGCTGCCTGACAGTTGTGATAATAGCTTTATCAGATGTAACATATAACTTAATCCATGCTCGTCATAAGGGCGAACCCGTCATATCAGAAGGGGCACATGTGGCAGGCGCAGTTTCTGGATTCTTCCTGGGTCTCCTTTTATACAAAAGCAAAGACAAAGGGGCTTTAGCAAGGAATAGGGTGGCATTTTGGGTGGCGTTCGTTGTTTTCGTCGTCCTAATCGCCACTCTTTTGATCCTGAACTTCCAAATCAAAAGGTGTACTCCTGCAGACTCTATCAAAATTCGATACAGTTATATATGTTAACTCATTACAATGAGGAAGAGCTCTCGACTCGTTATAGTAATGAGGAAACGTTTAAGGAAATCTAATACTCAGCTTTTGTGATGTGATTTGCGATCTAATGTTAAGAGATGTTTTTAACAATCACTTGCTCAGGTAGTACTTGTAATAATAATAATTATGTCATTGTCAGCTGCTGCTGATGATACTTCCAAGCAATTTGGCCTGTAACGTGCGTAATCGAGTACTTATGTAAGAGTATAGACTGTTAAATGCTTTTTACAAGCAAGACTGCAACGTTTGCAAATCAAATTAGTTAGGTGTGTTGAGTTTTTAATATTTTTAAATTTAGTATCACTATACGTTTTTACTTAACTTTTGCTACGCTGTATATATTTGTAAGAAATAAAACATTTTGAAAGTACGTTATTCGTTTTATTTTATGACAAATATTCGCCTAAGTTCTAGCTACTACAATAAATATTTCTAACTCTACAATTAATTTTTAGCCTCTATTGGCGAAGGGACTAACACGTTCTATACGGCAATATCTTTAAGTCTAAAGCTAGGAAATACGTAATAAATAGCCTATTTATCCAACTGGAAGCGGTTCTATTGTTACTTGTGTGTGGTACTCTGATCGGTATCGTATGGTACTATGGTGCTTTGAAAGACAATGTGGGTACTGTATTACATGGGTATGATATGGTATGGTAAAGCTTTTGTTACATAAATTGAAATCATGACAGTTTTTGACGACAATGGCACGGTTTTATAAATTAATACTTAAAAAGACAATTTAGAATATGCCCATGCTTTTCCATTCGATGACGCAAAAGCTACATGTAATTAAAATATCTCACTTGCAACAAATCTAATACATCAAGTTTGTGGTCGATCATTAAGCTTTGTTGTATTGATTGCTACAATTATTAAGAAATACAACATTATCATCACATCATCAGCATAACGAGCAAGCCTGGTGGCCTGTTCAAATTTGCAATATTTTGATTTCTCTTCGCTATGTTAAAAGTTAAATCCATTAAGGATTTAGAAATAAAAGAAGTTCTTACTTCAAAATATTAAACAATGAATGGAAAAACAGGGCTTTCATGGAAATCTATCGAGATCTTCACTTAAAAAAAGCGAGTCGAATGAAATTCACGCATGCAAAATCTACTAACGATCAACATTTTAAAGGCGTACATTGTACGCCTACCTCTGTGCATTTGCACTCCAAGCAAGGACCTGACAGTTCAGAAATTATCCTGCCCACCCTGTACATTCGCCCGTAGATATTACATCCTGCTAGTTTTAATAACCCAACCCCGACGGCAGAATCGACGCTGTTGGGGTGAGTTGGATGATGATGTTTGGATCGAAAATTTCCTTAGATTCCAAACGGAATATTCGGTGGTGCTCGACGTAGGTTCCTGCTTTACAGTTCGATTTTCAACTGCCTTAATTGGGGGCTGTTCGGTGGTTGTGTGGTCGTAAAACAAAGTTCTAAAACTTTGTTTAAAGAAAATTCCTCTCGCTCCGTGGTAGCATTATGAATCGGCTCTTCTGTAGTGCTGTTTTCAGGAGCTTGGGTTGTAATTTCAGTAGTCATTTTTTGTGTGGTCGAATGACGGGCTAAGTATGGCATGATGTCCCCTATCAGCGACTGCAGGTCTGGAGCCGGTTCCGTACGGATTACATCCCTAAAAGGATCAGGGGTAGCTACCCCCTCGGCCGCCGTAACGATTTCTTGAGGGTTGGACGTGACGTCGATGCGATCTAAAACTACCGTTGGCGCTTCTTGAGTATCTGTCGATTGAAAATGCGTTAACTCGTCCACTTAATGCATGCTTGGTGAACTTACCGCATATTAGTTGGGGACAACAAGTAGGTCTCTCTTGTTTAGTGGCTTTTCTGCATCCTGGACCGGGTGGGGGGCACTGAGGCTGCTGACAAACGATGTTTCCGTAAAAGCAGACGCAGATTATGCACCCTTCTGCAGTTACTGTTTCGCCATGCCTAATTTCTCGCCCTTCTCCTATGCAATTGTCTAAAAAGAGAAAGTTCAAGTTTTTTAATTGTACTACTCAGAATAGATGAAATTAAGCTTTGTAAGGAGATAAATACGCAGGTATAAGGATTCATTGAAACAGAAAATTTAGGTTTTTGAACAGAAAGCAAACAAACATATGAATACCATTTTGTTATAGCTAAATTGTGTATCACTAGTCTCCAACGTCAGGAAGCGGATGGAAAGAACATTATACATATAGGGTATGGTTTAGTTTAGATATGTACTCAGCCTAACTTTACTTTACTTCTAATGATATAATAAAGATCTGTAAAGGGGTTTACAGGGAACTTCTCTCCCAAGATCGCAAGTGTGTTCAGAAAATAGCTATATATATCTTAATATTGCTAATAATACTAAAACAGTAAAAGAAAACGCTTAGAAATGCACCTTACACCAATTTACAAATATAAAAAACTGTGCATCCGGTGGGATTCGAACTCGCGAAATCCGATTGCTTCTCAGAACGGTTTAACTTCTGGATCACGGAAGCTAACGTATTATATTTGCTTACGACTTGATTATACACGACGCGATGACTATAGGACCATGTAGCGTGTGTACCTTATATCAGTGGCGTCCACAATATACACATTTTCATCAAGGGTATACATCTTAGTTATGTGTAAAATATTACTTTTATTTAACTAATAGTTCTTGAGTTTTAGCAAAAATAAATATATTTAATTTTTTTAAGGGACTCATACTATATATATTCCAACATCTAACAAATAGTTTTTGAAGTATACTGGCAACATATGAACAGATAGACGGATGCATGGACAGACAGGATAGAAATCTCGGAGGATTAATTTTGCAAGATTACAATACTTCCTTGGTCTTTCAGACGAGGGAAGTAAAAATACTTGGCTGCAACTCAATTAACTAGGAAGGAATGTAAGGAAGTTTATACTTCGCAGTGTGTTAAATGGAAGCTGAAGAAGAAGTAACATAATAGTGTAACAATTGAACGAACAACGCTTCATTGCTCAGGATGTCCAATAGAGGGTATAATTTCCGTTTGAGTTTTTCCATTTCTACTTGGCTTTCCAATTTAGACTACCCTGAATTTTCATATAATTATATGCTTGCACCCCACCCCTTTCTACATCTTTTTCATTTGTAATTCAGAAGTGTAGGGAGTATTTTAGAATGTGTAATTCAGATTAATAAATTGTAACCCAGAAAGTGTGAATTTGTAATTCCGAACGCATGAACTGTAATTCAGAAAAGAAGAGACTACTTTATGTAAAATTACTATGTATATACATACATATTGGATGTGTGTAAAGTTTGCTACAAATTTTATATTTATTGTACTGTTGATTTGTAAAATCTTCGAACAGATCTATCTAATCTTTGGTTGTCATCTTTGGGTTGAAAATAAATTAACTTTAAAATTGTTCATCATAGAATTCACGTCATTGTTATGTGCTGTTACTAAGAGCCTTTCTGAATTACAAATTATTCTCTCTGAATATCAATTAACGCTTTCTGAATTACAATTTATTAACCTGAATTACAAGTAACCCTTTCCGAATTACAATTAAAAGAGGTGTACATACTTTTTCTTTAAATTTTGACTTAACATAGAATTTCTGAGATGCTCTATGGATTTCCATTTATTTAAGGCGATTTTTCTAAACTGAACACATTTTACACTTTGAATTTCCTTTATTTCTGATTTCGATGAACTAGTTTACATCTTATAGTTTCTTGTCGAAGTCCTTCATAGAGCGTAGCACCCAGAACTGTATCTTACTTTGTAACTGTATCTCATCTTTATCCCGACAATGACTCCTTCCACATGATGCATTAGGTGACGGTGTCATCTTGGAATTGTTGCTGCAACTAACAACTACCAGGCCACTACAAGATCGTCTATATATCTTTGTATCTCTTCCCAGAGGCCTTACAACGGTAGGTATCCAGACAACCTCCAAAACCGAATTGAGTACACAAGCATTACCTCATCCTAAATTGTCTGCCTGCTATCAGCAAAAATTGAACTACAGAACGGTATTGGCTATGGTTTCAGATTTCTTATCATCGCATCAACGGTGAAAGGGTTTATGGATTTCCAAAAGATTTGCAAATCTCCTGAAGACATCTCAATCCCAAATATTTTCATCTAGATAATTCGATTGTTACGTTTTCCGTTTACTAATTTAACAATAAACCTTTCCATTTTTACATGCAATGAATTACCATTTCTTCCATCTCTGATTCGTTCTATCGTAATAATTTTGTAACTTTGAAGTAGAAAACACTCGGATCGCGGTGTAAAGATTTTGATTTGGCAGTACCAGGTGGAACAAATATGAAACGAGACTGGCACCACTGGACACACTATCTGAAACTGTATTTGCAGCTGAACCTTCGGCTACATATAGCATGTAGCGTTACTGTCTGCATAAATTAAATTTGTGTGTTAAATGTATACGCACTCACTTTTGTCACAATCGTCGCTTGAATTTGTTGAGCAAGCCTTCATAGCGTTGATACTCGCTTCGGGCTGCATTGAAATCGCGCTTTATTAATGCGCCGAGGTGTGTAAATCGCGTTCGGTTTTAAATGCACTCGATTATGAACAGGGCTGGTGTCTGCCTGTCTTTAGACATTTTTTACATTTGCGTTTATGAAGACAATTATTGTAACATTATTTTATTGTATGTTTATGGATGTTGTGTACATACATGCGAGTAGCTCCAGCTATCTCGCACGAAAATTTTTGAAAGAGCTAATCTTGGTTTTCTTTATTGATCTTTCTATTTTATATGTGTTTTGAAGTGAATAGATTGTGTAAACAAATCGGTTTTGCTTGTGCTTTGTTTGAAGTTAGTTTCAGCTCGAGAACACTGCAGTGGAGACCAGCTTCATGTTTTGGCAAATATTGACACGTTGCAATTACATATGAGGTATTAATAGAGTTTTATGTTCACTGAGCTAGCAAGGTAAACAGAAAGGCCAAATAATTATTGAAATGTTTAAGCACATGAGACATCTTACTCCAATTTAAAGTAAAACATGAGTGGCTAAACCCCACGTGCTGTTACAGCATCAGTGCAGTTGTTAGGGTCTTTGAATCTACCAAGCTTTACAGCTTCTGAGATACGGCTCATTCGAGTTGATTGAATAGCAATTCTAAAATAGTTTCGTGTTGATTTCGGTTTCACGACTTGGCAACAAACATATATTGTTATACCAGATGCCGTGGAAATATTCCAGTCTTTAGATCTTCAACAGCTTTGGTTGCTCATTTGAACATACATCTTACATCTTAGATACTGGGTCAAATAATTATTTTAAATGCACCTTATCAAGAAAAGGTTTTAATTGACACTTTCTTTTCCCGGTTTGATAATAAACCTCTCCTTTATTACATTAGATAAACCGTAGCTGTCAGGATTGTCTATATCCCTAGAAAAATTACAATTTTCCCGAAAGCTGTTGATTCAGGTTCCATTCTAGGTGAAACGAAATTTTAGATACCTGAATTTTGATCTTCTTTCTTCAACCTTTATTCGATTTATTTTTGGTTGTAGGTTTCCCCAATTTCTTTCCATTGTCTTCTATCTTGGTCTCTTTTTTTCCATATCGCCCGCGTGTTTTTTCACGTCGTCCTCGCATCTCATCTGGGGTCGTCGTCGCTCTCTTTTCCCCAGCTAGGGACGCCAATTTGTTATTTGCGAGTTCCGTCTTTCATCATTATATCGTGCGTTATTGCCGGCAAACTGCCATTTTAATTTGTCTTTCCATTGCCCTTTATGTCACTGCTAATCTTTCCATATTACGTTTGGTCAGCGTCTATGTCTGAGCTCCATAAGTTAAAACAAGCAAGACGCAGGCGTCAAACACTTTTATTCTAAGGTGTTGCGGAATTTTTCTGTTTTTTAATATGTGGCTTAATCTATCAAACGCGCCCCATCCTAATTTTCTTCTCCTTGTGATTTCTGTTTCCTGGTTTTCTTTATCCAATTTAATACGTTGGCCCAAATATACGTATTCGTTTACTTGTTCTAATGTCTATAGTTATCTATGGTTATATTTAGATGTTCTTTTGTATTTGTCATTACTTTCATTTTTGAAACTTTTATGTGCAATCCCACTTGCTTGGATTGTTCATTTACTTCTTAGATCATCGTTTGTAACTGTTCCTCGTCCTTAGCCACCAACGTGATATCATCTGCGTACTTGACATTATTTAGACATTTTCCGTTGATGTTGATACCCTTTGTCTCCCAGTCGAAAATTGTAAAGAGGTTTTTCAGTGCTGCTATAAATAGCTTTATAGCGATATTTTCTACTTACTGTTCTTGTATTTCGATGTTGGTTGTTGCATTCTGATAAATATTATGGATCCGTGTCATGTATCCGTGATCTATTCTTGCATTCCATAGCGCTTTTTGGATTACCCACTCTTCAATGGTGTTAAATTCCTTCTGGTGGTCTATTAGAGCGATGAATAGAAGCAGACAGTATTCATTCGCTTTCTCTATTAGTAGTTTGACAGAATTTTGATCTAGATGTGCCTTAATTACAGTTTTTATTTGTTGGTTTCATAACAAAGCTCTCCATTATTGTTTGCTTGATTTCCGGAGGTTATAAAATTTTCCTAAAAAGCTAATTAATTCAATTCTCATGGGTATAGTATTTCATGAGTATTTGTGTTCCTCTCTTTGGCAAAATTAAGGCAATGGTCATGTAATGTTAACTCGTCTATGGTGGTCTTTTGAAAGGGATATGGACTCGGTGTCTATGGATCTTCTTTTCATGAAATGTGTACTACATTTCTTCACAATCGTTGGTTCGACTTGATGTCCAACACAAATTATTTTAGATGATTATTCTTAAATGCAAGTATTGCCGTTTATCTACACTAAAATGACATCCACATCGGTGGTTCTCCTTCTAACCGAAATTAATCTATAATTCATTTGGAGAGATTATTGAAATTAATCTAGACTCATTTAAAAAATATATATGTATGTATTGTCGGCAACCTCATTTTACTTTTCACTTGAAAGGCTGGTGCTTTATACGCTTGCATCTGGCGATACAATGCTCAACTTGCCCCGGATTCGTGTTACAAAGTTGGAGCGCGCCTTTTGTGCTTGCACAGCAACCATTGTGTGAGGTGTGTGTCTTGGTGATGTGTTGACCTCGTTACTCTATCTCTTAGGTCTGTGGTTCTGAGTAGACCGCAGTTAATTTGGTCTCGTCGGTTTCAGAACTCATGCCGCAAGAGTTTTTCGTCTTGGAACGTACTTCTATGCTCTCTTCTTTATTTTGGGATTTGTTTAATTGTATAAATTTATACCTACCCCACTCTTCGATTGAATCTTGAGTTATCCTTTGAATTTTGACTTTGGGATAAATTACTTATCGGGCAAAAACCGTTGTGCTGTTGTATCCAAATTTTATTCCTCGGGTTCTAAATTTAATGTGATAGGCCGTTGATAGATTTCCCCGGTAATAAAGATGGAAGAATTACCGTCACATTGGTAGTTAAAACTGTAAATATTGACGAGATACTGTACGACAGTTTGTATATATGAATAAGGTATCAGACCGATGCGTGTAGCTTTGTCTCGTGCCAATGCAGATTTTCACAACTTTCCTTTTATAGAGTCAGCACTGTGGACGAAAATTGGATCCACCACTATGACCCTGTCACAAAATAAGCCAGCATGGAGTGGCGGCATTCCAACCCTTCTCCTTCGAAGTTCAGAACGAAACCGTCCATAGGCGAAGTAGGGCTCTCGGTTTTCTGGGTTCTCGTAGCGTCCTGCTTATCAAATTTCTTAACAATTCTCGAATGCTGCATATACCGACCAAATCGATGTCAAACTCTGTGAACGAATGCGAAAGAACAGCTCTTACAGTAGAACAATGCACCGTCGCACAAGTGCGTTGCAGCAACATCTAAAGCTGCTGAACTGGGCTTCAAAGTCCTTTCACGCCCAGACTATTTGTCGAATCTCGCACCTTCGGGTTTCTTTCTAGTTGCGAAATTGACACCTTAAAAACTGATATAACTTCATGGTTAGAAGATCAAAGTGCGGACTTTTATAAGGAGGGTATTATGAAGCTGAAACATCGATGGGCCAAGACCGTCAATTTACTAGAAGACTACATAGAGAAGACCTAATATGTAATTACATGTACAAAACTAAAGCGTTAGTAGGCAAAATGATACCCTTTCTTTTCTTATCAGATTAACGAAAAAATTGCAATTGCCGTTTGTTTCAGATAGTAGAAAGACTTCTATCTGAACTAAGAAATGCATCATCTGTAGTTCTGTATGCTTAGAGTAGTTTATACTTACGTTCATGCGTTTTAGGTGGGTTAGTTATCGATGGTACAGGTAAATCCGTAACGGAAGTGATATCAATTCCTGTTGTGTGATAACCGGTTTCATAGTAATCGTGCAGATTTGGTGGTTCTTTAGGGACAAATCCTCCTGAAATCAATTTGATGCCGTTTTCTACTTTTATGTTATTCAATACTTTACCTTCTGTTTTTATAGGAGGCGAAAATAAGCTATATGGTGGAGATTCTGTTACCCTATCGTGGGGTAGAGGATAAACCGTGTTATCTTGATCTTGTTTTTTGGTGTCTAGGGCATCGGCTGCTACAAAAGGTATGATCCTGAAAACGTGAGGCCACGACGTCTTTTAACTAAATGAATGTTTGTTAGTAGTAGCTTACCGTAAATTCGGCAAAGATGGAGGCAAAGTTGGCTCGTTGTAGTCATAATCTTCGTAGTCTTTGTTTTTATTCTTGTTCATAGTTATATTGAGGATGGCTTCAATCTCGGATGATATTTTTTTGAACGGCGATACTGTAATAGTATCGACCTTTACTTTTGATTCTAAATCTACCTCCGTGATATCTTTGTCCGATATTGTTAAAACCGTTGAAGTTCCGCCTTCATCTTCAGTTGTTGATGTCGGTTCTCCAGTTTTAGCCTCAAGTTCGTTATTAATATCATTTATTTCCGTCGCAGTTAAACCTGTTACATCCACAATCGGTTGGCCATTTTTCTCTTTTGTATTGACTAATTTCGTATCGTTGATTGTTGTGGTTATATTTGTCGTTTCATTGCTAGTTGTTATACAATCAGTTGTTGTTATTAAAGTGGTCAAAGCAGTTGAATTTAATACAGCTTTAATTTCAGTTGCTGTTGCTGCAGTAGTGTCGGTATTTTCAAGTTCTGTAGTTGTAGAAATATCTTCCATAACCGTCGTTGTAGATATTATAGTTGTAGTTTCAGTGTCTAAAGTAGTTCCAAATTCTTCGTCCGCCAAGGTAGATATTAGAGTTGAAATAACATCAGTTAAATTCAACGTATCTTCTTTAGTTACATTGTTTGGACTTTCCGTTGTGTTTTTATAACTAATAGTAGAAGTGCCATTAAATAAACTTTCTACAGAAACATTGTTTTGTTGAAAATTACTGCTTAAAATTGTGGAAAACTCCGTGCTTGTACTGTAGTTGACATTGTACATAATATTTTGGGGTTCTGTACTTTTATTTATTTCGTTATCGAACAAGGAATCTACAAGACTGAAAAGGACATCACTGCTGATACTGTCATAATCCGATGATCTCAATTGCTTCGGGGTAGTTTGTTCGCCCAATGTGATGGAGGTTACATACTTACTAGTAGTAGATTCAGTACTTTTGGGCGTGTTGGTTGTCAAAAATGGTCGTTTGTAATTGGTGTTTTGAAATTCGTAGTTAGTAGTTCCGTACGATACTCCCGTCGAGGAAATATTCTTCCTATACGACGTACTTGGCCTAGTGCGAACATCCAGAAGTGCATCCGAATAGGTGGTTTGCTTACTCGTAATAACTGAATCAGAACCCTTCGCGAAAGTCATAGCGTTGTAATAAAATGGCTCTTTAGTACTGGGATCTAAAATGTGCCGAGTAGTTCCAAAACTACCAGGACTTCTGTGCGTTTTCGTGGTGGACGTATGCGAAGACTCGGCGATGACGTAGTAAGTTAAGTTGGAGCTAACTGGATCTGACTTCTTCTCGGACTTGACTGGAGGCCTTCGGTCTTGGACTTCCTTGCGCAGCTTCGCGTATTCCTTACTTATAGTTGGGTACTGACCATAATTCGGTTCTGGTCGTATTTCTATTGTTCCATCTATGAAATGCAAAGATAATTGGTTGATAAATCAGGATTTAAGATACTTACTGCAGTTGTAGCTTGCGGCACAGCATTCGCCAGGTTTGATAAAGGGGGTGCAGCCTAAAATTGCCGGTGCGCAAGACAGGGGTTCACATCTTAAGACGCCCCGTAGACAGTAGCAGTTATCACAGACCGAGTGTCCTACGCCTAGAACTCTACTTCCTTCTGTATAGTATACTCCTGACACTATGCATCCTCCTGCGTGTGAAAAATTTGTTATTAAATAAATATGTTTATAGGAATTGCGGCAACACCAGTCTTTAAACAACTTCTGAAAAAGCTGACAGCACGATCAGCGAAACGTCAAGTTGAAATCAACGACCTCAGTATAACCCGGAAGTATCTACCATTATCGACAACGGCCGTGAAAGACTGCATTAGAAGTAGTAACCAGAAGATCATATAATTTAAAGAAGACAACTTTTCTAAGAAAAAAGAACATTTTAAACAATATTAAAGTAGAGGTAGCAAATAAAGTAGTTCTAACATATGAAAAGTGAGTCATGAACCAAAGTGTAAAAGCAGAAATCTAAAATAACAAGCAGAAATACGAAACGGCAAACAGTAGAACACCAAACCAGTAAATGTGATAATAGAGAGACATTAGCATGGCTGGAGCACGCCGTATGAATGGATAAGAGTGGAATGGTAAAGAAATGTTATGAGAAAAGAACAGTGCGATAGACAACCAGATATAGAAAAGATTAGCGAGAACTGTAGGGAGCAAGTCGAATCTACAACCACATTCCGACATAGCAATGTAGAAGGAGTTCAGGATAAAACAAGCGACTAGGATGAACCATTGAAATAATTTTGCGATACTGAAGAGACCCAAAATGAATCAGTGGAAGATTACCTACTCTCTGGACAGACGACATTCAACAAAAGATGCGCACTGATGCTTATAACCTGTAGTAGATTGGAACAGCTGTTTGATGATGATGATGATAATGATAAAGTAGGAACATGATTAATATGGTGTACTCCTTGGTGCTAACGATATAATAATGACAAAAAAATATTCAGAGACTATAGTCATAAACAAATTAAGCACCATATAAGAGCACACCAAAAATAATAATGAAGAACTCCTATAAAGAAAAGAGTAACACGCTGGAAATATCAACAATAAAAGAAGGTATGAGGTCTGAATAAACCAATCATGGGTTAGACTATGTAGATAATGCTGATAATGATGAAAGAATAATATCCCTTAGTAATGACCTACCTCGAATAGCGATATCTTTGGGCCTCTGGGTAGTGGTGCTGCTGGTGACCTCTGGTTTATGATAACCTGTGCAATTATATCGAACTGGGCAACAACTGTGGGGTTCAAACTTCGGGGTGCACCCTTCCAATGCCAGAAGACATCGGGGCCGTATGCACCTTTGTCGTCCCCCAATGCAATAGCAGTATTCGCACAAGCTGGAAGAACCCATCGCCGACCCCGGTCCATAAACTGTACCATTTTCTAAGCAGGCTGCAAATTTGCATTTGGTAAGTCAGCAGACTTCCGCGCTAAGCTACTCACCAGTCCGCAAAGATGACTTTTTGTAGTCCAATTCGAACTCATCTGGTTCTGATCGCGCCTCAATCCCATTACCGGCCGGTATATCTGAAGCAGATTTCAGGTGTTAACCACGAACCGGCTAATTTATGTGGCAAAGGTGAGTCATGGGCGTCTAGGGAATTTTTATGTCGCTAGCGCACCGCGTTAAGTAACATAATTAAAATGCAAAGCGATTCGTCTGCTCGGGCACCCGTCTGTTTGTGTTACTCTTGAATTTATTACCTGTGCAGATCAGCTCCGGGCAGCAGGCCCTGTGCCTGTGGAGGGTTATGCAACCCTGGGGTGGAGGATTCGGCAGCTCCGTGCACACCCTCAGGTAGCACACGAGGGCCCCTTGGGTGCAAGTGCAGTTCAAACAAGGCTCCGCTGTGGGCACTTCGTGGCCTTCTTTGTGCTTTTCGTTTTCGAACCAGCAGTCTGGAAGCAAAATATTTTTTTAGATTATTGACTAACCAGTTTGGAATTTGGCAGGGTTTACATTTTGTTCCATTGAACCCTTGTGTGTTGACCGATTATTCTTATGGTACTACCTGTAGATTAGTATAGTAAAACCAGTTTGACCTAAACCTACAACTGTAAGGACAAGAAAACTGGATGCAGTCTGTTTCAGATTGCATTATGTTTTGTTGAACAAACTAAATCCAAATGACAATTTCGGACATTTTCTTAAAAAATAGGAAAGATCAAGTAGTTGTTAAAATTTAGATTTGCTAATATTATAGCAACGCTTTTATTTAACTGATGAGTCAGTTTCTTATCTTTGAACTCTCAAAAGGGGCACCCCTCTTTTCTCAGACATTTTGATTATCCTAAATGGAACCAGTCCCTTTTATAACGGGTATCAGTAGAAGCTTTACTGTATTTGCGTATTCGTTTATTTGTTGAGAATAGAATAATCACGCAGTATATTCGCTTATCGTTTTTTTATTTTTTTTTATTTTAGAGTAATGAACGTCATAGAAAACATTCCAGGAAAGACTACACGTGTGAATATCGAACAACTTAGGAATTCTACCAAAACTGGTACGCTGGAACAAATCATGACGGACAACCAATTTAATGTGGGCATCAACAAAAAGACTGAATAATCGTAGAAACCAAGAACATCATGGAAAAAAGAAAATGATTTAAAATGGCAAAACTACACACAGATAAAACGAAGGTAGAAGATACCAAAGACTGAATAGCGAAGTACAAAGACCAAGCACCTAAACGAAATGTGTTAAGGAGCAGGATTATCTAACGTGCTTTATTTATCACCATTATAAATGACGCACTAAAGTACTGCGAAGATCTATATGCGGTTGAAGACAGGAGAACATGTTATACGAAAAATGAAACTAAAGAAAGGCCCAAGAGAAGAAGAAATTCGCTGCAAAATGTTAAAACAACTCAATCTCAAAGGAATTGATGTCCAGCCATGATTTTATAATAAAGTTTTAAAAACTGGACAACGACCCCGCGACCGCCAGTCCAGTTAGCTCTTTAGTGGGATAAGGGCGATGGTTCCTAGAGCTGTTTTTGTTCCTGATTACAAAAAGACTTAATACAAAAATGCAACAACTAAAGAAGCAGCGCCCTTGTCCCACTAAAAAGCTAACCAGACTGGCAGATACCGCGAACAGGAGGGGTTGGTGAGTGGACGTGGAACTAGAGAACAATTTCATAATGTCAAGCCGATAATCGAGAAACTAGAGAATTCAGAGTGTCAGCCTATCCATGCTTGCAAGATTATAGCAAATATTTTCACTGTATGAACTGCTCTAAACTATGGACAATGTTACTTAATCTGAGGATACCCAAACATCTTGTCTTGATTTTTAAACAATTATATGAAGACGATTCTGCAACAGTGAGACTTTATGGCATAGACTCAAGATCATTAAAAGTTTCCTCTCCCCGTTGATATTTAACATTTACGGTGTGTGTACAGTGCGAAACTGAAAACGAAGAATAAATATTGGTGGAAATTGGAAAAGAACAAAACTTGCATTACGCCGACGACACCACACCTATTGTTAAAGACAGAAACGATATGTCTAAATTGTTAAAAAGAATAGAAGCCGGTAGTATAAATTTTGAACTAAAATTGAATCACACAAAAACTAAGCTGATGATAATAGACCCACGCAGCACAATAGGAAACACAACTGACACTCACGATACTCTGATCATTATTTAAGTTCACACATAGACCGAGATAATATTTGCTCTACTGAAATACGAAGACGAATAGTTACAGCTAAGACAGCAATGGTTAAACTGAACAATATACGGGAAGGTCGCAATATCTCAAACTCGACCAAAACAGAATTGTTACAGCTTTAATGCTTCCTATTGTGCCGAACCATGGATTTACAAAGCAATTGATTCGACGCTTTTAAGATATGGCTTCTGGGGATCTGATGGCCGGTACGCAGAACAAATGTATAATATATTTTGGGAATGTCACTAGAAGGAGAACGTCCTTGGAGGTGTATTCCAAACCTCTGGATTGATTAAGTAATGTACTTCCCCGTAGTTTATCTCCAGGAAAACATAAGACTTGCGACCAATAGAGATTTTACAAGACGTCTCAGCTATTGGCCATGCGCTTATAATGCTTCAGTCATGAAGCTTGCGGCAGGATGAATGAAAGTAAAAAGTAAGACTTTCATCGTATATGTCTTGCCTTTTGCTATTTAAAATATTAATCTTAATATTTGGTTTGCTTTATATAGAAAATTTCAGTAGGTGTCAGATTGGGAAAGCCCTCCTATATATGGGTGGTGGAAGAAATATTAACTAACTTTTGCGAACCAACAAGTACTCACAAGTAGTGTCGGATCCATAGTAGGCGGCTACGAACAGCGACTAATCCACAGTGAACGACCGAGTAAGAAGGTTCTCCAACAGCAGGTTTTTCTGCCAGACGTTAACAACGTAACACAAAAAATAAAAGGGCAACGTAAAATAGAAGCAGGGTGAAAGGAAAGGGAATTATTTCCCGGGTGCTAATCCACTCCTCCAATGCAGGGAGCTCAAACATAAAAAAGAACACGCACATGCGAAACATGGAACGTACAAGGATGGAGAGCAAAGAATAGGGAAGTCAGAGATAAGTTTAAAAGGATGAATATAGACATATTGATAACAAGTGAGGCTAAGATTAAATAAAACGAAACTAAAGATATAGATGGCGTCTTTCACCGCTGGTGCGGAGTAAAAGAATAAACGGGCAGAAACAGGAGGATATTAATGAAGAAAAATGGATAAGATCAACCCAGACATATGAATCAAATAATGAAAGGATAATAAAGCTGGAAATGAAAATACTAGGAAGACAAATAGTAATACTGTTTGTATAAGGACCAATGGACGACAGACTCGACATAGAAAAAGAAGAATTCATGGAAATAGAGAAAGGTAAAAGTAACCAAGAACTTATTATAGCAGGAGACCTTAACGGCAGAACAGGAAGGAAAGAAGGCAACTCAGTAGGAAGGTTCGGGGAAGAAGATATTAATGGAAACGGAGATCTATGTGAAATAAACAATTTAAAAATAAATAACGGGTTCTTGCGCCACAAAGACATCCGTAAGTAAATTGGCTACAACAAACCAGACGCCTTAGATCAATAATCGATTTCATCAAAGAAAAAACCAACACTACTATTATGATAAAAGATGTTCGGGCGAAAAGGGAGCTGACTGTTGCACCGATTACAAACTACTGGTGGCCAAAATCAAAGTTCCCTGGACCACGCACCAAAATCAAAGAGTAGGAAGAAAAGACGTGAAAATAAAGGAAGAGGAGACTAAGTTCAAACTACAATTATGTACAAAAAATCGATTAAAGATGTTTATGAAAGAGATTAGCCCAAAAACTGAAAGACCCGACGACAGCATTGAAGAAACATATAACGACATGTATTAAAGAAGCGGCAATTAAAGCATTGGGCGAAGAAGGGAGAAAATAAAATACATGAAGTTAAAACTAAAGAAAAGTAAAAAAGAATGCAGACGAGAGGAAAAAGCTTTACGATAAATGGCTCAGTATAAATAAACAAGACGATTTCGAAAATTACAAAACAAAATAGTATATTACTTTATAAGATTGGTAAGTGCCTTACAACAGCTCGAGAAAAGTTAGAAGGGCCGAGTTTTGTTATTTTTTGAGGACTGTTCCAGTAAGGCACTTAACGATCGAGTCTCGTATAACATTTTTTGCGCTATCAATTAATAAAAATACCGTTGAATATGACAAATATTGTTTGTCTAAATAAAGCGGGTAATTGATGTTTCTATAGTAACTAAATACAAAACAATGTTCTATAGCAGTCCTACGACCGTTATATTCATAACAGGCTTGTTATTTTGTTGTTGTCATACCAACCAACAGCAGAAACAGCAATGGGAAATACTACAAAAGCCTCTTAACAGGAGCGCGACCTCAATTTCTGCCAGAAAATGAAGAGAGAGGAGATGTACATGAAGAAATGGCTCTGACACTTGACGAAGTGGGCAGGAATATCAGATTAATAAAAAACAATATATCTGCAGGACTTAGAGGTATCGCCCTAGAAGTTATAAAACATGGATCCAAAAAAATACTTCTCATGATTCACAATATGTTCCAAAAGCTATAAATACAAGCCAAACCCCAAAAGAATGGACTCAAGCCCACATTATATCTATTTTTTAAAAGAAGACAGAAGAAAATACGAAAGTTATAGTGGAATTAGTGTAATACCATCTATATAGACTATATAGTAAAATTATACAAATTAAATTAGAACAGAAGGTAACGTCGGCGAAGATAAGCCGATTTACAGTTTCACGATACAACAGCTAATCGAAAGGAAGATAGCAATACACCTAGCTAGAAGGCGTAGAAGACATACGACTCGAATTCAAGAGTTAAATTGTGGAACAGCATGTAAGACATAGGAATTACTAAAAATAACGAAACCGGACATATCGGCGCCGCCACTTCGGTACCGCCATCCCGGCGCGGGGCCAGCTCAGCGTCGGGACAATTCGCCGAGAGTTATCTCGGCGCCAGCCGATTCGGCGCCAGCCGATTCGGCGCAGGGCTATCTCGGCGCAGAATTGGTTTACAAAAATATACAGTGACCACAAATTTGTTTTTCAAAAAAGCTTTTTATGCCAACAATTTGTGCTTGTTTGAAAACCTGATTACCCCGTATTAAATATATTGAGTGATTTTTACTGAGAAACTGACGTTTTTTGAAATTGTTTAAATCCAAAAAGTGCATTTTTTCGGAAATTAAGCAAGATTTCAGTGAGATTTGTGTGTTAGTTTTAGCTGACTGAACAATCTCAAGGCCAGAAAACAACTTTTTTCGTAACATTTGTCTCTATCTTGGCTAGTAAATGCATTATTCGTAATTATTTGTATAAAATTTTGAATTTTACTGATAACGGAAGTCACGTGACACATTTTGTTTTGCCCATTTGTAATCACTTTTCAACCACCTCTGGTCGCCAGTGTTTGATTTTTGGAGAAACACTAAATAAAAAAAATCCATTTGATGCCAGCTGGCGATCACTGTATAAGTTTGTATTTGCTTTTTGTGAATTAATTGTATTTGCCTAAAAGAAAAGATTGTAATATTCAAATACCTTATTTATTTTACTACTGCAGATCATCTTCAACAATGGCAATCTATTCTTGAGATTTTAAAAGGTTATTGAAATGTAATTTAAAGTTTTTAATGTGGCAGTATAAGTTGCAAACTTATAAGGTTTTACTAATAAATTAAACAAAAGATCAAATATAATAATTGTACTAAAAACTATATGTAAAATGTATAATATAGATACATTTAAAATTATAAATAAACTTAATTACGCATATAATTTTTATACATAGTATATATTACTGTAATTCACAACTGTGTGTGTGAGCAATACCACGTAAAAAAGCTATGCAATAATTCCTGTTGTAAGTTTAATCTAACCTCAAAATCCTGGCATCCAATTCCCGATACTTTCTCTTTTTTGCTGGTTTTATTATTTGTTTATAATGATTTTAGTGCTCACTGTAGTTTGCGAATTTCAATTCGGCGGCGAGATGGCCCTGCGCCGAGTTGGCTGGCGCCGAGATGACAGCGCGGCGAGTTGTCCCGGCGCCGAGATGTCCGAGACTCTAAAAATCATTATTCTAGTAAGCTAGTGTCAGCGTCCCCTTTGTCTATTACTGTATGTTATTTCTTGTATTACCAGTATATCGAGATTTCCATCATTATTTCTTATAACATGTCAACAATATTATAAAATGCTTATGTACTGGATACTCGTTTTTGTATGTGGAATTTCTGTAGAGTAAATGCATTTTTGCAACTTTTTTTAAGCTTTTTTAAAAATTTCTGCTAAGTATAAACAATAAAAGCGATAGCACGCAGCCCTAGGCGCTTCCTATTGTATATAGATTTCTTCTGAATTCTGTGTTTCAATTAGCACATATACGAGGAGAGAATCAAAAGTGATCTACCTAGATATGATAGATGCGTAGTGCGGGGTGGAGAAGGTTGGTGCAAGCACTGACATGTCCTTACGTGTCGGGGTACATGGTCTTGGTTCAGTCGCGCATCAGCTGTCCTAGTGAGGGGTCGTTAATTGTGACTAGTTGCGGAAAATATGGAAAAATCGAGTTTAAAGCACCGTGCCGTCATTGAGTTTTTAGTGAAAGAAGGTAATGGCCCAAAGGCCGTCAATGACCGTATGATCGTAGTGTATCTTCACCTCCCTATTTCATAATAAAATATTGGGCTAAACAGTTTAAGTGGGGACGTGAGTCCATTGAAGATGACCTGCGTAGTGGAAGGCCTGTGGAAGCAACCACGCCCGGAATCGTCGCCAAGGTGGAAAAGCTTGTGCTTCAAGACCGTCGTTCAAAAGCTTCTCAATTAACTACTGAATGCGATATTTCAAAATCATCGGTTTTGAGAATCTTACACGAACGTTTGTTCATGAGCAACGTCAGTGCAAGATGGGTCCCGAGAAAGCTGACGCCCCTCCAGAAGGAAAACCGTGTTTTCGGACGATGAAGACGTCAAGTACGCCGTTTCGGAATTTTTCACGGAGCAAGATTAATTTTTTTTTCTGACGGTATCGAAGGACTCCCAGCCAATTGGAACAAATGTATCGAATTAGGAGGTTATTACATTGAAAAACAATAAATAAAATTTCCTGCGAGTCTTTTCTTTCATAGCTAGGTAGATTACTTTTGATTCTCTCCTCGTAGCTACCGTAAAGTGCAATAGACGTTAGCCTGAGCATTTTCTGCGATGGATTAGTAGTCCCATGTTGTGCAATATTTGTAACAGTTTTCCGTATTGCACTTGATGTTTTTGGAAGGCAATGAAAGAGATGTACATATATGTCGCAGTTCATATCTTGATATCGCTGTAATACAATGTGTATACAAAATAATGCTCCTACTGCATTTCTGTGTTCTTCCCAAGTGTGCTTCACATTTTTTGTAAATTCGTTGTTGGATGACCTTATAATCGCTGATCGTGTCCATACCATCGCAGTCTCTTTGTTTCTATTGATGAGTTATATCGATATCTCGTTTATTCTTCGGATTACTTCACTTCGCCATTTCTACTGTTTATTCCCTACAATTCTGTCCCACATTGTGTTTAGCCATTTTTTTATTTCATAACACATGTAATTCCCTGATTATCTTTACCACAGGATATGTACGATGTTTATCCGGTAGCTATCTGACCCTATGTCACAAACGATTAAATAGCTACTTTAAAAAAATAGCGCTTCAGTCTTTTTCAACGTACTTCCACTGGAAAGCTACAGGCGTCTTTTAGCCCTGCTAAATAGCCTCGTTGCGTTCATCTTGGTCGGCTTCGCGTCCTCCAATATGTGTGTGCAATGGCAATTTAAGCTTTGGAAATCGCCAAAAATTGAATAAAGCCTTGTTAGGGCCAAACATTCCTCGATAACGTAAAATAATTGGCTGCGCTGCCTTGGTGAAGCTGCCAGTTAATGCTTTCCCACATATGAAGCTTCTTTCAATCTCCCAGATAGTATTCTTTATTCACTCTCTGATCTTGTGGAGCGTAATCATAGTAAGTGTTCTAAGAAAACAGGGAGAATTGAAGAGTGAAAATTAGAAATGGCCCAAGTGCAAAGAACACAGTTTTAAGAAAATTGATAACAACTGAATTAAAAAAGCTTGTACACCTACAAATACCGGCATAACGTAAATAATGGCCGCGCTGGTGGATGAGTGGTAGGAATGACAGATTCGTAACCATAAGCCATGAGCGGTTTTGAGTATGTCACGAGTATGAGTGGAAAAAAGCATACAAAAGCAAGCTTGAAAACGGGAGTAAATCAATGTGTAAAAACACCCGCGATTGTTTAAAAAAATACGCCAAACGTTTCATAACAGACCATAATTCAAAGAACCCGAAATCAATAAAAAAATTCGGTAAGCTTGACAAAACCTTAGTCATGGTGGACTTAGAGGAACAACCATCTTAAAAAATCCTCTGTAGTACCAAATCCACTCTGCACTCTGGAACGAAGGCCACCACGAGATAAAAAAAACTGTTTACTTGCGTGTTGCATATAAAATTTTATCTACAACATGTTATAAGTCAAAAGTCATTTATAAGTATCTATGTAATAAATTTCCCTGTCTTTGATAAATCTGAATTTTACCTACAATATAATTAAGCTCTCAGTCAACTTTTATGCTTCAATGTATTAGGATCTCTAAATAGTTTCCGCTAGTTTAGGCTTCACTCCACGCACCGTGCTGCTATCCTGATTTCAAGGTTCTTATCTTTTTCGACCACTTGCCATTGCGTGTTGCTGCAGAAAGGCTGTCTTGTGAATTACGTTTGTAAAGTCAAATGCGCTTTTAATTTTGTCACGGACATCCTCTTGGAAAATCGATATTTGGGTTACTACGCTCTTCCATGGAATCCTGATGAAGTTCCTAGGAGAGCTATTTTTGGCAATTTCTCAAGAGCAAACATGGTTTGGATTTATACTGAGCAAGCACATGTCTCGACTTTGGCAAAACAGAGCAGAACATCTTAATGTTAGACCTAGCTTTCCTTTCTATTAACTGATTTTTATGGTTTCCTATTCCTTTAGCTCTTTTTTTCTGCATGGAGGGAATTCAGCTCCTTGCGAACACACTTCGTCTTTAAGTTACCGTAGCTTCATCGCCTGGGACTCGTGTGCGTGAGGGTTTTCGTTTTGCAAGTGGTTCAAAGTCAAATTACTCTTGAAGCCCTATCGTCAGAAACTGCTATTTAGACCTGGCGTTAACACCTGACACCCCCTTGAGGTTTCCTACTATGTCCGCTTACTACTTGGTGAATCAGCTACAGAAGGTCTGTTGCAATCTGCTCTATTTTCCCCTGCTCCAAGACATATCGGCCTGACCTGCAATATGGGGTTCCTTTCAATGTTAGTGTTTTCGCTTTAGATTTTAATGTGCCCTGCAAATATTAAATTCTCTTCATGCTTATTTAATACTAGCATAACGTAGAACTTACCTAATTAGAACAGATTATTCGAATAATTCAATCACTGTTTACAATTTAAAAAAAAACCTGTCAATCTCATGGATGTGTCTCGCGTACCATTAAACTTGGTATTACTTGTATTTTTGGCTTTTGTGAAGCGATTCTGCATATACCGTGTAATTTAGTTTTGAAGTTTTACTTCGTATTAGTGACCGAACAACACGGTAGATTTAAACTCAAACTCCTGTTTGCAAGATATTGCGTTAATTAATTCTCTTTGCCCGACGTTTTGGAATCGATGACGATTTAAAATAATAACCACGCACCGGGATATATATAAGGCTCTGCTTTGAATCAAGATCTTGGGGTCTGTAGAACCTTTTTGCTAATTATTAATACCACCTGAATGTTCTTGCATTTGAGGATTTGGAGTCAAATTTAACCCGAAACCCAAAATTAACCTTTAATAACATTGTCGCGGCCATATTCCTTTACCGAGAACCTCCCGGTAATGCAAATTGCTAGTTAAACAGTCAACTTGTACTCGTTTTCTCAATATCTATGCTAAACTTTCATAATTTGATTATTGAGTTTTATAGCGACTCTTATATGCGACTGTGATACTTATTGTGATATTTTAATTTGGTCTGCCGTATTTGTTTATTTTTGTGTATGTTATACAGAGCATCTGTATGGTTATAAATTACACTAATTCGGTATTTATCTCTGCGAATTTTATTTGTACCCTTGCCGGCCTTGCCGTTATTTCTTTTTTCAGGGATTGGTTAGTAGCGCATTTCGACGTGTACCTTTATTTGATTAGCAAAGTTAGCAAAGCTTGGGCTTACTTGCTACTTGCCGCCCATATTTTTTTACCCAGCCTAAGATTACAGTTTTTTGTTTAACCCACGACTAGCTCCAGCTGAGAAGTCGGTTGCCTTTACTTCTCTCCTATTTACGGCCAGAGTGACGGCAAGAAACGGTAAGAATCTGTACGATGTGAAAAAATATTGAAATTTGCATTTAAATGTAACAATTGTCATTCAACTGTTCCCGCATTGCATCTGTTACAGGGTTGTCAGCAGCAGACATTAATAATTGTTCTGTTGGAAATTTACATATTTAAAGAGTAGTTCAATTTAATAAAAGCTTCGTATCGTGTTTGAATTCATTAATTTACCCACTTTAAGTTAGTGAGGTAATGATCAATGAATAATATTTCAAGTTATATCGGAAAAGTATTTTTGTCTGTTTGACTCAACGTCTTCTCTTCTCTTATCTTCTGCAAAACTATACCCAGATCACCAGACAGTTACCACATAAATAATTACAAAAAGTAATAAAAATAACATTAGAGACTCGCCAGATTTTTAGGAAACTGAGTTATAAATTATCCCGTGACCTACTTAACCCCCCCCCCCCCATGTATGAAAATATTTGAGTTTAAATTCTGCGATTTTTTTTTAAATTCTGAAAGAGCGCCTGACATATTTTATTCTTCGGAAACAGTTTTATTAGAACAGGCACATCCATTTTATCTTCTGGCCAACAGCATTTATGCCTTATCTTTATTGGAGGCAGCTTTATAGTTTTATTGCTGTCTCATGTATTTCCATGTTAATTCGTGGTTTTTTATTTTCAATTTTGTAGCCGTTTCTAGAAATGATTGCGTACACTTTTGTGAATTTTCAAGAATAGTCAGCTAGCTTGTGTCGTTTTCCCATGTGGCGTTGATGTGCATGACTCTCTAATTAGCCATTTGAGTACAGATAAAAATCAGTTACTTAAGTAGTTGTAATTATATCTTGTAACTGGCATATTATGGAAAAGCAACATATTCTGAGAATATGTGAGCGAGCTTATTACGGCAACTGGTATGAATCGTAAACATAAATTTATTTCCCATTTACTTTTGAATTTCTTAAAATGCATTTTATAGCTTAGGAAGTATGAAAATCAGTTGATCCTAATATTTAAAATTAGTTTTATAACGTTCTAAATTTAAAAAGAGACTTTCAATGTAATCTGCACAATTACAAAGGCTTCAAACCTGCTTAAATGCATCTAATTAGGCTGATATTGCAAGTTTTAAATATAATGATAGGTTTCGTGCAGCTTGTGTACACAATTCGTTTTAATAATAGACAAGCTACATAATTCTAGGAAAAGGTAATTAAGTCCATGCTAATTATTTTTCGAATTAAAACAATGCTGGTCTTAAGCTCTATTTTTGTCACCAACCTCGCTTACCGTTTCAAAACCTGCTACTGCTTTGTATTCTATGTGTTGCAATTCATACTCGTTTTCACTCCATTCATTTTTAAGTTCACTGTCGTTGCCATGTACCGTTAATTATATTCGAAAATTTACTTGCGTTTTCAATTTGTTTTCACTAGCAATTACACAGCGTCTTGTTCGTATGCAGGTCGCATCTGTATGTGTACTTTAATTAAAGAAAGTTAAATATTTTTAAAAATTGGTATTTATACATAAGCTCGTAATTATTCATTTAATATACACATTGTAAGTTTCGATACTGGTATCCAACTTTTGTTGTGGAGGAGATTGTTTATATTTTATTTTACACAGTTCGAAAGAATAATCGAGACAATTATTTCTAAACGTGAGAACAAGAAACAAGAAACCTGGATAGATCTCAAGGAGCTGGGATAACAATTTGGGTCTACTCGAACTCTCTGGCTTTTGAAATTAACACCTTGCAATTATAGTATATTTCAAAATAATTTAAATTATAACGGACATAAACTGCCACGTACACGCAATAAATAACCCCCGCAAAATAGAATAAAGGATCAAGTGCATAAAAACTAACGGTGAAGATAAAACCTTCATATGCCAGCAGGAGGTTCGCTTAAAGTTGACAAGCACTAAAAACGTAATATGAAGAGGGTTGCGAGTGATTGCCTGCGCTGACTCAGTGTCAGTACGCTCTTGCAGAATTCTGCAGTTGAAGGGTTGCCGAACGCAAAGAATTACCTACAAAGATTCAACACCATAAAATCCTCCAAGACGCAATGACCCCGTTGGCGCAATTAGAAGAATGGAACAAAGCCTAAACACCCTGTCGAGTAATTCGATGACAGGGGATTACAATTCAGCCGAAGAGACGAGTCGTCTGGGGTTCCATTAATCCTCTACAGGCGCAAAAACAGAAGTAAATATAAACGTGATTGGGGACAAGAAGCGAGGCATTTTTTACGTGGTTATCCACCAAGTTTTAATTTTACATCCGAGATTTTATTTACGTGAGTGTGAACCAGTAACCAAATTGTCGAGTTCGATAAATTAAAAGGTCATTCAAGCAATGAAAAAGTTATTTACATTTAAAGTGCATCAAATTAGTCAGTTACTAGCAGTAACTGTTTTAGGATTCTTATGAGAACTCTACTATATGCATAATATGAATATATAACAGCGAAATAATCTTGGAAGAGGCCCAAAATCCGCTACATCAAATAGTGATTACTACGAACTAAGTTTTTTATTTCATTTCTATTTATGCACGTATTAGCAGGAGATGATTATTTTTATTACGTGCACATAGAAGAAATTCTTTTGGTACATAATTAAATAACTGCTAATTCTACTAGTGTTTATAATTATGTACACAATACTCTCTCTCTCTCTATCTCTCTATCTCTCTCTCTCTCTGTCTCTCATGTTAGGCACTACTGCATTTATAAAACATATACTGTTATTATTCTTCTGCTATGTTCGACTTTTGATATCATTGTCAATTTGCTAATTTAATCTGTCCAGAGACCTTTTAGCTATTTGATATTAAACTTCGGTACGTCTTACATTAACGAAATTGCTTGACTAATTCTTGTTAGTTGCGATCCCGTGCAACCTATTACCGATGCTGGTAAATTTCTGTAATTAGTGGCTACAATATAGTTGACTGT
>OW679196.1:109865725-109905373 GCA_940337035.1 Agriotes lineatus | reverse complement strand
AGGATTTATCTACCTGCTCTATTTAATTTTTTCCGATTATGTATCCTGTTTTCTTTCGTTGCTATTGTCAATTTCATATTATTTTTGAGAGTTTCATGTTGAATATTTTCGAGTTGCTTTGCAAATTGTAATCTGAGTCATCAGTTATGCTCGTGTCATCTGCGTACAGAGCTGGTAATTGTATCATTTTCTCTAATTATAGGGCTTAATACGTAGTCTTGACGTAATGCAATTACTGATTGCATTACTTCTTCATCATTATATTTTCCCGAGTTTTTTGTTTTTTCTATCTCTATTTTTTGTAAGTTGTAGTCGTTGTACTATTCTGTAGGGCCTGATTGTTGTTTGGAACTGACCGTAAACGCCCTGTATATATTCTCTCTTTATGTTATATGAGTAGGTGTATTAGATGCACTTGTTTATTGTTTTTCAGTTATTTATGTTAGCATAAAAGTATTATTTATATTCCCAGCGTTTACCAAATTTTGGTCCATATCTTACACGTAATATACCTCGGTACTTATTAGATTTTCTGGCACATCTTTGTTTTATTTAAAGGAATAATTATATGACTATTAGTTTTCTGGCACTCTTCTTATAGCTTTCTTCGATTTCGTTCATATATTGCAATGTTATGTCTAATTATGTGTTGTAATATGTTATTAATTTAATTTTTATTTTTAAATGAGGGTACCACGCAATAGTATATTGTATGTTAAGAGCTGAAAGTGCATTCTTGCCGCTTGCGCATGAATATTGCTGGTTGAGACGAAGTCGAAACCAGCAATCATGCAAAAGCGGCAAGCGCACTTTTAGCTCGAAATATACATACTAGTTTTTCGACGACTGAGCATATTATTAAAGGAAAATATCAAATTTCGTTTTATCGCAAAAATTAATTGACAATCAAGTTAACATTACTCGCGCAGTCTATATGACATGTGACGCGATTATTTCCACAAATGACGGGCGTTGTCAAGGAAACATTCGGACGTGGCTACCTATTTTGTTCACGCGGAAACCCAAAACGCTCGGCGAGCGGTAAAAAGATGAAAACGCACGCTCAGCGGCAAATGTCAACTTTCTGTTGTCAAATGACAGTGAGAAAAATCTACTTTCGATGTCAGTCGTCGAAAAATATATTTTTGTATTCGTGTCATCAAATCTTAGGGTGATTAAAAGTGACTTGTAAATTGATAGATAAAATAAATAGTTGTACGCCCTTTATAATATTTTATTTATCTGAAATTAATCCAATAATACGCTAGCTCAAATCGATAAAGCACAGACTCATCTCGGTTGGGTCCACCCTGAATGCACAATTTATTAAAATTATTAAATACGGATCTGTTTCTGCATAAGCTCAAACGCGCACAATCGAAACTGAAATTGGGTCAAATATAAGCCAAGATGGAAGCCGTTTGCAAGATCGCGTCAATTTGAATAAACAAAACAAGTGAAATCGATTACAGTTCTACTGGTAACTATTTAAATTAGTTGGATTTCGCGGCATTAATCCTCATTGGTTTCTAGCATTTGTTTATGGGGCCCGCTTCTATCTCCCAATTGTTTATTTTGGCGTGGGTCTGGATCACACTAACGGATAACCTCAAATAATGGATTTTGAGTTTTCTGGCAGACTAGAGTCACTGGTACGACGATGAAACTGGCCTGGATTGCACTGAGTATTGCTCTTCTTAAGCATGCATGAATTTCACGGTGCGCACTAGCCGATCTTATCGGGCACGTACCCCACGGGCTGCTGTATGGCACTGGTGTCTTCCCCAATGGGCTGGCTGGACTGGTAGAC
This sequence comes from Agriotes lineatus, assembly GCA_940337035.1. Taxonomy (NCBI): domain Eukaryota; kingdom Metazoa; phylum Arthropoda; class Insecta; order Coleoptera; family Elateridae; genus Agriotes; species Agriotes lineatus. The sequence goes on along the minus strand of OW679196.1, from coordinate 109,903,563 downwards.
CTCCTCGTAGCTGTCGGAACTAAGGCTGCTTCGGATCGAGGTTATGTCAAACAGCATTGGACTCCTCATCAATTTTTGGTGGCGGATTTTGTTAAAAATAATAACATATAGACACAAAAATTTGCTTAACACACTGGTAAAGTTTCAGATTTGTATTTTTATTTTTAATATAAAAAATTTTAATTTTAATACAGAGCACAATTTCACACGTCAAGCCATTAATTTATTCATTTGTCTTCTTTTTTTCTGTTATAAACAAAAGCTAGTTAGTTTCAAATTAATTACGGATGTTAACATGGTTCAAAATACTGACTTTTAACAATACATTCTACTTAAACCTAGGATTTTGTACACTAATATTACATCTAAAATAATTGTTTACATTTATACTAATTTTGCGTGTCTATTTGTCACTGCACGTTTATTTAATTTGCGTTTAAATATTCACATGTGACTGCACTGATTAGAGTATTTAATTCGCGCATTTCCTGCACCGGCTTCCTTTGAATTCACTGTTTTATTTTCCACACTTTTTAAGTTCATATGCTGTCTCCTTTTCTGCACTTTCTATAACCCTTGCCTTTTGATTCTTACGGTTTTTCTTCAAATGCTTTAATGCCTTCATTATTATCTGCTTGTTGCAGGTTAATAAGCTTATCTATCTTTCAATTACCTTTCTTATAAAACCCTGGATTTCACTATTAAACTGTACCTGAATTCTACGCTTCATTCCCTTGCGTTTGCGATCCATCTTGTAATTATAAAATTTTATTCGGCTTGGCATTTACTTTAGCACAAACCTAATCAATTAACTGAACTTACATTCAACCTAGATCCCTGTTCAAATTGAGCTTTGCTTATTGCGTTCATTAATTAATTATTCTGCAATTACTGGCATCTCATTACAAATGTATTAATTCTGGAAAATTCAAGTTTTAGTTTTGCAGTTATATAAAATATCTCACTTTGAGGTTTCATGAAATGTCCATTAATTTGGCAATACTAACAGAGTTGATTGGTAGGGCTTAAAACCATAGCAATATTTAATATTTTTGTTAATATGTTGTTTTTCAAGTGTGTAATTTTATATTTTTAGCTGCCTCCTGTAATTTTTGTATTGATTGATAATTTGTAGTGGAAGCGTTTTGGCCAAATTCACCAATTTTTATTTATTTTGCATTCTTTTTTCTTGTCGTTAAACTATGTCTCCAAATTATTATTTTCACTTATATCTTCAGGTTATGATTTTTCTTCTAAATTCTTTAATGTACTCTAAAATAGTTATTTATGTGTGAAATTGTTCATTTTCAATGAACGAGTACTACTTCTAAACATGTGTTTGAATATAGCAAAGCATAATTTTTTAATGAGGTAACTAACAGTAGTGATGTGGGAAAAATTACATTTTTATGTAGTTCTTCTCTGCAATAATATTAACAATCAGTAGCTCTTCATTATAAAATAACACTACTCGCTCGCAGGCTTCACACCATTTTCATGTTAATCTGAAGTATGTGTAGCACTTCAGCACTAATATCGTAATTTGTATCCATATCTTTGCCAAAACATGCCACAGCATAATGGAAGTAATTTATTGTTCCCGCCGTCCGTTGTGAAATTTGCAGCGTATCGAAGTCATTACTCTATGAGAAAAAGAACGCTTTAGATTTCATACCTTGATTGCATATTATAATAGATGTCAGTGTCATGGTGTTGAGTTTTGTAATGAGATAATTAACTAAACGCGAATAGTTCAACGGAATTGCATTGTTACTTAATCAGAACAAGAGCTCAAGTGCACAGACTGCAGGTTCGCACTTTTATCCTTTCACTGACATTCAGGATGTGCTCGCCGAGAGCTAACAGGTGCCTCTATAAGTTTAAATTGTTTGAAGTTAATTAATCAAACTGCAGTCTCCCGCTGTGTAACACATTGTCGTGAGTGGTCATAAAGTTACTGATAGGAGCGGGCTGTAAATTTGAGACGGTGTAATAAGTTGTACGAGGTGACAGTTGTCATCGTATTACTTTACTGCATGTTATGAAGAAAATTAAATTACTTACTTTAAAACTGGATAGGTACTGATAAACGAACGTGGGAATTTTATAAGTATAAAGGGCTATGTAGAGGTCAACGGATCCATTCAGACATTCTGATTCGTCCAATAAGATTTGACGTCTGGTTAGTATTATTTAAAGTGCATTTTTAGAAAATCTTAAAAATACCGTTTAATCCTTTTAACATTCATTTAGCAAATACAACTTGCATAATAAAATTGTGTTGTCAATTTATCTCTTTAAATCTGATGCGATCTTTGCAGATATAAGTAATATTTTTTATTTATCTCGTATCCGATGTTAATGTCAAAATAAATCAGAAATACGCAAGTTTATTATTGTTAACTAACCTTTCAAAAGTACTAATTGCGATGATTCACTTGTTTTTGTAGTACTTTTTAGTAGAACACATCTGCGTAGTTATTTTACAGAGAAAGCTTGCTTAGTCAGACTGAGCCTGAAGATATTACAATTTAAGTGATACATAACATCCGATGAAGATTGTAAATCTAAGATAATGTTACAACCTTATCATGAAAAATAGTTGAATAACGTAATAAACGACGTTCGTGATTGGACCGTGTCATTATTGAGAGAGAAGAACTCAACGTTTCATGAGGGGCTTTATCACGCTTTTACCAGAAACGCTCTTAAAAGCAAAGGTTACCGTGTTAGTGATATATAATTTGCCATTAATCTCCGTTCTTAATTAATCTTCATCCACAGCCACCCAAACCACCGAGAACCGATTCTTCTGCAGCAATAGTCTTTCCCCCCCCCCCCCTATGTCTGTCAAACCACCGATCGCATAGGTTGTTTCTTACAAAATAAAACATCAATACATTCTTCAAACCTTCGAGAGAGATTTTCCCTTCACTCAAGGATAAGTTGCACGCCATGTCATCAAAAGGTGCTTACAGAATCGCTTGCTCCCTAGCTGTGTACGTTGGTGAAACAGGACGTTAACTAAAACCCCGTTTCTTACGGCCGGTTTTATAAAAACCACTAATCTGACGTTAACTTTAATTCGCTGTTAAAACAAACAAAAGCTCATCAAAATGTTAGTGCTTATGGCATTTCATTCATTAGTAAACAAATTTTGGTGCGCTTTTGTTTATTTTAACAGCAAATTGAAGTTAACGTCAGATTAGTAGCCTTTATAAGACTGGCTGTTAATGTCAGCGTTATTTCAGATTTTGTATCATCAGTATGGTCAAATAATACGAACGTGATAACCGACAATACGATTGTCTATTACACGTACTGTTCTTTAGCAGAAGGACCCCGCCCCACGCCTTTATCATTCAACCGCGACGACTTTTTAATAGTCGGTAGACGAGTTTCGCTTCTGGCGTGGTTTACAGATTGAGTTACCCTGCGCTTTTGTTTTGGGTTGAACAAGAGAAAGGCAAAGATATTGACATATTACGAAGGAGCACAAGCTGTGATATAGTTGAAAAATACTTGAAAGTCGGCAACATTTTATCATAATTTGATTAAAGTGTTATCCTTTGCATTGAAATGAATATAATAATGTAAAGATCGTAGAACAAAAGCAAATAGAAAGTAATATAGAAGTTTTTTTAACATAGAAGGGCTGTAGGATGGAAAAGTAGGAAGGATGTGCTATTAAAGATGAATTCCAACATAAATTGGTGCTTTATAAAGAACTATCCAAGATGGTAATTTTCTTCTTCAATCTGTCCCCACCTACTTCTGGGTGTAGGCCACCACGATATTCTTCCACATCACTAGGCAACCGGTCTCCCCTAGCGAGTCTTCGAATTTAACAGCGCCACCTCATAAGTCGTCTGCCTACATTTTCCCGTCCTGTTCTTGGCTTCCAGTATATACTGCTTGCTTTTTTTCTACTAATGCTGTGACATTAGCAATTGCACCAAATTCAATTTACCCATAAATAATACGCTTAGAAGTTGCAAGCTACAAGTCACAATTAGCTCTTGAATCTCCCGTGCGCGACGATCTGACGATAAGCTAAATGGCTAAACGGTGTGCAAATCCGCGTACAACGAAGTCCAGTGCAACCCCTCCCAAATTTCCTCAGAAAATAGTCTTGATAAAGAAGCCCTAAAATATAAAAAACGTAGAAACTTGGCCTACTAAATTCAGTTGAGTTCAGCGAGCAGCACAGCCAGCGTCTACTGGAAGAGACAGCCTGGTCTAAACCAAAGCTGGCTGAAGACAAAGAAGGCTTTTGCGTAGAGCGCGAAGGCCACGGCTTGATCCTGGTAAGCGAAATTGGTCAGGCGCACCGATCCGGATTTCGTCTTGCACTGAATGACGGGTCCTTGCTACTCTGAGATATAGACCATCACAAAGAATTCGTCCAGAACCTTAAGGTACACTTAAGTCTTTGGACCTTACAGAACTATCAAACCTCTCCTGAACTCCAAAACCACCCTGAGACCGTTCTCCGTCGTATTCGTGGCTTTCTGGAACCAGTACCTGAATACGACACTCCATAACAATGCTGAGACCTGCCCTGAACATTTTAGTGTGGTTTTCCGGCTCCAGTATCTACAAATATTTCCTTGAAGTATCCCCCGTTGTATTCGTTACCTTCTGGATCCAGTAACCGAATATGACTTCCAAAATCGTCTTTAAACCGAGCTACTTGTCTTGCCAGAATCAGTACCAGGGTTCAATTATCCTTCTATGAGTCTCTACGTGTCAACACTCCAACACTATATTGCAGAAGCGACAATAGTATGCTTCTAGAGGGGCCACGACAAACGCGCCGATAACTGCGTGAGAGACGCTCATCACGTTAATTCAACCCCCTAGACTAATTAAGGGCCCGGGTCACCTGTTACAACCTAGCCATCAGCGAGGTCTTGTACCACCGTCAGGAAAGACCAGTTCTTTCACTCTAACCGCAGAGACAGCCTCAAACTCGCTATAGGCCCATTGAGAGCGGTTTGCAGTAAATAATACCAAGCTGGCCGGGCTTCTATAAGGTAAATTTTGAAGTAGTTCACCGTTCCGCGGGCCGCCAGAAAGGGCACCTAGAGGGAGTTTACTTCCAGCACTACCGAATTCACACGCGAGGAGAACTTCAATCAGTGTTATTTTTCAAGATTTAGCGGCACCGGCTTGCCACCAAACGTAAACATAGCCAGCAGACACGGCCAAATTTAATTTTATAGTTACAGAAACGAAAGTTCTTTGTAGCTGTAACGTGGGTTGCTGTCTTTCCAACCCGATTATATTCATCGTACTGTGGGTTACAGCGCTCCCAGGTGAAGTACGGACCACCCATGTTTGTAAATACCTTACATACTTGATTTTAATTTAAGAAAACTGGACATGTAACAATGAAAGAATAATACACATGTTTTATTTAATATGTTATTAATCTACATCTACACACTCGAGACTAAATCGTACCTTGGTTCTTCTTGTTCTTCTCCTTTCTATTATTTTAGTCTAGTGGCTTGTTTTAACCACGAAGTCATGGGCCCCTATGAGCCCCTTTTGCTCGTAACCAGCGTATGGCTAGCTTTCCATCAAAATTGATGAATAGTTTCCTTTTTAGGGATTAACGACTACTACAGATGTTAGCGTGGTAGCCGGAGAACGCACGATATTTAAAATACCTGTGTAGTAGCCGGGGCTCGAACCCAGACCAGTCTTCTGAAACTCCAACATGTTACTTGCTCGGCCATCCGCTCTTGTTGGCTTTAAACTACCCATAAAGGCAAGTTAATATAAGAAAGTAATTAAGCAACATTAATCAGAGTAGAGCGTCAGTCGAGTTGCGTCACTGCTTATGAAATCAATACAGTCAGCAAATCGAATATGGTTCAGGTATTTTCCATAAATAATCATTCCAGTTGAATCCCATGTCAAACTCTTAAAAATATCATCTACCGTAAAAGTGACGATGTTCGATGAGATCGTATCTCCATACCGAATTCCTCTTCTTAGACGAATCTTGTTTGTTCCCATTCAGTTTTATGTGAGGTGTTGTATCTTTGTCTATGCACTGGATGATTTTTGAGTATCTGGGTTTTATTCTCATTCTGTTAATTACTCTCATGACTGCTCACATCTGAATACAGCCTAACGCTTTATGATAATATATCAAAGCTACATGGAAAGGGATATTGTACTCATTAAATTTTTTGATTGGTAATCGAATGGTCTGTAAATGGTCGACTGTGCTGTAACTACAACTTGGTATTTATCGATGTTTCTTTAGGATTATTTCGTCGCTCGTTCTGTATAGTATCATCACTTCTACATTATGTCTCGCCCACCATTTTCATCATTTCTGATGTTAGTTGATCATACCTGGGGCTCTTCTGTTTTTACATTTTGTATGACTGCTTTAAGTTAGCATCAATCGACCTCTAGCAGCTCCTTAGAACCCTCGTTCAGAACACTGTTATTTTAGTGTTAGTCTATTGGGCTAGTTCTACTGTCGTTGCAATATACTAGGTTTTGCAAAATTGCTCAATTACTCTAATGATATTGTGTTAAAATTTTAAAGACTATAATAAGTTACAATTGGGGCTTGAATCTCCAATATTCGAAGATTTGGCAATAAACCATGTACACGGGGAATTTTCTGTACACAAAAGAAAGAGAAGAAAATTAAATAATTTACAACACGGCGGTTCAGGAATTGTCGCGTAGTGTAGCAAATTTTCGCCAGCTAGTTCCTGAGCAGGATTGGGGGGGAGGGGGGGGGTTGTCCAGAAGCACCACTGATTCGAGACGGTCCAAACCAGAAAACCTACAGGTATCCATGTAAGTTCCTAAACCACTTAGCTGTTTCATAAAACAAGAAAATAATAAAAGACAGAAAACACCATAGCTTGAAATAACCTAATTGTTTGTTTACAGTATGTACACATATAAACTCTGCACCATACTCAAAGTAGGCAAAACAAATCTGTGATGGGATATTTGTTTGTAATTGGAATAGTAGATTTAATTTAATTTTACTTATCAAGTAGAAAATTGTAGTTCTAATAAATTTGAACTGAACAACAAAGCTCTATGATTTTTAACTCGCAATTTGCTGAAGTACACGTATCTCAACTATAAGTATATAGTGATTTAAACATCAAGTACTGCGATATCGATAAACGGAGTCCCATCAGATCGCTTCAATGATTAATTAATTTTCATAAACGCGAACTAACGCGAATGGTACCATACGCCTAGGGTGTTCTACACTTAACTGCGTATTTTTAGCGTTAAAGAGGAGTTGTTTTTAATGTCTCGCCTCCAGGAAACCCTCGCGTTGAAAATGCATTAAATTTTTAAAATGTTGAGTTCAGTTCACGAGCTGAACGCGACCCAAAAACGCTAACAGGGTAGCCAATATTATAATACTTATAAATTAAAAATAAACTATTTCACACAACGAAACGCCCAAGGTGGATACATCGCATTTACACATTTCTTAATTTTTCTGCGCCATCGGACAAACGTTTTACAGCCTAAAACGGTAGGCAAAACGTTTAGAGTTTTCATAGTAGCAGTACTAACGATATTTCTCCGTTTTGAAAAATCAGATGGCTAACTACACGAAATGTGTACACGCAAAAGATACCTGGTGTTGCGTAGCAGGACAGCTTCGTCAGAGTAGCTATGCCGGGTGGTGGGCTCATAGATGCTGTCCAAACGAATGTGCAACATGGGCTGCGACAGGCTTTTCCCCAACTATCTCACTGGGGAAAAATCGTGTGGTCCAAACTTCGGAAAGCTGTCACACTGTCGAAAAACCGTGTGGCCAAACTTCGGGAGCAGCCAAACGAATTGAGGGACTCAGAACTGTGTAGGAGTCGGCCCTCTAAGTGTTTTAGCAAGCGACATCACCGCCGAAGGGGGGTGCACGTGCAGAATGTGGCACGAATAAGACGAAAAACAAAGAAGGCCAAAGTTGCAGGGTGGCCTCGAGTGAGTAATCTTGCATAAATCAATTATTATCCCAGTATAATTGGCTCCATTCTAGCAATCTCACACAATATATCCTACGGGTGAACGACGATTTACATAATAGTTCGGGAATCGTAGATCTGTATGGAGCAAAAGTCCAGGAAAATCAGCTACATCACCCAGAAACAATTACACCAAAAATCAGAGGCATAAAATGGCCGCCAGAAATCGTACTCACCATCTATTTTAAAAATTTATTATAATCCCCTAAAAATTCTTAAAAATATCCCAAAGATGCCAAAATGAGTATGTAACCAAATATACACTTAGGAACTACAGGTCACTCGAAACAATTTCTCAGCTGCATCTGAATGAAAAATTACACGGAACAACCAAACGGCGATGCGCTGCTAAACGTACAACTTCTTAAATTTTCCCAGAAAATAGTCCTAATCGAGAGGCCTAAAAAGGCATAGAAAGTACCTAGACTGCTATTTAAAGATACTTGACTTTCTAGACCCACCATAGAAAACTTTCAAGAACTGAACATCAAACTTAGTAGAGCATTCATATGGTCTGTTGAAACCAGCATCTACAACCACCTCCTCTAAAGCACTCCCTATATTATTCGTGGCTTGTTGAAACCGACACCTGAATAAATCACCTCAAACACCTCCTTGAAACCGCTGAACACGACTCCCCATGACAGTTCATGAATTGAATTTCGTGGCCCGCCAAATCCATTATCTGACGTTTACCTACCCCTTTCTACGCCCCGATGGGTCAGTACTCCAACACTGAACCACAAAAATGACAATAATATGCTTGATGAGAGTCCACCACAAAACCTGCAAAGCGAAGAATTACCGCCAGAATTAACGAATGGCACTTTTACAGCTATCAGCGAGGGATCGCAGCACTTCCAGACAAAATCAAAGCCTCCGCTCTAACCCTCGAAATAGTCCTGAACTCGCTGCGATACCATTGCAAGCGGCTAGCAGTGAATAATTCAAAACCAGTTGGGCTTTCTTAAGGAAAAAATTACTCACATTAGTACGTTCCAGATACCGTTCAAAGGGTGCAAATATTAATTTTAGCACTTGCGCGAAATGGTTTCCACATAGAGAGAGGCCGGAGGGTTCAAAACAGTGTTCTTTGTCAAAATTTAGCAATATCAGTTTGACACCAAACGCAAGTAACACAGCCATTAGGTGCTGTCGTAACGCCCGTTCCTAAATAAGGGACGCTACCAAAATATAGCGTATACCGTATTGTTCGGTGCCGTACCAATGGGTACCGAGTATATTCTACGTATTATAGGGTGCAGCCTTCCCAGGGGCAGTTCTGCATCGATCCGATCTAAAGCGGGCCAATTAGTGCCACCTGTGTTTCCATATTTTATACCTTTTTATTATATGTATACACGATTAGTAACAAAGCTTAACAGTATGTAATATTATGTCTTATTCAAGTAGCAGCGAAGTATAAGTAGAAACTCTGTGCGGCAGCGTACTATAAGGTTCCGAATGCAGACTCATTAGTGAAAACGTGCGGGAGTGTGTGGACCCTGCAATATAATTCGAGGAACGAAGAACAGCAAGATCGAGCAACGCCGTAGACGCGGGAGATTCATTCGCTCCCAAGCTCGTAAAGGGTGCTGATCGGCCTTTTAAAAGTGTTTTTGAAGGTTTGCATGTGCAAGTAGCCGACGGCGTGCATCTCCAAACAAGGTGCCGCTTATCTGCGAAGAACAACACCTGGGAAGTGATTCTGCGTGTTCCGATTCGACATCGCTCGAAGCTGCGATTTTGAGCTCAAGAAGGCATTCAGCGCGGTTCCCGGCTCTTTGGTGGCAGGATTAAAACCAGGTTAGTTCCTGCTTGAAACCACGCTACGAATTAAGATAGCAGTGACAATATTATTAGTAATTGTTTTCACGAATAATTGCTCAACTGTGAGCATTGTGTTAGCGGCCCAGATAGCGGGGAAGTACCGGCAGCCATTACGCAGGCATCTCATCATTTGCTGATTCAGCGTCCAAGGAATTTCAAGCATTGGCGCATTCTAAAGAATCGACAACTTCGCGTTCAAGTTATTCGTGTGCGCGGAATTACATTATAGCTCGCGCTCGTGGACTTTGGCTTTGCATGAATAACTGAACTCTTAAGGATCTAGTTAAGGCATTTCCCCATGTGTAGCGCGCAACCATTTTATGTATTTAATTGTATTTTCTTGTGTGTTTTCTTACAGATTATATGTATTCATGTAAACTATTGGGCTTTTCTTACTAGTAGTGTTTGCATGTGTAAGTACAATATTCTAGGTGACAAAGAGCTGACCTCAAACAATATTAGCTTACCCTTAGCCGCACTGACGATGCTAATAGAGTCTCATACCTCACCGACTGAATAAGCTAGCAACCCAGGGCATTGTAAGGTAATAGTATAGTAGAGAGTAGGGCTAGTCAAATACCCGTGTTACAGATCTGAACGCATTTTTATTTACCGTACATGCATTGTATATAATTGATTTTAGTTTTTAAGATTTCTGAACTGTATATATATTTTTTAATTTTATTTTGTACTTAGCCAACAGCCGTTAGGCCAATTATAGGCGTCGCTGTACATTTATGGGGACTTCCAACCTCACTAACGACTGTCATGGTGTTATTATGACATCCGGGACCAACTATTTCCGTGGCAGCCGTACCACGAGGCGCCGAGAGAAGCAGCCGTAAAACTCCCATCCAAGTTTTGACCAGAAATAGCGCTGCTTAACTCTACTGATCGTACGTGAATGCTTGTTCAAGCTACGCCACCCGGGCCAATATATGTATGTTATTGAGACTATTGCTGAGTTACCATTAAGGACAAGTAATTGACAAAAAGTAAATTTGCTAAATTAACTAACCGGAGCATAGCGTCTTTCTTATTTATTTTTTGAGGTTCCTTTCTTTTCTGTATGAATTTTGTATCTTCAAACACATATTAACAAAGCTAAATTTGCTAAATTAACTGACCAGAGCATAGCGTCTTTCGTATTTATTTTTTGAGGTTTCTTTCTTTTCTGTATGAATTTTGTATTTTCAAACACATATTAACAATAGACTACATTTAAAAAACTGTACCGAAAAAAAGGTTCAGTGGAAGGTCACACATTGAGACATTTGTATTTTTGTCAAAGTTTTTGTAAATAATTTTTAATAATATAATAAAAACGTAGTTACAATAGAATTGTCGAAAATATTTATTTGCGTATGGCTATAGGAAATTAAAATGGTTGATTAACCTGGTTGTCCATCGATTATGTAATTATACGTTATTTGATGAATATAAAAATTATATATTGACTTAAGAATCCGAATAGTGATTGTAATTCTATAAACCTTATGAAGAACTTTTTTAAAATTTTGGATAACTCTAAAATTTGTATATGCCGTTCACGATCTTTTTGGGTCAGGTGAGGCTATGACCATCTAGTATTTTTGTTGGCAGTACCTCTGTGGTAACTAAACTCCCTAATTCAAATTGACACTTTTTGTGTTAGGTTAGGTTGTTTTCAGTTTAAGGTTATATTTTCTGAATAGGTACATTGTTGCCGGATATCTGTTTAAATTAAGGATGATTATTACACACAACTGTCACGTAACTGACATCAGCCTATGAAAACCTTGCATTTTTTTAAAATCGACCAATCCCGAACTGCTTACCTGATAAGCGCCCGTGGGCTGCTTACCAAGCGATAAGCTCCCTAGGGATGATTATCGACCCCGTGGATAGTCTCATAATTAGAAATAGAAATGCAAGAAACAAGCAATTTGAGCTTTTTTACATTATTAGATCAATTTTAAATCATAATTCGTATACGGGTTTTGTGTAATAATCTTCAAAATATAAACGCGGGGGACACATTTACATATAATTTTGCCCGTGCCAAGAGTCATCGTGCTGGTTGCCCTTAGAAAACTGCCCTCGGGCAAGCCCTCGGGACAGTTTTCATTGCAACCAGCACTCGACCCTTGGCGTGTGCAGAATTATCGGTAAGTATGTCTCGCCCTTGTTATATTACTATTGACAATTTTAAATAATTTGAGAATTGACGACAGAAATGAAAATGAGAAATAATGCATAACAAAAGCATTCAATATTAATGTTTATTGCAGTTTGGATAAGAATTGTGTACATGATATGAATATGCCACTTTATTTTACATGCTTGCTGCATGCTTGCTTGGTGGCGTGGAAGGATGAACACATCACAAACTGATGCCAAATCAATTTAGTAGAGTAATTGAGCAATATTGGTCTTACAGAAATTAACATGTGAAAAATGTAAATATCTTGTCAAATGGATGGCTTGCTGATTTTACTTCATGTTAATTTTCACATCTGCCACATAACATTTCAACACTAAAATAGTAATAAATACGTAGGTAGTAAATTATTATACATTATTACACTGGATTATTGTTTTTACAAATATAGCAATTACATTCTTGCAACTAATTGCTTTCATAACCACTACTCAAAGCACAACCACCAAATTCACAACAGCATAAATTAATTCAAAAACAACTAATACTGAATGATCTGCGGTCAGCTGTTCTGCTGAAATCGGCCATTAGCCCATTATCCAAACCATTAAAGCTGTACGCGATTGCGCATTACCAGTGAGTTCGAGTTATCGGTTTATTCTTCTTCTACTTGCGTACTATTATATTTTCATCTCTGTTGATCTTCTTTGAACTATCGGTTTAACATTACGTTATTACAAGTATTTAACAATAATGCATCATTTTAACGTACAGCAAATATATTTTCTAGTCTCGACATCAACTCGTGTTCTTTTAAATCTGGTCTGTCCTTTTTAAATTCGATGTAGCATCGTTTAATGGAAATTTTTTGTTGTTACAAAATTATTTTGAGCAATTTGACTTTTCCTTTCACGGAAATTAAAATTATTTTATCTACGACAGTGTGTAAAATTGCCTTTTAGTTGGCAGTTTTAAGTTTGTAAAACGACTGTTTAATAACATGTTTTCATTCGTTTACGTCGTCAGTAGTGACGTATTTAAAAGATTTCATTAGGCACGTTGTGAGTAGCAACGTGTTTTAAAATTTTTAAAACACGCAAAATTACGACCGGTTGCTGGTAATCCTAATTTACATTTAAATTTTTTTTCATATTTACCGTGTTTTCTAGATTCTATCATAGATAAAATATTGTACGATACAACTGCGTAAAGCATCTTTAGTCACTCGCGTTTTAACTCTATCCCACTCGTGCCTAAAGAGTAGCTTTACGCACTTGTATCGTAAATTACTATTTACACACTTGATAAATCATTTATTTTCTTAAGAATATTAAAATAATAAATCTGGCAATGCGGTGGCAAGAAAATGTGGAATAGACACTGACAGAAAAATAAAGTTGCATCCGCTACATCACCGAATCAGTTGGTCCAACATGAAAAGAAAAAATCATAGCCAACTTTGTCCCAAAAAGATCGTGAACGGCTCATATTTATTTGGGAGGGGTTTGTGGCACCTATTTTAAGATATTTGGATTTATACAACTATATTTGTATGTTATTTTTACTGAAAATATTTTCTCTAATAATCTGGTTAAGATTTTTTGCACTATAAGTCATTTTATATACACAGTGGGCCAAAAAAACGGTACAAAGTGTAAATACTTATATTTGCTTATACTTTGGAGATTGCAAATATATTTTATTTGCAATAAAACAACTGTTCAATTCGATTTTATTTCACTTTAATAAAGTCCTTGAGAAAACGGGAGCTTTTAATAATGTGAAATTAAATCTGCAATAAAACTATTAGGTAATGGCTTTTGTTTTATTTGTTTGGTTGTTTTTTCAACTTCGTATGGTATCTGTGATTTTAGTTTTCGTTTTTGATTAATCGAAGACCTGAAGAAAATGGAAGGTATGCATAATTGGATTCAGCTGTCTGAGAAGCAAGTAGCTTTTGCACTTCTGCTTGGGCCCTTGCAAAAGATAATTGCATGTGATTGTTGATAAAAATTGTAGGAATATTGAACCATTGTTTTAGATAGCATATTTAATAATTATTTAAATAGTAAATATTTGTTATTGCTGTTGTATTTCTTAAAGTTCTAAATAATAATTTCTAATCTATAAAGATTGAGCTTTTTGATGGTATAGTAATCATATAAAGATATTAGCGACCAACGAATATACGGGGCTATAAAAATCTGTACCGTTTTTTTGGTCCACTGTGTATATACAGTATTAGCGAGGAGTTAAGTGCCCAAGGTCATTTAACTCTGAGTGTGCACCTAGACATTTAATATCTGGAATGCAAATAATACAAACATCTGGTTAGTGTGGGCCGTCTATTTAGTCACTATATTTATGTCGACTTAGAATCTTAACCTATCCCACACTGTTTCCCATTGTGATATTAGCGAAGTTGGAACAAACTTTATATATTCGCACAAGTTGTTACAATATTAGACATTTTGCGATAGTAGATGTACAACTAGATAGTGTAGATATACAACTGGATAAATTTTTTACGCCCTGCTTAGCTTGTGGCGTTAAAAATTCTAATTTCCGTAATTACTCATATAATTAGTTAATTCAGCCAGGCGAATATGTGTTAAGGTAAATTGCAGATGTAATGCATTTAATTTTTTACACGCTGTGAATGTTTGCTTCACTACACATACTCAAGGTCAAAATGTATTGTTCTGGCTTTTGAAAGTCATGCATTCTGATTTTTATATTTTGCATACTTTTTTAATCCACATCTCTTTTAGCACATATTACTGAGTTTATCATGTTAAGATTTGAAGTCAGGGCCGTAACTAGGTATAGGCCGAGTAGGCCTCCACCTACAGGCGCAACCGGCAAGGGGCACCAAAATAGCAATGAAAAAAAATCTTTCGTAGTAAAGGGGAAAACAAATAAACAAGTGCGAAATTTTACAAAAAATTAAGTTGTAATTTATTAATGTTAGCTTAAATAATGCTAATTATAATAATGTGTATTTCCAAAGGGAATGTTAGATAGCTACCAGTTTGTAACGGCGGTTGTTTTATAACTCTCACCTAGGTATATCAATCAAAACATTAAAAGTACTAGCTTTTAGCCCGCCGCATAGGTGGCCTTATTCTAGTTATATATTTTTTTCATTTTTAAAACTGAATGTAATACAACAATTACGAGAAACAAACTTAAGTTTTTAAAAATTGTTAGAGTGGGTCCACTGGTTTCACATATTACACATACATTAACTGCTTTGGGCTCATCGCTGGTACACTGGCCCATTGCAACAATCAGCAGAACATCACAGACCGATTTCGAGAGCTTACTTGTTCCACTACTATAGTATTTTTTGCTACAATCACTTGCCCGCTAGAATTTGTTCAGTTTAAGACACTTCTGCGACCCTACACAGTGGCAGATTTTCATTTAAAAAAAGCATTATAGAAATCGGCTTGATGCAAGGCTTATACTAGATGCCGATAGAAAAAGTTTAGCGTTTTAAATATATTGATTACTACATGACGGGGTGACAATGTGGCTGCGAGTATAGAACCTTATTCTATATTCATATGTTACTATGTATAATGCAATTATTTGTTCATATTGTATTATTTTAACATATTGACATACATTTACTAGCTTCTGAGTGCACCACATAAGTGGTCTTATTCTAATTAAAATATTTTTTGCATTTTTAAAATTGAATTGTACATAAAAGACTTACAACAGAAAATGGTTTCAACGTCTTTAATACAGAAGGCGCGCTGCATGAAAACCAACTTTTACTAGAGCGAATTGTGGTTAAGAGCATTCAAAATTCTCTACAAAATAGGTAAAAAATACCTTAATGCTGCTAATAATACTGAAACACTTAGTATTAACACGAATTACGTGAATTTGCAAATTAAAAAAAAAGGCAGGTACGCCACACGTTTATGTATAGGGATTTATAAGAAGTTCTACTGACTATATAATAATATGTACTTTTTTATTAGAATTGTGTTATATAATATTGTTGTCTTTTATTTTATTTGTTTTATTTTGTTTTTTGACATTTAGTTGCTTCTTTTTAAAACTTTTGAATTAAAAATGTTAGGTTTATTTTTGAAAACCTAGCTGTCTGTTTTGAATACATTACATCATATATCCGTAGATCATAAATGTAGAAAGCATACAGTAACATTAGTATTTTTGTCACATATATCATTAGTGTACTGAAGGGCGTAAAAATGTTGGATTGCCTACAATAAAAGTTTGCCTAGTTACGGCACTGTTTGAAGTAGTCAATGAAATTGTTTACTTTCAACGTAAATTAGCTGGGTGGAATTATTACATTTTGTCACGTTGTAATGACGTTGCTTTCTATAGGGCCGAAGAATTTTCCTTCTGGCAACTGGTATAGCAAATCAAGTATGAATCGTTGCTACTATTCGTTGCATTATAAGATGCTACATATAAAGATCGGTCATTTACTATTAGAACGATGCCAGTGTAAGAATTTCAGTTTTTAAGACTTTATTAGTTTTGGAGTAAAGTGCATATTAACACTTAGGTTTAGTATAAATAAACAATTTCCCACTCAAATAATACAGACATAAAGAAACTATGAAACTATGCAAGCAATACACATTACTGTTATCTTCTGCATCTCTTAAGTTCCACACTAGAATGTTAATGTAATTTAATCAAATGCTACAAAACAATGCAAGTAGTTTTACTGATTTACTGGCAGAGTGAATGCTCCGTTTTTAAGTGAAAGTAGGTTCCCGCATCGAGAAATTTTGAGTATGAATAACTAACACCCTCATCAGCAAGCGGAAGTGAAAGAATAGGTGAAATGCACTTGCACCAAATTACCGTTATCCCCAGCTCTCATGAGTGCTCCTCATTTCGCTTTTTAAATTGCAGATAATAAAATTAGCTTACAACCAAAGGTTTCCCATAGTAAAAATAATAAAAAATGCTTCATGTTAGAATTAGTAGAAATAATTAGGATTATCGATGCTATTATAATAAACCGTTGCAGGCAACCAACGGGAAAGTAATTAAAATACTACAGTTTATTCTTAATAGCTTATCTTTTAAATGACATAATTATTTTTATTATAAATTCCTTTGTATGCGAACAGCAAATACAAAAAACACAGTTAATATGTATAGTAAGTAGAGAATTTTGGATTTGCAAAAATGACGAATAAATCTGGGTTAGCTCAAAAAGAGATAGAAATAAGAAGTAAGAAATAGCCCAAACACCCAATTCTAACTTCTTTGATTTTAATAATAGCAATAATACTGATTATTTAGAAAATATTTTTCATTGTTTTTTAAATAAAAAAAGATGAAAAGCGATCCGTTTAAATGGGAAACAACGGATCTAGGTGTTAGAAAGAATTTTTCTAAATTATTTCAAAGTGTCAATGCAAGCGTGTTCAGATTGATCAATTTAATCAAAATTGTATAAAAGTGGTCTCGGTTTAACACTCTGGCCACATTTGGTAAATAATTTATATTCATGTTTTTTTCACCATTTGCTCATGTCATTGTAGTTAAGCGAATGTGCGCCGTGGCGGCTGCTCCTTAGCGGCGCAGGGACGCTAGCCTCCCAGCCGCCAATAGCCTACACAGCATTAGAAAAAAGTAACTATTCTATAACTGAAAATATATAAGATAATCTCTGAAACTTCTTTGTGGCGTGAATTCATAATTCATTTTCTTATATGGGTATTTCGCCACTCTGCAAATTAAAATATTAAATAACGAAAATATTAACAACGAACGTTTCGAGGGACAATCTGCCCTCGTTATCAACGAATAACAATTAAAACTAACAAGAACTTATCTTTTTTTTCCACTGGAAGAAAAAACGACCAACCTCCAATGAATTTTCTGACATTGACGTTTGTTGATATCTGTACCTACTTGATCTCATCTTTATGAATCGATAGCCAACTATTGTCTAAAAATATTGAGAAAGACGACACGCATTTTTCTTCGTTAAGTAAAATGTATGCCGTTTCCTTAATTTTTCGCCTAGTTGACATCGATTCTTTAGACAAGATCTTTGTGTTGTCCCATTGTATTTTATGGTTTTCATCCCAAGCATGTTCTGCCAGCTTAGACTTATTGAATTGATACGTTTTCAACATATTTTTATGTTCTTTAACTCTTACTGCTAAAGGCCTGGATGTTTCACCGATATAATATTTCCCGCATTCACAGGGAATACTATATATACAATTCCTTGAATGTTGTTCTTCGTTGAACGGTTTTGTTTTTGTCAGAAAATTCATTGGAGGTTGGTCGTTTTTTCTTCCAGTGAAAAAAAAGATAAGTTCTTGTTAGTTTTAATTGTTATTCGTTGATAACGAGGGCAGATTGTCCCTCGAAACGTTCGTTGTTAATATTTTCGTTATTTAATATTTTAATTTGCAGAGTGGCGAAATACCCATATAAGAAAATGAATTATGAAAATATATATTACATCTATCCTACCGTTATCATATAACAAGGTTTAAGTAATGAGATCCAAAGGCAGCTATTCGATGCCGCTTAAAACATGTAAAACAACATATGCGAAGTATGTCAACATAACATACATTATGTGATAACACACGTGCTCGTATTAATGCAAGGAGCGGTTGACAGTTCATGAGGGCGATCGGAAATAGAGCCCAAACTCATACGCCAATTATGAGCGAAAACGCTGAAGCAGTAGAACTGAGGCCAGCAATTTCAATGTGATTTGAAGGCGAACTGCGCAATAGCTCAGCAGGTAGTAAACTGGCGGGCTTATTTACAAACACATTTGAGCTCCAAGCACTGTTTTGGAAATAAATTAGTTCCTACCGGAATAAATTCTTCCAGAACAATTAGAGCCAGGGCTAAAATTGCCGAATACGCGCAAAAATGGATTCCTTCTAATTATTCAAATAATTTTATTTATAATGTTTATTAATGGATATTCAATAATTTAATAACTTAATAAAAGTAACAAGAGCGAGTTAAAATATTTGATTTTTTGCGCTGTGAGTTCATTTTAGATTAAAAGGGGGTAAAAATTTAGTTACTTATATTTTTTAACACTTACGTACATTTTGTGGGGTGTTTGAATAATTTTTGTTGTGTGTATATGCTGTTTCTTTTTGGATTATTAAAATTAATAGTATTGTCATTTTTGCGGTTCAGTGTTAGAGCACTGGCCTATAGAGGCACAGAAAGGGTAGGTAAACCTCAGATAACGGGTCTGGCGGGCCACGAGATTCAATTCAAGGACTATTTTACAGAGTCGTGTTCAGCGGTTTTAAGGAGGTGTTTTGAGTGCTTTATTAAGGTGCTGGTTTCAACAAGCCACAAGTAGAATGGAAATCGGTTCAAGAAGGTGTTTGGAGTGTCTCATTCAGTATGGGTTCCAACAAGCCACGAACAAGACGGTAAGCGGTTTTATGAAAGTATTTGGAATGCTTTATAGAGATGCCGGTTTCAAAAGGCCACGACTAAGACTAGAGGATGTGTTTGTAGGTGCTGGTTCCAACACACCACATAAATGCGCTACTATGTTTGAAGTTCTGTTCTTGAAAGTTTTCCTAGGTTGGTCTAGAAAGTCAAGTATCTTTAAATAGCAGCCTGGGTACTTTTATTGCTTATACCTTTTTGGGTCTCCCGATTTTCTGGGAGAATTTAAGAAGTCTTGCGCAAGGATTTGTTGTACGTATAGCCGCGCATCGCCGTTTGGTTTATTGTCAAATCTTCGCGTATTGAAGATTCAAGCGCCAATTGTGGCTTATTTTAGGTATTGAAATTTAAACACATTATTTATGTGTAAAAATACTAACTTGGGCTAGCGCTAACGTTACAATATCATTAGAGTAATGCAGCAATTTTATAAAACCTTATACGTATATGTACATATAGTAACGACAGTAGAACTAATCCTGTAGATCAACACTAAAATACCAAGGTTCTGAACAGGGATCTGAAGAGCTGCCAGAGGTAGATGCATGCTAACTTAAAGCAGTCATATAAAACGTGTTTTTTTTTTTGGATTAAAACATCGCCGGAAAGTAGGTAAGTTATTATTTTGTACTTAGTAATTGTTAAAAATTAAGAGCTCTCAAATACAATAATCACGAGCCGCCACTGAAATGTGGAAACTTATCTTATATTATAAGAGCTGATGCCGCCGGCCGCCTGCTGACCGACCGTAAGCACTGGCGCGCGCACACGCCGAACGTTAGCCCAAGTGGCGAGACCTCAACAGCAAGCATTTGTATTGTTAACGCTGGCAGGGCCGGACGTCGGCTGGCTACCAGCTTAAGCAAGCATTTTTATTGTTAACCGTTTCTTTACGCTGGCAGGGCCAGACGTAGGCTGGCCAACGCGTTCTAGTATATACATATACACGCACGTATTCACCCACTCACTTACCCACACAGTCTTACGCCCATTATACACCACAGTGGGAGTTGTGCGTAAGTCAAAAGAGACTAGAAAATCAAAGTAGTAAGAAGTTTAACACAGGCTGCCTATTTTATGCCACACTAATAGTGAAACACCATGCAGGACACCAAGAATTAGTGAAACGAAACTGTGAAAGAAAACATTAAAATAAAATCTGGTGTGATACACGCACACAACTTTCTTTTACAATGATCTTATAATTAGTCAAAAATTTGATTTTTAATTTTTAAGCATTCGTCAAAAATTTTCGAAAAATTACAAATTCTACAGAAACCGTACAAATTAGAGAGTTAGTTGAAAAGACCAATTTTTTTCTAAAATTTTAAGCTGAATTCAAAAATGTAATAATATACCGGGTGTTCAATTCAAAATAGGAAAGGAAACAAAAAATTAGAGGTATTCAACTGGAAAATCACTTGTTTCACATCAGTACACCTTAAAATGTAACGTTAGAAAAAATAAAAAAAAACTGAAAAATCACAAGAGTAAACACCATATTTCCGGTTATGCGATTTTTTTCAAAAGCTTGCTGTCGCATCTAGATAGTACACAAAACTTATAATTATATGAAGTTTCAACGTCGTACCTCTCTTCGTTTTTGAGATATTCTGTTTACACACAGACAGTCAGACACACAGACGCACAAGACAGACAGACCAATGAACAAAAACATGATTTTTGGGTTCAGGGGACTCTAAAACGTGTAGATCTGTTGAAAACCCAATTTCGAATTTTTGGAGTGAATCCAATACTTCTTTAATTGTAAAAGGAAGTAAACAAGATGATAGCAAAATCGGCAGTGAAATAGGAGCAAAAAACTATATTTGGTGTAGTTAAATCACTTACCATTCTTCTAATGAAACTTCAGTATCACATGATTAATTAATTATGACGTCATAATTAAGCAGTGTTGTCAATTATTTTAAGTATTGTAACACAGAAAGTGATTTTGCAAATTCTAGTTTAAGTTAATTTTATTTATATTTGAAAAATATCATTTAACTAGAATCGATCAATAATAGGCATTTTTTAAACCTCATTTCATTTAACATAATACAAGACCTAAAGCCTCAAAATTGATTTTGGTTATTACGTATTTGTAGTGGATTTCGAATCGGGCAGTTTTTGCATCCATTACCAATTAGTTCTCTTTTCTTAGAATCTGTCAATTTTACACCATCTGAAAATTGGTTCGTTTATATGCCAGACGTTGATAATCCTGAAAGGTTTTAAGAACCTGAACTGTATTCTTTACTGATTTTATTATAACTCGCACGTGTAAAGCAAAATCAGCTAATTCTACAAGTCCCAGTAACGTTTTCATGAAATCAATGGCAAATCTAAAGTTAAATCCAAATAATTGATTTTTGATTTTTCATCTATGGATCTCAATATTTCACAGTAATCTGGACCAGCGCTATTCCAGTGACTCGATGATAGACTTTCCTTGTTTGACCAAATAAGGTAAGAAGAGAACAGTTTGTATAAAAAATAGTATGTTTGCTTTTTTGTACATAACTTTATTCATAAGATCTAATAAATATTGAACCAATGACCGATTGAGAAATATCAATTCTTCGTCAAACGTTCTACCTGGTACAAGCCCGGTTATGTTCTAGATATGAGACTCGTCCTTTTTACCAGGGCTCAAATTTTTTGCTTTCTTTTACAATAAAGGAAGTTTTGGATACTTATAACTGCTGGGTAAATAGTGTTTACAATTCAGCAATATTATTGTTTGTGACCCAATAGATAGTTTATTGTGTTTTTCCTCTTACTATTATTTTGTGGGTGGGCGGATGGCCCCGGGAGCAAATTCTCGCCTCTCAGGCGGCCGGCCCGGGTTCGAATCCCGGCGGGCTCTAGAGTTTAAAAATCGTACGCTCCCCGGCTACCACGCTAACACCTGCGGTAGTCGTTAACCCCTAACAAGGGAACTCTTCCTCAGTTTCGACGGGCAAGGCTAGCCACCTACCCGGCCTAAGAGTAAAGAGGGCTCACAGAACCACTTTGTGGTTAAAACAGGCCACTGGCCTATAATAAGAGGAAGAAGGAGAAGAACTATTATTATTATCCTTGTGTGTGCTTAATATGCTAAAGGTTCTAAAATTTGCTCATTTGAACGTACGGTCGTTACCAGCTCATTTTCATGACATTAAAAATATCATTTTATCATATAATTTCGATGGATTTACAATGACTGAAACAAGATTAAGTGAATCCTTTAATTCCTAAAACATTCAAATAAATGGATATAATTTAATTCGTTGCGATAGAAATGCGTATGGTGGTGGAGTCGGGGTTTACTTAAAAAATTATCACTACAAGTATGTTAATCGAGCAGATAAGAATACATGCACAAAAAGCGACGCTTGCAATAGGGGTATGCTACAATCTTGCTAAACATTTACATAGAGAGTTTCTGAATATTCTGGAATCTACTATGTTAGACGTGATAGTGTTATCTACTAATGTTGTGTGTGGGGGATTTTAATGTGGATTTATTGGACCTGTCAGTAGAATGTAGATACATTACTGTTGTGTTCGAAGGGTTAGGATTAACTCATAACTAATAAATGAAACAACAAGAATAACGTCAACCACTGCAACTCTTATCGATTACATTTTAATCACTGAGCAATCATTAGTAACAACTAAGGGTGTTGTCTTTGTACCAGATATTAGCTACGACGATATGGTTTTTTGTAACATAAATTTGTCTGTTCCCTATAATTGGGAAACTTTTAAACTAACTCGCAATTTTAAACACTTTTATTTTGAAAGATTTAATGGCTGCTTAAAGGCAATTCCGTGGAACGTTATATATGATTTGGTGGACGTTAACAGCAAAGTTGATTTCTTGAATGACAATTATCTATTATTGTTACACACAATTTGCTCCTGTAGTTAGGTATCGCATTAATAAACCATATGCTCCATGGTTAACGAGAAACATACGAGTAATGATAAAGTCTAGGCAAAAAGCATTACAAAGTTACAAAAAGAATAAAACAGACGGGTATTGGCAACTTTATAAACAAATAAGAAACGCCGTTACTGTACCAATCAAAAACATTGTGATCAGAAATAAGGAAAATAAATATTACTCAGTCCAAAGAAAAGCAATTGCCCGATCAGTTAAGTAATCCTGAACATATTAACTATTTTTTCTTAACTATATACCTCAACCACCGGTAGATGATAAGCTAATAAATTTTTATAAAGCAAATGTTTTGCAGTCAATTGAAGCTCCTTCCTCCTTTAAACCAGTAGATGAAGGTGTGGTTTTCAAAGTAATATGTTCAATTAAGAGTAAAGACGTCGGTGCTGATGGGATTTGTATACCCACAATTCACTTATGTATACCATATTTACTACCATATACACGCATATTCTTAACTTTTGCATAAATACTTCAGTATTTCCTAGTTTGTGGAAGAAAGCTCATACTATTCCTTTGTCTAAGACATCTGATCATCAGGCCCTCAAAGACATCTGACCTATTAGCATATTCCCTACTTTTTCAAAAATCTTAGAAAAAATCCTGGGAGAACAATTACGAAGTCATTTAAGTAAATTTAATGTTATCCCACCAGTACAGTCCTCTCCACATTACAGATGACATCATTTATGCCCAAGACCAAGGCAAAATATCATGTTTAGCACCACTAGATTATTCGAAGGCATATGATACCTTAAATCATAGTTTACTTTTAACTATTATGCATTATATCGGAATGGTAACAAATTCTGTTGAGCTATTGTCAAATTATTTAACTGGCCGTTGTCAGTGTGTAAAATATTCGAATAATCTATCGTCGTATATAAATATAGACAAAAGGGTTCCACAGGGGTCAATCTTAGAGCCATTATTGTTTTCAATGTACACGTCACAACTTTATTCAGTAATATTATCTTGCGACTATTATTTTTACGCGGATGATACCCAGCTGTATTTGTCTTTCTTTCCGCATGAAGTTAAACAGTTAATTGCTGCAATTAATTTTGATCCAGGGAGTTTATTACAATATTCTAATAAACATTGCTTTATCATGAACCCCAAAAAATTTGCAGCTATACTGTTTGATAGGAAGGGTGATGGAGAGGAAATTTCAAATGAATTAAATTTATTAGTAGGCCAGAATATAATCCCAGTTTGTGATGTCAAAAACTTTGATCTTTATCTTGGTGATTTTAAATTTACTAAACATATTTCAAAATGTGTGCAAAAGTCATATAGTTCCTTGAAACTTATTTATCAAAGTCGACAATTTTTAAGTGTAAATGTGAAAACCATTTTGTGAAATGCATTAATCTGGGCCTGTTTTGATTATTGTGACGTTTTTTATGATTCACATCTAAGTAGCTTTAATATGGCTAGAATTCAGAAGATTCAGAACTCATGTTTACGCCTTATATTTGGAATACGAAAATATGAAAGAATTTCTTATAAGCTGAAAGATTCAAACTGGCTTAATATGAAAGAAAGGCGCTTCTTTCATTCTGCATGTCTGTTCCACAAGATCATCTTGAATAAATTACCGATTTACTTATACAACAAAATAAAGTTTAGAACCGACGTATATAGGTTAAATATAAGATTTAAAGGAACGCTGACTCCACCTCAACATAAGTCAACATTTTTCAAGCGATCGTTTTCTTACAGAATAACTAAATGCTATAATTCGTTATCAATTGTAGTAAAAGGCTATTGTACATCAAAATTTAAAAAAGCTATTTTTCAAAATTTTATGGATAAACATCAATGAATTAATTATTAGGATCAAAATAACACAATTAGTAAATTGCTGTATCACTAAACAGCGTTCACGTTCGATCAGTAGAGTAAGCAACGCTCTTTATGGTCAGAACTTGGATGGGAGTTCCACGGCTGCCTCTCTCGGCGCCTCGTGGTACGGCTGCCATGGAAATAGTTGGTCCCGGATGTCATAATAACATCATGACAGTCGTTAGTTCCCATAAATGCACAGCGACGCCCCAGTAAATAAATAAATAAATAAATAAATAGCTGTTTTGTGCGTAATATTTCGCCTAGAGCCAAAGCGTAGATCGTTGGATTTTGTTTTGTTTTCTTTTTGTTTTTCACCGGGTTAAGTGGAAGAACAGAGGATAGATCTCTTTTTCTATCAAGTTGAATTTTACCCACGACCATATTACGTTATAGTTAACATTTTTTCTATGTAATTTTATAATAATTTAATAAAGACGTTTATTATTATTATAATTTACCCAAAAAATTCGAAACTGAGTTTTCAACCGATCTTCACGTTTCAGAGTCCCCCTGAACCCAAAGAACATGTTTTTGTTCATTGGTCTATCTGTCTGTTTGTGAACAGAATATCTCACAAAGGAAAGCAGGTATGGCGTTGAAACTTCATATATAAGTTTTGTGTACTATGTAGATGCGACAGCAAGCTTTTGAAGAAAATAATTTTCTTTTTTTATTAACTCCTATTTTAAATAAAACACCCGATATATTATAAAATTTTTTGAATTCAGCTTACAATTTTAGACAAAATGTATCTCTTCAATTAACACTCTATTTTGTAAGGTTTCTGTAGAATTTGTAATTTTTTAAAAATGCTTAAAAATTTAAAATAAAATTTTTGATTAATTATAAGATCACTGTAAAAGGAGTTGTGTGCGTCTATCATACCAATTTTTTTTCTACTAGGTCTCAGGCCTGGCCAGCTCCGCTCTGGCTACGGTCCTGGTTCGGCCTATTAGTAGCGTTACACTAAGGGCCAAAAGTTACATCTGATGCGTCTCATTCGAGTAATTATTTCGAAAGTCACGTCGTGTATGCCGCGAGGTACAGTTGTAGATTGTAGAAGCATCAAAGTGAATGAACCGAATATTGTACGGCGAAATTTGGCAAGTTCCACCAGTTTGGGCCCATCCGGCGTCTAGACCAAACCATGCGGGTTCAGGTGTAAATATTGCGGCAGTCGCGAAGGTACCGTTATCGGCCGTGAACCCGGCACGTTTAATAACCATTTCCCACAGTTTTTTCCTTTTTATTGTTATGCAAAACCAGATAATGTACGCCGTGCAGTCGAAACTGGCATCTCCAGTTTTCATATTTCCATGCGGCTCGTTTGTGCCGATTAATATGCCAGTCCTCCCGCGCAGAAGAGTACACGTGATAACATCGGCCATCAATTTCCTCAAAGAACACCTGGTGCTGGCAACCACACCACAGGCTCTCACACTGTCACAATCATCCTGTATCTGATATGCAGAACAAGTCGCTTCGATCGCGGTTTTTTTCGCCGAATTAGCATTTTATTTATTTTCGGGCTTCCTCTTAATCGCCCGCCGCGTTTTTGCGACATTAGCTCGAACTGGCTGCTTTTTGCCGGTATCGTTTTGTAAATGCCTATTAGCCATGGTTTTACACTCCTCTGCTCGCCCAAGCCACGGTTCGCTGCACAAAAATTGGACTTCGCCGTTGCACTCGAATCTGCAACTCGTGTAATGAGCGCATCATTATGACCATCAGTGGTAATCATGCCAGATGCTCTTCAAGTTCGTGTCTGCTCCGTGTTGAGTAGTTATAACTAGTTATAACTATAACCTATAGTTTTTATGAGAACAATTATACCGTGCTTGCAGTTTATGGTTCAACTTGGCATAGTTTTCAAAGAAATTTAACCTGCACGGAAAATCAGGAAAGTAAGCAAACATTTGAAATTAAAGTCAGTTAAAATCTTCCATCAGCTTGGATCTAGCGGGCGGAATAATAGTCTTATGATTAAAATTACGGTTACTATGGTAAGAGTCAATCCGAAATCTATACCAATGGAGACTGGATCAGAAATTAGAGGAATTTAGATACGACATTAAAACTAGTTAGTATTAAAGAAGCAGCCTTTGAGTTATTGTCATTAAGAGGCATAGAAATATACCGTAATGTATATAACATAAGAAAAAAAAAGAACTCTACAAAGAAGGACATAGAAAGATAGAAAAACAAAGAAGTGAAAAGATTAGTGATAAAAAAAGAAAACGAGAAGTGGGAAGAAGTATCCCTGTGGAGGGGAGGGGAGCACAGAAAATCAACAACAGTTCCTTGGGAATGATGAAGACATAATACACGAAGATGGAGAAAAAACTGATTTGACTCTGACAGAAGTTGAAAGTGTCATTAAATTCTTAAAAAAATATAGATACCACATTCTAGGGCCTTACTATGCTAGGGATACACAGTCTGTCATCAACCGCCATCTTCATTCACGGTCACCCAAATCTCCAAACACCCATCCTGAAACAATAAAGAAGCCAACCTGCGATCGATTACTAATAATAATCAATGGTAGTATAATCGCAGATCAACTCCCTTATCATGTATACACCACGGTAGCTCTGAAATGTTCGTACTCACCGCAATGACCTAGCTAACTCAACCTCGGTGGCCTTGGGTTGCAGATTCTTATCATCAGCTGTACTGCTGCAAGCTCTTTTAATAATAAAAAAAAACAGGGCGCCAGAAATCACAGATTTCAAGAAATAAATAAAATTATAGCAACAATCAAGTTTATTAAATTAACAATTAATAGTTGCTTGCAACATCGGTATTAAATCCTTAAATTGTTTGTCACAGTATTAAAATGTTTGAATACAGTATATTACTTATGCTGAAAATGCAGCACGCACAGCAAAAAATATGTGAACCTCTTTTGGGCTCTTAGATTGAATATGATCACAACTCAATAAAGGAGTAAGCTTACCACTGTCATATGTTTTAACCGTTATCTCGGTAATGATAATAAAATGGCGTGAGGGAACTTTTTACCAAATTCTTAATAAGTATTCAAATGAGCATTTAGTAATAAGTTAAATTTGTGAATCGTAAATTGTGAAGAATTAATACATTGCATTTTAAATTTGTAAAGCGTAGATTTATGAACAATTAATACATTAGGTTTTGACGTAGATTAAATTTGTAAATTGCAAATTTGGTAGTTGTGGTGAAGCGTCGTTGGAATCAATTCAGCCAGCGATTAATGGGCGGACGAGGTTATCAACAAACGTTGAAATAAGACTAACCTGGATTGTGACAAAAAACGTCGCATGCAGGCGATGAATTGGCCCAGGATTATCTTAGCGTTCCAGGCCAACATCAGCTCCGACCTCGTGGCCGAAATTGATAATGGAACGAACGCTCCTTGTTACAAACTGGCAAGCTCAAGATCACATTCCAGAAAGAAGTTGCGGGTCCAAGTTATTAATTACAGTGTCAATTATGACATCAAACGTGGCGTCAATCAGGAGATCCAAATAAGAAGTCGTTTAAAAAACGGCGTTTAAGAGCGGTATTTAAGAGCTAATAAGAAAAAGGAAATTACTAAACTTGAATATCAAACAAAGTAGCGCAAACATACCTGATTTCAGTCATCAGCCCACAAACAAAATTAAATAATTGAGGTGCAATATAGCACACAAGATGCTTTCTTGGAACGAGTTGCTCCAACCAAAAGCGAAAGGTAAAATGAGGTCGCGGACGGAAAAAGGACCGCTGCGGCTGGCGCATGCTGATAACGAATTATTTTGGGAAAACCGAAATCAGAGAGCTCGCGCGAAGCAAGTTTGGTATCATTAAAATACAGCAAATTATAACTCGAGTAAACATATACAGGCTGGCCCGGAATAGATAAATAAATGACGAAACAAATAGCCGGAGCTAAAGATTTGTTTCAATCCTCCTGCAGCAATAGTCTTTCTTCCCTATATCCACCAAGCCACCGATCGCGTAGGAAAGTTTCTTTGAAAACAAAACATCTTCTTCTTCTTTCTTAGGCTATTAGCCATTTAACCAATCGAATTTTTACTCTCTAAACTGTTTCTCCATCTTTTCCTCGGTCATCTTATCGATCTACTTCTACGGGGTTTACTATGTCGGACTTTCTGTCAATGTGCTCGTTCCACTGATTTCTTCTATTGATGATTCAATCCGATATATTTGAAATGTCGCAACTTTCTCTTATATTTGTATTGGGGATTCTATCCAAGCTTGTTTTTCCCAGTATTCTTTGTAGTACCCTTCTACTACTTCACCTTGTGACTTTATTTTTCTCGTGTCTTGTCTTATTTCTGTCGCATAAAATACATATAATACTGTTCAAATAGCCTGCAGCTCTATTGGCTTTCATTATCTGATCCTTGATTTAACAAAACATTAAAACAGTATTCAAACTCCCGAGCAAAATCTCACAGGTTCTTTCTTCGCCTAAAGATAAACTAAACACTATGTCATCTAAATGTCTTTATAGAGCCCCTTTCTCTTGAAATGCTGTATGCATTGGTGAAACAGTACGTTCAGTAAAAACTCGCATCTCTGAGCATCAGCGCTGGCTTAAGTCGGGTTTCGTTTTATCATCAGCCATCGCCGAACACCAACGCGATACGGGCCATAACATCCTTTTTGATGAAACTTCCATTATCTGCAAATCCCAATTCTTCTTTAGAAGAAAGATTTGCAAAGCCCTTGAGATTTACAAACACCCTAACAATCTCAATCGGTAGGAAGGCTTTCACCTTCCTTCTTGTGGAAAGTGCTAATTCCTAAGCCCCGCCTACCATCACTGAACTGCGATGGCACTTGTCTATAATTCTCGCCTTTCTCTGTCCGATCGTTAGAAGACTTTCGCCTCTAGCGTAGTTTACACGTGCTCTTTTGTTTTTCCACCTGATGAAGTCCTTTACGAAAGTGGGAGAAATGTTGAGTTTGTTACTTAATGATAATGGCCGTGAAAGCCTCCAAAATGATCTCAATAGATAAATCTCCAGGACCCACAGAAGTTATTCCCGAATTGACCAAATATGGATCTTAAAAACTATTTTGCATGATACACCGTATATTCGAATAAGAAATTAATGGAGAGCAAATATCAAGAGGATGGACAGTAGTTTATATTACATCTATCTAAGAAAGTAGACCCAAAAGTGCGAAAACTACAAAGAAATCAGTGCTATTGCATCTGTTGGAAGGCTATATGAAAACAATGATAAAGATACAAGCATAGAGAATACAATTCGAGAAGATCAAGCAGGATTTACAGCGGACAGGTCGTGTACAGATAGATTACAACAGGCAATAGAGTAGAAAATTTCAAAAAGCAGAGCTGTTCATATGACTTTTATAGATTTAAAGAAAGCATATGACTACATCCCCAGATAAAAACTATGGAAAATAATGGAAGATATAAAAATATAGGATTTCATTATAGAAGCAGTCAAAAACTTACATAAAGAAAATTGTCTCAGAATAAAAATAGGGAGTTGGACAACAACAAGCTTTAAAAAAGATCTATTATGAAGGTGCCTCACATCACCGACTTCGTTCAAAATATAGCTGGAACTAGAGGGAGAATGAGAATTCCAATCAGGAATGAACACTTCTATACCCTGACTTTTACGGATGACCAGGTGGTTATTGCACATAATGAGAAAGATGGATATGAGTTCTACTAAAACAGAGAATTTGACAACTAACGAAAAAATTGAAAATTTCGACATCAAGGAATTATACACAACACAAACATTATAATAATAAGACGTTTTAAACAGAGTATGCTAATGTGTGGGTATAGTCAATAAAGCTTTTTTTAATCAACAGTGAAGAACGTCGAAATCGTTATTAAAATACGAAAAATTGGCAGTGACGTAATCAATTGTTTTACGACAATTTGTAGGTGGCGGGATGACAGATAGTTAACAGAAAACGTCAACATAACCTACAAGGGCCTCTAAGGGCCTCGGCAACTAAACTCCAAATGGGCGATGCAAAATTAAACTTCAGTGCCTTGGTATACAAGTAACTGTCTCTTATATTTATAATGTGTACCTCTGTTCTGAATTTTATTTTATTGCATAAATAAGGCGGTTGTTACGAAAAACACTAGCTGAATGCAAGTAACATATTGATATCATATTAAGCCATCCTAGGGCTAATTTATGAGTGGTATGTGGTTTTTACAAATACCAAAAATAGGTCTCATGCAAGAATTTTGTTAAATTAGATTTTCCTAATAGTATTGCTGTCTATAAATATGGTCCATAAACGCTATCATAGAAGTTAAAATTGCCAAAACAAAGGATCACATGAAAAATGTAAAAGTTTTCGTATACTAAATATAAGTTTTAGATCTCCTTAACAATTTTTGAATGCAACTGCAAAGATGTTCACGAAACCTTACATTAATATCAAAAATCAAACATAGATTTCCTTCAGATTCAGCACACTCATGTGCAGAACCTCCTATTTTTATACTTAACCAATCAATCAGTTGTACTATTTGTTAGTTCTACATTGCAATCCCCCAAAAATCATTCATTTACATTTTTTTGAATTAATAACTAAACCGCGCTGTTGCGCAACACAATTATTTAAATCACTGTTTATTAATTTAGATGTCTGATTAATATCTTTTAACTTAAATGAGTAGTACACCTGATTATCGTCAGCGTATGAATTATATTAATAACATTTCAAGGAATCTTTAAGGAAAGAAGTATACATTAAAAATAAAATTGGACCGAATATTGAACCCTGTGGTACGCCGCATTTAATATCAGCCAAATTGGAACGCTTCGCGCGAATTCTAATAAACTGGGATTTAAATGTAAGGTAGTCTTCCAAAAATTTTCTGCTTTAAGGCCTATGTTAATATAATGTACTATTGCTAGTAACATCTGATGGTTAATGGTATCAAAAGCCTTAGAAAAGTCTAACAGTATAAGTACACAACATTCGTTTTGATCTAAAGTTGATATAATACCATTGACAACTTCTTGGAGAGCCGTTTCATAACTGAAGCCTGCCCGAAATCCGGACCCCGACTGATTGGCAGGTAAAATATTTAAAAAAATCAAGATGCATCAAAGTTTGACTAACAACAACTTTTTTAAGAATTTTTGAGAGAGTAGGAAGAATGGTAATTGGTCTAATATCTGAATATAATTTCGAATTATTAGTCTTAAGCGACGGAGTTATTACAGCTATTTTCCATTGCTCTGGGAAAACACCTACTTCCAAGCTATAAATAACTGTGTGTGTAATAACAGGTTAAATCACATGGAAGCGCCATTTAAGCATATGTAACGATAAACTATCATTTCCAGTTGCATTAGGTTTTATAGAATCAAATATATTTAAAATTTTATTTGTACAAAATTAAATTTTAATAGTTCGTCAACATGTTTCGTTGTAAACTCTAAGTAATTATTAATTAACTAGGGACTGGGCACAAATGAGCATTAATTTAATCTGGGTTGTTTAATGCGCCAGGAATAACACAGGCCTTAGAATTAATATTTGTCCCAAACATCTTTAATTCGTATCCTGTATTCCAAATATGGGATTTTTATTAACTGTAGAGTTTGCTAAATTTCTAAGCGATTTATAGTAATTCCAATGATTAGATTCTGTATACTGTATTAAAGCTTTATCTTTTCAACCCATCATAAATAGAAGATTAATGATTAGTTAACGAAGGTAAATTTTATTTAATAACTTTCCAAGTTTTTACTTACATTAAATAAACTTGACAATTTCTTATAAAAAAAGGTTTTGTCATTAACATTATTCAACCTATAATCATTAGATAACGGCACTTGAATAAGATCTTCAATGAAACTACTGGTATTGAACTCGGTAAAATAGTCTTAAGATGCACTTAAGCATTTTATTGATAAAGAACATTCAATTAATTACGCCGTGGTCTAAAAAGCTACGATTAAGAGTTACATCAGCTTTATTTAAATGGAAATATCGGAAAGTATAATGTGATCAATAAGCGTAATGGAAGTTGTAAGGACAATTTTTTAATTTAGAGCTTCTCCGCATTTTTCCACTTTTGTATTTCAAATTCTAGTACTATTTCCGCTTCAAACTAGGCCCAAATGAATAGTTCAGCTATGTTTTAAAACCCAATTCGTTCATTTTAAATACTAGCGTCTCCCGACTCATTTTATGATCGTCGATTTAAATTTAGATATGCTTAACTTGGAGCATGCATGACGTTTCAATCTTAATTTATCATATTTTAACCCTTTGGAAATTGTTGCATGTTTTCAACTACAAAGATTTAATTACTTTTTAGAATCCCTTCTGTGCCGAGTCCTCTGCTAGTTACCTTGTTATTTATCATTTATTCTTATTAATTTGCAAAAATGTTTCATTCACTTGTACTTTTACTTATGAAATTAAAGTATTTGGCTCAAAAGGGTAATAGTATATTACATACCGAGGTGGAAGGTGTTTCATTACTGTAGAGAGATTAAATAGTTAACCGAGTCGCGAAGCGTCGAGGTCAACTTTATATCGAGACAGGAATGAAACTTTTCAGCGTGGTATGTATATCTACTATTTTATTCACAACCACTTTATTCTAAACAATAATTGGAAAAATTATTATTTTATTATGACTTAACAGGTTGTGACGCTCATGAATAGATGAACGAGATTTCCAGTGTCCTTACCTTGGTTACTTTCCAACCGGTGCCACGGCAACCACTTTTCCGACCGGTTGAAAAGTTTGAAAGTTGGTAATAGCAGATTTTCCAACTTTATAAAGGTCAGTAATTATCTTATTACATATATGGTTGTGATAAAATAATTGGTGTGCCAATCAAAACAGCAGTATATAGGCAGCCACGATTTATGAATTGCGAACTGGTGCTTCATCTTATTGTAACAGTATCATGTTTTCGCGATAGAGATTGTCTATTAAATTATTCTTTAGCAGACTTAGCAACTTAGTACCTAATTTCATATGATAAAACGTCTAGTGTAAAACGTTCAGTTAATAGAATCCATTTTTGTAACTCCTTCCCATAGTGATTCTAAAATTCTCAGCAGAGCACAAACTTTTCAAGAAAGTAGCAACTTAAAATTGGCCAGTTTCAATCTTGTAGCTGTTGCTGTATTTGCCAAATTTTCATGCAACTTCATATATAACTTTATGAATTACAACGTGCAAATGTTCTTTCCGCAACGTCAAATGTTTAGCTAACCATAACAAGAACCCCAGCTTTATTGTGGGGGTTATAGTAGTTCATTAGTTAAATTAGTAGCTACATTTCTTATCCATTTTTATCCTATTTCTACCCATATGCGAATAAGGAATTTTTGTTTTTTCTAATACTTTGTGACGTTACACCAATTTGGTTTAATACAAATTCTCCTGTGTTTTAATGTTATTATCCTAGAATCTTTGTTGTGCTTTTTACTTCCCTCGTATCAAAGGCAAATAAAGTATATAAACTTGAAAAATCACATTCCGAGATTTCTTCGGATCTTCACGTTTCATAGATGAGAGTCCATAGATGACGAAAACTATGCTTTCTCAATTTCGTTTGTCTGTCTGCCCGTCTTTTTGTCTGTGCGCCTGTCAGTATGCCTGTTGGAGCTCAAAAACGATGTGTTGGAGGAGGACAATATTTTGCATTCGGATCAGATGTCTACCTCGCTCGAAACTGAATATAGTTTTGTTGAAATATATACTGAATGGAAACCTTAAAAAATGTGTCTATTTTTGATTTCGCTGAAGAATAGATAAACGCAATAATTTCTATGTAGCTCAGGCTTTATCCTGAACGACAATAAGAACTAACAGATACAGGATAACATCGGAAATGGGATGGAATTACATAGCGTCTTCATAACGCAGCGACAAGCGCATACAATACGGACTATCGTAATGGGAATGACTCGTTTCGACACGTACGTGGGAGCTCGAATTAGCATCTCACCGCGCTTGTACCTCCACTTGACACGAAAGTTTCGAGTAAAACCCCAAAAACTAACGGCAGCCCAAGAATTCTCCGAAATTTCAATACTGCTAAACCGACTTCATCTTGTTTCACCGATCGAGGTGAAAAATAAAGAGCTTCGAACAATTGCGAGCTATATCAAACTTTCGCAGCAAAGTCAAAGAAGTAGGCGTGGCGCTATCGCGTGAAATACAAACTGAGCACCAAAGACATCAGAATGAAAAGATGCTCAACAATACGAAACAAATACTACAGATTTCGAAATCAAAAGGAGTCGCAATTGAACCGTAACAACCTTCTTCCGATTTTAATACAAATGTTGAAATTGATGACCTATCTGCATTCCTTCTCTAACTGCAAAACTGAGTATTTTTAATATTACCTACATTACATCGTGAGTTCCAAAAAAAAAACCCCATTGAGAGCAGGCCTTGGAAAGAAAGATAAAAATTCAGTCATGTCTTAACTATACTTAACTATATTAACATTTGTCACTGTGACAGGCAACAGTTGACACTGCATTAAGTTTATTTGTATCAAGCAAAAACGAAAATAAGATGGTATTTACACAACAACAACGAGTGTATTAGTCATAACTCTCCATAAAAATTGTTTTTATTTGAAATCGGCATTAAAGTACCTCGAAATCGTCATTAAAATACGAGAAATCGGCAGTAAAGTAATCCATTGTTTTACGACTTTTTTGTAGGTGGCGAGGCGACTGAGAAGCGTCAACCGACGTTAACATAACCTACAAATGTTGGTTAAAATGTTGTAATATCACGATTTCCCGATTTCAAATAAAATATAATGTACTCCTCGGCACTGAAGTTCCGTTTTATTCCTCATGTGCTTTATTTACCTTGGCCTTATGGGCCTCGGCAACTAAATCCACATTCTTGATAAAAAGCTAAACTTCAGTGCCTTGGTATACAAACTACTATTTATTAAGTGCTTTGTATATTTTTAGGAAAATAGTTCAAGATCAAAATTCAATTTAGTTTTCTTTGACTTACGGTATCGCTTTTCTTTCTGTTATAATTTTTTCAGTTTACAACTAAATTCTTTTTTTACATTATGTACTAGTGGTGATCTGTTTTTGGTGTTTTAATCTCTCGTTCGCTTTGTGGAACGCCTTTTGTCATATGGAATAAATAAAAATAAATGAATACAATATATTTAATAGTAAAGCGATTTCGCAGTTTCTTTACTTCCATTTTGAATTACTAACTAAAATTATGTAAATTGTTTCACCTTGTTATGTTATTACTTAAACAAAACTTTAATTAGCTTAATATAAATAAACCAACATTATAACCACTGTAACTTGATAGTTCGTCGGGATTTCTGTGGAAATTCGTTTAAACATGACAATAAAAAAATAACTTACAAGCTGATACCCATGTGGACGATCGTTACCGCTGTGCGACAAATTTTTTTAGTAGAAAATATGATTTTTATATTTATATTTATAGCTAATTAATTTATACGGATTAGCATTATGCAAATTTTTCATATATTCTCTATAAATTTATGGCTACGAGCATCCGGTAGGACATAAATTGATGTATCAAATGGCAATAGGTGAAACCCGAATGGTTAAGTATTTACAAGTTTAAAGTACATGCAGTGAGTTTACAAAATACTTTTAGTTTGGCAATTATACACATTTATATATTTTTGGAAAGCGATATAAACCATTACTGTCTATTTCAGATGTAAATTTATGCTTCCCGTTTGTGAATTATACGAGCGCAGAGTCAATTATAATAGTAATGACAGTAATTCGGTTTTAATCTGATAACTGTTTTGAATACAAAATAGTGGATTAAACACAACCGATGAAGCACTTGGGATTTAGTTCTTCTCATTTCCAAACAGTAAACTACACTTAAATATTATCATTTGCTAGCTATTCAACTCGAAAATTATGTTACACCATAATTGTACAACTGTCAAGCTTCATATACCATATGTTCCTCCAATTGTGATTTTAACGTCGCGTTACAATGGAATTTCTATAAAATTTGTATAATGCCAGTATCAACTGCTGAAAATTTTAATTTAAAGAAGAGAAACAATAATTCAAATTTATATCAAAAAATGTTTCAATGATTAAGTTGTCGTGGTAATAATCAATTAATTTCCGAAGCTATTTTGTTGTATTGTAATACCAGTTTGTTTTGTATTTCGCTTTGTTTTATTTTTTTATTGTGGTACCATATCCAACAAACTTTGTTATTTGTAATTATTAAAAACAAATAAATAAATCGATGCAGCAGCTCAATAAAATATCAAGCAGTTGATAAACGCAGAGGATACTCACAGGAATTACTACTAATGTTGTGTCTGTTTGTAAATGTAAGTTTGAATTTAAAACTCATCTAGCTTTAACAAAAGCCGCTATGTTCTGCAGTTCCACAAATAACATTAACAATAAGAAAAGAAAGATAAGTATTGCTATTCGATTATACAAATCAGAAATCATGTTGCTTGAATTGATATAGTATCTGAGTTAATTTAAATTAAAAGAAGAGAAGATATATATCCACAATAATTGATGAATTATTAAAAGGTAAGCTTCA
>OW679196.1:109820264-109865625 GCA_940337035.1 Agriotes lineatus | reverse complement strand
ATTGCGGAAAAAGTATGTAGTTATAGTGTATGGTCGTAGCTTATTTGTTGAATCCAGCGTCGATCAAGGAAACTGATGTGGCTTTAGCCGCGCCTAGCTGCTGGATAAAACACATCGTGCAGACTACGAAAGCTAAGTAAAAGTTGAGCCGCAACAGCCACCAATCATAGAAACTGGAAATTCCAACTACCCATGTCCATAATAAAATCCAAAATTTATCCAAAAAGATAAGAACAGTCTTACAATCAAAAATCCAAAAATATAGAAAATTCAAGCAAAATTAGAATAACTAGAAAATTAGAAAAAGCCCTACAACCAAAAAGAAACCATTAACAAACTACTCACTTCTAACGTAAATCGGCTCAACGTCCTCTCCTCAGTACGATGCCGCATAATCAGGAGGTGCAGACTTATCAAATGACATCTAAATAAATTGTTTCTATTTAGGTAAAACCGGTAAAACTGTATGACGAAATGACACTAGAACACATGTGCATCAACTGAAGTTATTAAATGTCCGTGCTAAATCTCACGGCAACCAAACTCATTCCTTCACGAAATAAAGCAAACAATATGTCAAAACACAAGACTCTTGTCAGCTGAAGCAATACGAAATATTATGCGCAAAATCGACTGGATAGCTTTTACCATATACTGCTGACAATGATCTGTCAATTTAACTTTTACGGGTCAATAGACACCGCCTAGTGCACGCTCAAACGCCAGCTGTTACTCTTCAACATGTTAAACTAAGCTTTGTTTTGTCAGGTAAATATCGAGCTCTCCAAGCTAATTAACCCATGTAATTCTTTCAGAAGAAGCTAAACCAAATTAGGAAACAGCTCCTTACTCTTGAAGAGATACCTGTAACGCGAGAAAACCCCGAAATCAAACCTATAGCTTTAACGAACCTCAACGATAACCTGTGGCAGTTAAAATCACCTATATTCTTTACATTTGCATAGCAATTAAACAGCTTAAGCTAAAGAACACTCAGGCAAACCATTAAGGCAACATTAATAAATAGAACCAAATGAACGTAACGAAGTTTTAAAGTGCGTAGTTTGCCTTTTCTAGTTATGTTTGATTTCTTCAGTAAACCGGAACAGGCCTTCTAGGTTTGAGTAAAGAATAATTTAAAGAGCATAATATGTAACATGTAAAATGATTAATTTGAATAATATTATCGAACGCTTAACTTTCTTATGGTCGGTTAATATAGAAAAGTAGACTCAGCTACGATAGTTCAAGTCTGTTCAACTCACATTTAAACGGATGTAATTTTAAGAAAAATTATGAAGATATTTTAGGTGAGACTTGAAAGATAATTTTTTGTCTATAGCCATACCGAAATTTTTACAGGATTACTTCACTACCTATCATAGTTCTTAATTGCTAATTCTACGGTTAACCATTGTTTTTAAACCAAATGGAAATATTTTTCAAATATTCATTGATGTTTGAAATTGCTTCATCAATTTATGACACTTTCTCAGATATGTGCATTTATAGGTGAAAATTACTTTTGGTAGATTTGAGTTGGTGTACATAAAAAACCACCGCTGGTGGTATTCTTAAAATCTGACAAGGTGTCATTAACTTTCACTTTGGCTAGCAATGCCTTTTTCTATACCATAATATACCTTTCAAGATGTTCTCGTATTTGAGCAGATACTACTTTCTCAAACAGTTGATCAGAGATGGCTGATAAAATACTTTACTAATACTCTCTTTACTTTCTTGAGATCAGAAATTTGAAATTCCATTCAAGTTTTTTAATTGTATTGCCACAGTACCTACAGGATAAGCAAATCCAACATTTATATTTGTTAATATTATCAGTACCATAAGCATC
The DNA here is from genome assembly GCA_940337035.1 of Agriotes lineatus. Taxonomy (NCBI): domain Eukaryota; kingdom Metazoa; phylum Arthropoda; class Insecta; order Coleoptera; family Elateridae; genus Agriotes; species Agriotes lineatus. The sequence goes on along the minus strand of OW679196.1, from coordinate 109,863,770 downwards.
TGATTTTGTAGATCGAAGGAGTGTGTATACGTATATGGTCATTAGTTATGATCTTAAACTTGAGGCGTAAATTCACGAAATCTATTTTAGTAGAACTAATTTAAAGTGCCAATGATTGATTAACATTACATAAATTAAGGAAAGCTTCTGATACTTATTTAACATTCTAAACATGAAAGGAAAAATGTTATATACAAATATTGAGCTACCACATATTATTATTATTATTATTATTATTATTATTTTTATTAGCATACTTTAATCAATCTTGTACTACTCGTACCCACATAGGCCTCCCGCAATTACTTCTCTCTTGCGTCATTTGTTTGACGGCTTTATCCATCTTTGCCAGTTCACGGTCTCCATTGTAACAGTTTCTTTGTTCACTTGTTTACGTACATTCTGGCCACGGTTCTACTCAATTCTATTTTGATTGTGCTATCATTGTGCATAAATTTTATGTCCACTACATTTGCCTCTTGTTTTATATACAGAATGGCTGATCCTGATGACGTAAGAGCACTACTTTATGTACGTGATAAAAGACTTAGTTTGATAAAAAGCCCCTACAGAGATATATTATAAAGCGAATGTTTTGTTAATTTTTATTCCGTAAAGTTATCTATTACAGTTCGGCTATTCGTCGATTTCTCGGACCAAGCCTTGTCCTGATTAATTGTTTATGCAAGTTTTAAAAGCTTAACCCCAGCTTTTCGTAGGAATGTAACGCCTCGCGCTGCAGACCTATAATCAGTAAAAGGGACTTCACGCCGAAAGAATGTTAGCTATTCCTCTGAAAGTGAATCAGGGGTTTTTCTTTCTTTCGTTAGGCGTCGTGACAGGGGATTAACGTAGCTGGTGTGCTCAAAATTTGGCTGCTCAATCTTCAATCGAGTGTTACCATTTTATCGAGTATGTAGCTTTGCTCTCGACTCCTCCAAGCTGCCGCGAGAGGTAGCTTGGTGAGTTATCGAAATTTAGTTGGGAGTTGTTGTGTTGTTTCGAGATGAACATTGCCGCAGGTGGTAACGCTGTTGTCATTCGTTACTGTGGTATTCTAAAAGCATAGCATTACCGGCAGCGGGGCAACTTTACTTAAATCGATTTTAATTAGGTTTTCTTATGCAAAGAATCTTTCTAGATCTCTCTAGATTGTTCTACGTGTATCGTATATCTGGCGAGAAAACTGCTGGACACTGCCTTTTCCCCTTGGCTTGAAGTATAGTATCGAATTCTGCATATCTGCTGTATTAAAATGTATTTGAATAACTATTGCATACTGTGTAAGTTTTGTGCTTCATATTGCCAATTTATCGTCCTCTTTTAGGTACTTGCATGCTTACATTTTGGTTTATGTTCGAAATGTTATCGTACCTATACTTTTTTGTATTACTGTATTTACAATTTATCAACTTCTACGGGGAATTTAAATACCATTTTGGCTGTCGTTTGTGTATTTCAAGTCAATCTTTCTATAGTTTGTATTTTCGTTACGACACTCTAGGAAATGATTAGTTGAGATTAGTCTTAAGATTGCTGCAGCAGAATTAGGTATTACTTTGTGTTTTTTATCATTCTTTTGTCGCGCAGCCATGCAGAACTTGGTTTTATAGTGAAATTATTAGCTGAAAGCAAAAGTAAGTGACAGAGGTCCAGCTCACCATTTTTCCAGCGAATACGTTGATCTTTATTCAAGGTTAAAGACTTGGAATTTGATTTTAACCTTGTGGCGTCAATACCCCTATTTGAAGTGCCAAACCAACTAATTTCAGTTACTTTTATATCGGCTGTAGACTAGCTGGGGAAATCATTTGCACAAGTTGATTCTTTTTTTTTCAGTGCCGATTTGGCCTTTCACACGAGCATTTCCAAAATAGAGAGTGTAGAAATTGTATTTTCACATTTTAGCTCAATTTAACAGAGATCTGAGTATCACATCTTCTTTTTCCGAAGCAATTTTGCGGGCTCATAAATGTATCCCTAAGAGCTTCTACAATTTCTAGAGGTAGGTTAGAGTAACAATTAATTCAGATGTGTGAAATGTATGTTTCATCCCAAGCAAAATAATTTTTGACAAGCTTCATTATAACTTGAAGCGAGGAACGCATTCTATTTGAAGAAATCTTCTACTTCTTTTTTCGACTTTACACTACCCTTTGGTAGGAAGTAATTCTCAAACTACACAGTTGTTTAAACTGCATAAGTGAACACGGTTTTCTAACACTTCTATTCTCCAGAATTTCGGAGTTTCTCTGTGATGAGAATCAACTTTTAAATGTTATTATAAATCTGGTCAAAACATAAAAGAAGCAAAGGAAAATCTAATGACTTACTAGAGCCCGCGATGAGGAATGTGCTCTAGTTCAGAAAATATTATTCCAAAACTGCTTTTAGCCTTTTGACTATGAAAGTGTTACTTTGTTCTTCTTTTGATTCATTTCTTAAATTGCCTCTATATGATTGCATGTCTGCAGTCTGGTCAGTTGACTACTTAATATGTTATCGTCTAGATTAAATTAAGCAAGTCGATATTATTAGCGTGGCTAAAGTTAAGTAAAATCTTGTCGAATCGCACTAGCATATGAAAACAGTAACACCTGTAGAGAAGTCTTAGAACATACAAGATGCGTTATCATTGAAAGTGTGTGCTTCATCTTAGCTTAAACGATAAACACGTTCTTTTGTTAAGAGGTCATCATCTTCGGCGACCACAGGGCGTCCTTCTCTGCCATGTCCTCTCCGTCGTGTTAAGTTCCATTCATGAGTACTACGTGTTCTTCGTAACTGCGCCCATTGGATATATATAAACGCATTATGCATACTACGGTCGTTTAGTTTTGTTTGGGCGATTCGTTTGCAAGACGACTTAGTTGCTCCTTTTTTATCGACACGAAAAGGATTGGTAATTGTATATAGGTGGTCTTCTTTGCGTTTTAAATTTTGCTGCTCGTTAACTGGTGGGTAATAAATATTACTTTTTAAATTTATGGCTACCCACATGTAAGGGTGTTTATTATTTCAGCTGATCGAGGTGTTATCTTGCTGTTGCTATATGCAAATCATACTTTTTACATTTTCCCCTGTAATTAATTCATCTACATTTATAAGAGTTCTTACCATCGGTGCTCTTTCAACTTTACTACTAGGAACCTGTCAAGGAAAAAACTATAACATAAACCACAAGGACTAACCAGAGTTTAATTTTGAGAACCTGTTGTAGTTTGTCATTATTAAACGTTACCTGATACAGGTTTCAGTTGGAAGTAAGATATATCATATTAATTCTCTCAGGCCATTTAACAATTTCTTGCCGGTTTGAAGAAATAATACCTCCCGAGTTGCGGTTTTATGTGTGGTAGTGTCAATTAACTTTAATAAATAAAACTGTTGCCGCTGTAACTCCTGTAGGTCTGCTTCGCACATCTGTCATAAACGAAAGTGAGGACATTAAAAATATGTATTGTTGGCCATTTACAGGGATCATTACGAAGCTCCCACGGTGCTGACCTTCAGTTTTAAGAGCTCTTGCGTATATCCCCTGTTAATTTAACGCATCGGCGCAGCCAAAGAACACCTTGTTACAACAGAAAGATCATATAACTTAGTCTAATTAACAATTAGCTGCTTTAATTTGTTTAGTTCCATTTGTCTTCTACGTTCGAGCGATCCCTGAATACGTGCGCTTCCGTGGGATCAATCTCAAGAAATAGTTAATAAAGTCATAATTGTAATATTATTCGCTGCGTTGCCTGCGTTGGTTCAATGATACCGATGTTTAATTTTACTAATGTCATATTCTTTTTGTTCGAGTCGAATCGCATGTATCGGGTAACAAAATATATACCAGACAGAAAACATATCACATTCCTATTAACATATAACTGTATGCAACACCAAATGCACTGGACGTGCCCAGATATTGACTAAAAGTTGAGATATTGGTGATGTACTATAATATAGTATAATATAGTCTACTTTAATAATTGAGTACATGACAACGAATTGCGCTTAGGTATATGTACAGTGAATTTATTTTAACTCGCAATCTAGTTTTTCCATCTCCATGAGAATTTGATTGTTACCTATCGGTTTCTAAGGACACGCAAGCCCACGCAATATTTTTACTTTTAGATGTACTATTACCCAGCAAAAAACCATAAAATATACATAATATGACTCTTATCCTTGTTTGCACAACTTTACATTTCGTTAACCGACTTTAAACCTCAAACGTCGTTTAAGGCGATCCTTAATATCATTAAAAAGACCTGGTTCGTAAAACCGTCAATCTCGTTAAAAATGATTTCCTTAACGTAATGTTGATGTGAAGTAAACGATTTTATATCTCGTTAAAATGACTTTTATTCTATTAAAATAAATAATAAAATGCAACGATTAAATCTTGGATTAATTATCTTTCCCTCGCTAAAACAGTTTTAAATTGTATTTAAACTGCATGTAGACTTATTAACTCGATTTTCAATCTGCATCTACAAATGGCATGCACAAACTTGAATCTCGTTAAAATAATTTTTAATCTGGTTAAAATGGCGTTGCACTTGATCAACATGGAAAAGTATCGCTTATAGAGTCATAAATTCCATTAAAATTATTTTTAATCTGATTAAAATACCCTTAATGTTTGCTAAAATACCAAAAAATCAGTTATAATATCTTAAATTTCGTTAAATAAATTTTACTCTGGTATGCCATAAAGTTCATCAAAATGGTAAAATATCGCTTATGTAGTCTTTTAATTAATGTTTTTAATGTGGCTAAAATGCCTTTAAAGTGTGCTAAAATAACAAAAAAATCAATGACTTGATCTTAAATCTCATTAAAATAAGTTTTAATCTAGTTAATCTGAACTTAAGTTCACCAAAATGCTAAAATATTGCTTATACCGTCTTGAATCTTATTAATGTTTTTAATATGACTAAAATGCCTTTAAAGTTTGCTAAAGTAACAAAAACAAACAATTACAAGATCTTAAATCTCATTAAAATAAGTTTTAATCTAGTTAAACTGAACTTAAGTTCACCAAAATGCTAAAATATTGCTTATACCGTCTTGCATCTTATTAATGTTTTAATATGGTTAAAATACCTTTAATGTTTACTAAAATAACAAAAAATCAGTTGTACGATCTTAATTCCCGTGAAACTAAATTTTAATCTGGTTAAACTGGCTTTAAAGTTCACCAAACTGCTAAAATATTGCTTATAAGGTCTTGTATCTTATTAATGTTTTAATATAGTTAAAGCGGCCTTAAAATTCATAAACATGAAGAAATATAGCTTGTATGGTCTTGAATATTATTAATGTTTCTAATATGGTTAAAATACCCTTAATGTTTGCTAAAATAGCAAAAAAAAATTATTATACCATCTTAAATCTCATTTAAATAAAATTTCATCTGGTTAACAGGCCTTAAAGTTTATGAAAATGCTAAAGTATTACTGATACCGTTTTGAATATTATTAATGTGGTTACAATACTCTTAAAGTTTGCTAAAATAAAAAAAATCAATTATTCGATCTTAAATCTCGTTAAAATAGATTTTAATCTGGTTAAACTGGCTTTAAAGTTCATCAAAATGCTACAATATCGCTTATACCGTGTTGAATCTTATTAGTGGTTGTAATATGGCTAAAATGCCTTTAAAGTTTGCTAAAGAAACAAGAAAAACAATTGCAAGATTTTAAATTTCGAAAATAAATTTTAATCGGTTTCACTGGCTTTAAAGTTCATGAAAATGCTACAATATTGCATATACGGTCTTGTATCTTATTAATGTTTGCTATGGTTAAAGCGGCTTAAAATTCATGAACATGGGGAAATATCGCTTATATGATTTTGAATCTTATCGATATTTTTAATATGATTAAAATACCCTTAATGTTTGCTAAAATAGCAAAAAATCAATTATACGATCTTAAATTTCATTAAAATGATATTTAATTTGGTTAAACAGGCCTCAAAGTTAATCAAAATGCTAAAATATCACTTATACAATTTTGAATAATATTAATATTGTTAATATGGTTAAAACACTTTTAAAGTTTGCTAAAATAGCAAAAAAGCAATTAAACGATCTTACATCTCGTTAAAATAAATTTTATTCTGGTTAAACTGACTTTAAAGTTCATCAAAATGCTACAATATCGCTTATATCGTCTTGAACCTTATTAATGTTTTTAATATGGTTAAAATGCCTTTAAAGTTTGCTAAGGTAACAAGAAATACAATTACAGGATCTGAAATCTTATCAAAATAACTTAACAGTTTTGAATATTATTAATGTTGTTAATATGGTTAAAATAGTTTTAAAGTTTTCTAAAAATAGCAAAAAATCAATTATCCGATTTTAAATCTCGTTAAAATAAATTTTAATCCGGTTAAACTGACTTTAAATGCTACAATATCGCTAATCCCGTCTTGAATCTTATTAATTTTTTTAATATGGCTAAAAAGTCTCATATATTTTTGAATGTGGTTAAAATTGCCTTAAAGTTCAACAAAATGGCAAAATATCACTTATACGTTTTGGAATCCCGTTAAAATGATTTTTATTCTGCTAACATGGATTTAAAGTTTATCAAAATGAGAAAATATTACTTATATGATCTTGAATTTTCTTAAGAGAGGTTTTAGTCTGATTACAATTAAAGTTTATTAATGGTTAAAATTATGAAAACAAATCCAAATATAAAATCAAATAGAATTGCTTTTTGAAAATTCTCCTAATAATCTCAAAGCAGTGTTTTCACCTAACTTAAATTTACTTATAACAAAACAATTATAATCGAAAATTTTTGTTTTCGATATAACTCTAAAACTGAAAATTTTATTCCTGATCTACTCTATATTAACAGCTACATACAATAGAACTTTTTAAGATTCTTTTTTCTCATATCTTCTATATAGTGTATAGTTTATGGTACAGTTAGAAAGCGCTTTCCATCAAATCTAATTTTTGCTGAGGAATTAATATTTCTCAAAAACATTTGAATTACCGTGAAAATGCATAGTCGCGTAGAAAAACGAAGAAGAATTGCATATGTTAGTGCAACACTTACAATACCTTTCTGAATAGTGAGAAAGTTAGACCAATTGCAAATTGCTGAAAAAGGAATAGCTGAGTCTATAAGATACTTGGTAGATCAAGAATGATAGCAAGGGAAAAAGGAAAATTTAAGTACAACAATTTAATAAAACATAAAAACTATAAATAATAGTCAAAGTGTAGAAATTAATAATAATAACTTTGCGAGAGCCTATAATATTATGATACCTAACTATGTTATAATTAAAACCTAATAAATATTACACTTCTCTCCATGCCCTCCCTAAATTAAAGGTTGGCGACCACTTCACGAAATGTCTCTCTTCTCCTGGCTATATGGAATATCTGCTTAATATTCATGGTTGTCCATCCTCGGCTGTTTCTCAAATAGGACTTTTTTTTCAATCCCAATTCGAAAGGAGTTTTTGTTCCCTTTATTATTTCTTCTATTAGTACCTACCTGTAATAGCTGGTATTTTAGCTTTGTAGTTTATGACCAAGGTCTTCCTCTGTTTTTAATAATAATTAGTAGTTTTCTTGACTTTTCTAGCCCGTGTAGCACCTCATCCTATGATACTCTCGCTATATTTCCAGCCCTCTATCTTTTTTTATTGCTTGTGCTTTTAAGATACATGTTGCTACCTCGTATATTAGTTGGAACCATAGAACATCTTTACTCGAATGGACAGGTCCAGAAATCCTTTGCGAGCATTACAATTCTTCGTCTTAAACGCTACATTTCTAATATATTTAGATTGACATACAGTAATTATTTTTTTTTAATATACAGCCGATTTGTAGGTTTCTGTATTGTGATATTTACCTGTAAGTAAATTTAGATAAGTTTTGAACTGTCGCCAGTGTGCGTAAGTTTCCGCCATCTATAAGCTGCAGGTTAATGTACGGTTTTAGCAAGCGTCGCCAGAAGCAATTGTAAAAACGGCGAAAGACATACGAAGTGCAAAAATCGCAGGCAGGAGGAGCCGCATTAGTGACACGAACATTGAAAGGAAGATGTTGTTTCTTCGTGCTGCAAAATTGGGCCAACGCCCAAAGGTCCATTTAAGTGCGAGGCATCCAAAAACTTCTAGTCAGATCCCTGCATAATTCTGACAGATGTGAATAATACTCAGTGGCACATACAAACCGACAGCATCTACAGCTGGTCATTGCAATCCAGGAGCTGTAAGACTTCCAGAGAGGGGTCTACGCCGTCAAGCAACGAGAGGGAACCTGCACCAGGTGTATTTGCGAACCCCCACGCAATTAGTAAAAGTTGGGGGTTTTCGCGTTAGAAATCTGCTCAATTTACAAATTGCATCGCATTGTATTATCTCGCGTTCCAAATCAGTGTACATTTTTGGTTTCGGTCTATAGACATCGTGCAGACCTGTGACGTCAAGCGTAATCTCTCCGCATGAGTATTGTATTACTTTGTCAGACATGGCAAAATACAGCGTACAAAACGCAGCGTATGGGACATGCAGTTGAAGATTATAGATAGGACATTTATTTCGATTTCCTTTTAATATTGTGTAAATATAAATGTCTATCAGTCATAATTAATTATTCTAGTTTGTTTGGCTGGTAATTGCGTGTAGAACTTAGTCATCGCTCGTAGATTTTATACGTATTATTAAATAATTAACACCGTTTGGATCAGCAATGACGGTTCATTTTATTTGCTGTTTTGTTGTATTTGGGTGTATTTGAAGCTAGTCTATCTTTGTGTTACACTGAATGTGAGTAGATTGGCTTTTATTTGAGTAGAAAAGTGGAGCATATCTCTTCAGTGTTTCCAGCTATATTGTATTACTTTGCCAGACATGGCGAAATAAAGCGTACAAAACGCAGCGTATGGGACCTGCAGTTGAAGATTATAGATAGGACATTTATTTTGATTTCCTTTTAATATTGTGTAAATATAAATGTCTATCAGTCATAATTAATTATTGTAGTTTGTTTGGCTGGTAATTGCGTGTAGAACTTAGTCATCGCTCGTAGTTTTTATACGTATTATTAAATAATTAACACCGTTTGGATCAGCAATGACGGTTCATTTTATTTCCTGTTTTGTTGTATTTGGGTGTATTTGAAGCCAATCTGTCTTTGTGTTACACTGAATGTGAGTAGATTGGCTTTTATTTGAGTAGAAGAGTGAAGCATATCTCTTCAGTGTTTCCAGCTATATTGGGGAAACTTTCGGAGCGTTGTTGCATTGAATATCCGCAACCTCGACTGGGAAGAAAGGTAACACACTTTTTTATAAATTGAGCTAGATGGCAACGAATGGCCAAATAATTATAAAAATTAAACCCACCGAGGGGTATAACAAACGTACCATTATAGAGTATACTCGATATAAAAGCTAATGTAGATATATTGTATTAACAACAAGCGCAATGAAGCTCGTGTAAAGTTATAAAATTATAGCCATTGCTCGGCAACTTGTAAGTCGCCATTAAAAACCGTATGAAAAGCTCTCATTTACACTAACATTACCATCTTAACCTATGGTTCCCCAGTTTGGTAAACAAAATTCAAACATATCGAAACGAAGTACTCTGAATAAACTGAACGCTTCGTGGTTTATTAGAAATTTACTAATACATTGGGAACTAAAATACCAGTTATCAAGGAATTTATTAATTACTCTATCATGCAAAGGTTACAAAGAAAACTTATCATCCTACTCTCTGATAAAGCCTTACTCCTTCTTAATGAAGAAATACTCACACATTTTTGAAACACAAATTACTATCTAAGCCAGAAGAAAGTGATTAGACATAATTGGTGATGGGTCAACTGGACCCTTTAATGCGTAGTAAACTATAGTGATTGGTGTTACCACAGCAATAAATAGCATTTCGCAATCATATGGAGGGTTCAAATTCGGCCGTAACCGAGAATTTTCTCGTAGCGGAAATGCATTTGAACCCATTAGTTAACTTAGCTGCAAGTTAGGTTTAGGGTTGCTTAGTATGTTGCTTAGGTATGTCTAATTGTGTGGTACCGTAATATATAAGTCGCATGCGGCCCATTACCTCCGTTGCACTTCTAGCGCGGTATGTTTAGTCCTCGACACCGAAAGATAAACGCGATTAAAGATAGTAAATGAATGGATTAAAAAAGAAAAGTAGACACTAACGCTTTTCTCAGTGTTCAATTTTTAATTTTCCTTTTACATAATGGCTAAAGTTTAAAAATTTACATCTATTACTCTTTAAAAGTTTTAAATCACCGTCTCCTCTTGGAATTAATTGTAGGAAAAGGTAAACTAATTGCATGTTTCTAGCGACAAAAAGAATTTAATGTCAATGGCGATTACATTAAGATCTTCAAGTCATGCTTAATAAACTTTCCAGTATGATTAACAAAATTGTGAGACATTGCATATAATGGCCGTTATCAAACCTTGCGAGGTTACTCATTAAAAATCTTCTGAGACCTTCGCTCTTCATTGACAAAATGCGCTTACGTAAACTTCATTGTTGTATGAGATGGGTTATAATTGCATTAGTTAGTTTAATTGTCTATTCTCCTATAAGCTGAAGATAATTTTAGGGATTTTTATTGTTATTATGTCACGTATTGATTTGAATAACAACAAAAGGAAGTAGCAATTAGATAATTATGACATTACTTTATAGTCAAATTGATCTTTGTTTTAAATATTTTTTGGTGGGTTATTGTGAATGCTATTTGTAACTTTAGCTTTACTTTTAATTAGTATTTGTTGTATTTTCACTAACGCACTTTCGTTAGACGTTGATACTTTCTCTGCTTTTTGGACATAACAGGGACACTCTTCTTTTTCATAGTGTAGTAATAATAATATGCAGTAAAACGCAAATTCAAATTTATTCAAAATAGAGTGTTGAAAAGCATAAAGCAGTTGCTCAATGGAAAAAAATGTTCCTCTACTGACTTTATCATTTAAGCCTTACAACAAGGAAATGTATGTATGTAGCAACTCATATTCTATAGTCTATACATATATTTAAATCTTTCAGGATGGAAGATTTATTTTAGTAAATAACAGATTTCGATGTCAAAAAAGTATACATCTAAAGGAGTGCGATCAGAATATTTTAGGAATTATTCCATGTCTCCTCGTATCTCAAGCATCCTTTAAGACAGCATATCATATATGTATACGTTGCTTAGTATCTTCAAAATACTGCAAATATCACTATATTACCTTGAACAAAGAGTACCTTCTAAGATCTGAATATATACCGGGTATCTTGGCTAGAACAATAGTTAAGTTTATCACTAAAAGAAGAGTAGCTTGTAAAATAATAACAAAATTGCACAAGGACCTGGAGAAAGTCTGGTGTTGAACAAAAAACATCGTACCAAAGAATAGAATTGCTAAGTTTTCATTATTTGAAACCGGAATATTGGCATTCCTCAACTTAAAAATTTACTTTAATCTTACTATAAACATACCAAGATATTACTGTAAACCTTCTAAAAACAAATTTTGCAAGCACGATTGAAAGTGTTTGCAAACTTACTGAAAATGTGTTGCAAACTTGTTAAAGCTTAATAAAATATAAAAAATGGCAAACGTTTGCTACACAGTTACCAAAAACGTGTATTGCAATTTTTCTACAAACAACATGTGTTGTAACTCCCTGAAAGTTAAAAAAGTGTACTGGAAATTTCGTAGAAAATATACTGCAGGCTTGTTGAAAAGTTGTTGCAAACTATCTAACCGTTTCATAATAAAACTGATTACCTGTTAAATAATTGATGCAAAACTTTCTGAAAAGTTGCTGCAGTTTAGTTGAAATTGTATCACATGTATACCAAAAATAGTTTGTTAATGCTGAAAATGGACATAAAGCATATAGATTTGTTTCTGCAAAATTGTTTAATACGAGGAGTGTTTAATAGCAACACGTTTGGAGGCTGTAGCATAATATTTAGTACCTCAATTTTAAAAAAAATTCTCTTAATATTATACGGTATGAGTCCCAGTGTTGTATTAATCTACAGATTCCCTGCTGGTAAATTTCTTGCTGCTGTTGTCGCAACTATTTTTTAATGGTAGTCTGCATTTCCACGTTCGAAGTGAATCGCTGCCTCTTTATTAATTGTTTTAATGAATTTTGTGATAATAGGAGTATGAATAATGGAACGAACACTTTCTATACTGATGTTCATCATTTCAAAAAGTTATGTGACTTTAATGCCTCTATTTGCACGTAAAGCAGTTTTTCAAACGCCTCACATTTTTATCAGAAGTTGCAACTCGAACATGTCCTGGATGAGCGAAGACTTTAGTCAACTCTCTTCCTTGTCGAAATTTTCTGCACCGCTAAACCACTCTTATGCTAGAATAAATATAGTCACTATCAGCAGTTTTCATACTCTCATGGATTTCTAGTGGTTGTCGTCCTTCGGCTGTTAAAAATTGAGTAACAGTATGCACACTATCTTTGGGCGGATTTTTATAGTAAACGCTATTTCCTAGCTCTATAAAAATGGACACAAAGAAACAATTGCAAAGAAATTTGGCAGACACCTCACTAATATGATCGTCAGCGTGCCCGGGAGGTTAGAGCTTCAGACTGCGGTGCCACGGTACGGGGTTTAATCCCCACACCTGGCAACTGGCGGGCGGCCAACCCAGTCGCTTTAAAAATGGGGTACCGAAACGACAGTTGTGGAAGTAGGGAAAGTACGGCAATCTTCGAAAACGTGATGCTAACCACACCACCCAGTACACCGTTAATGGGTGCCAGAGGACTGGGTTTCGAAAAGAGATAGTTCAGCAACCCTGACTCGTCTTGTCTCAGGCTATGTTTCTACATGGAATGAAGTGCCCGAACTTTACTTTACTTTTTTACCTCACTAATATACCAATAAACAATTTCAATAACCTCATCCATGTACCATGATGACCAAGTCGTACCTAAGTGATGCAAACGTGTTTCTATTGTAAAATCCTGGTATTTACTATAATATTGCATTTTTATAACTCTCTCAAAATATTCCTTATATGTACCAAAAATTTGCTAGAAATTCGATTTGTGTTACCGCAAGGTGACCAAGCTAAGTATTTGCTAAAAATTTACTACTAGCCTGTTGAAAATGTATTCAAAACTTGCCACGCATGTCCCAAAAACGTGCAGAACATTGATTGAAGACTATTATGTATTGCTATCTTGCTTTAAAAGCTCTGCAAACTCGCGTAGTTTGATGCACATTTGCTGAAAGTTTCCTGTATATTTTGATTGAACTAAAAATTCTTTGAAAATCTAGTTCTGTTAAGTATTGCAAACAAATATTTATATAAATAAGTTTGCCAAAGATATACTAAAAATAAACCGTAAACTTATTGTAAAGCTGCGGAAAGCGCACAGAAAATTTATTAAAATATTTTGTAAAATTGTTAAATCCTTAGTGCAATGTTGCTATAAACATTTCCGGGAGCTCTCTGTGGAAATTTTCAGGCAATTTACTAAACACTTAATGAATATTTGCCTTAACAATGTATTCTAAGTAAAAGGTGAATTCTTTAAAGTGCACTGATTTAAAGCATGAATAAAAGCCTATGTGATGAGAAAACCTTATTTATTTTATATAATAGAGAAATATATAACTTGAAGTTTTTAATAACAGCTAGATTTTGAAAATTATATCTTTTAAATGTTCCCTCCGTCGGCGAACGCAAACCTTTGCTCGTTAAAGCAGAGCGATCATTTATGACTAGATCCTTAATTTCTGCAATTTAGCCAGATTTATCACGGGAACTCTATGAATTTTCCGATTTTCTACTGAACACTTCTTCCTAAATTGATTTACCGATCTTTTTATTAGTTGAGAGGAAGGAGTAATATTTCGATGAAACATTCGTTTGAAATCAAGTTAGGTTTGAGTAAGTGAGCTGCTCTTACAAAATAATTCAACGGTTCTTGTACGGTCACTTTTAGGCCACCTCTCCATTACAAAGAAAAACTTGATGACTTATACTATCTCAAATATATAAATGTTTTAGTGTTTGTGTGTTTGTTTTGTCGTAGGGCTGTGATAAAATAGGTGCACTTTAAAAAATTCACCCGTTACATTGCTCACACCTTTAGTGGCAAACTGGCGGAAAGTTTACTGAAAACTTTTTAAAGAATTATTTCAGTGTTGATATTTTCTTTACTATAATATCACTGATATCACTGCTGTGATCTTTTTAAATATTTTCTGTAAGCAATTTACGTTATCGGTTTCATGATATTAAGCCTTTGTTACAAACGTATATATACAAAAGGCATAACTGTACATGTACGGTAATAGTTCTTTACCGTACATGGCAACCAGTACCATACTGCAACCGATAAACTATTGAACAAACCACGGATGTTATCAATCATAGCAGCCTTAATAGCTATTAATGATACAAGATTGATTATGAGCATCTTAACTAAACGAGTTTTATTGCCAAAACGAGGAGGTGAGCCGAGTTTTGCGGCAATCAAGCGAGTCTTGTTAAGTGCCATAAGCAAAGGTATATTGTTTAATATTTTATTTTCATCAATAAATTCTGGTTCAATGTCTTTTTTATATGAAAAGAGTGCGGTAATATATATCTATTACCGCACTCAGTGCAGCAATGAAGCTCTTAACGATATTAAAATTAATTTGGTTAATAGTCTATAATAACACCGATGAAGATAAATGTCTCAAAACAACATCTACGGCAGTTAGGATTAGAGCTGGTAATTATATGCACTCAAATGTACGAAAATATGCGCATATATATGCATAAATTTTGTTGAATATATGCACATAATATGCTCTATTTTTTTTTAAATAAGTAGAAGTATTCTAAATAATGTAATTTTTTTTATTATTTTGTATGAGTATATTTATTTCTCTAATTTTTATTCAATGACGTCACTCATTTTAACGTTTGACTATATAAACATGGACTGCCAAATTCACGTTGTAAACCAACATAAAAATGAGATTTTCTCTAACCTCGCCAGACTATTATTCACCCAACACTCGAAGTTCGACTCTTGAAATGGATTCTATGTTGGTTGATTCCGTATACATTGATTATATGGGAAAAGTGGAGGTTGCTGGCAGGCTATGCTTATATAGTCAAAGATTTTAACTGAAACTTCCCCTTTCCTCTGCTTATTTCGATACACGCATTACACTCCAGCGGCAGAAAGTGAAAGTAGATATCTCAGTTGCTATAAATTTAATGAAATAGTAAATTTTACAAAAAAATTTCAAAAAGTTTATACAAATTATTGCTAAATATAACCAAATATGCAAAATCCAGAAAGTACTCCCAAAAACGTATAAATATGCAAAATATGCAAAATGAAACTTGGCTTAAACGAATTGTTTTCATATAATTAGTATACATATGCAAAAAGTTTCGCCGGCATATCAATTATACAAAATATGCATTTGCTATATAATATCAGCTTTAGTTATGATACTCTTAACATTTCTAGATATCTTAAGAGCTATGTAAAACGCGTAAGAAATTGTTACAACTTACTACAGAGTTGTTGAATAGTTATTGCAAACTATCTAACAATTTCACAGAAAAATGATTACAAACTTGTTAAACATTTGCTATAAACTTTCTGAAAAATTCGCACAGATCAGTTGAAAACATGCATACCAAAAATGTTCTGCTGAAACTGTATTGCAAATTTGCTAAAACTGAAAATTAAAAAAAATATACCAAAATTTTTTGCCAAAACTGTTTAATATTTAAAAAAATACTATAAGGGTTTGTCATAACTCCCTAAAAATATTCTGGAAAATTACCAACACATTCACTGCAAATTCAAGACAAACATTTACTACAAGATTTCTAAGTATTTCTTCGAAATTGACTAGGAGCTTATTGAAAACGTATATCAAAGTTGCTCAGAATTTACTGAAAACATTGGCTAAAAACTTTTTTATTAGTTAATGCTACCTTGTTTAAAAAATTCTCAAAACTGTCTCAAGTCTGATGCAAATGTTTCGAAATCTTACTGCCATTTTGCTGTGGAAAACAATAACATTATTTTTATTTCTTTAGAACACACGAACAAAATACAACATATGCAAATTTAAAATACAAATACGAATTTGAGTAACCTGGTTTTCGATACTGAATTAATTATTAAAATGAAAGACTTTGGAATCTGACCTCAGTCCTCAACTCAGCAAAATGCGTACAAGTCGAAATATGCAGAAAACGTGATATTACGTCAAGTGATATTACTCTAAGTGAATGAAGTAAACTGATGTTACGTTAAAGTAAAGGTGATCTCGAAAACTAAGCTACTGCGTTTATATATGGTGCGCCTGAATGGAAGGGACATTTTCTATTCTTTTGAGTACAATAGGATTGTTCAGCGAAACTGTTGCAATCTTCCGTCGAAAAGAGCCCTCCCTTTTCGAGCATTTACGGTAGTATTGTCGACCAAGCTTGACATAATCCCAACCGTGCTAGAAATTGCATCGTGAACGTTTAGACAAGTTAGTTTTGATTGCTCAACTCGACGACACAAATCACATTTGACATTACAGATGTTTCGTATTGCACGCGTACAATTGATAGTTTCTCAAAACTGACACAATGCGAACTCCACTTATTTATTAACTGATTTAGTACTGTACATTATGTCACATTTTTGTTTAAGGCTTTTTTTTTGCACGACAGACGTTTTCAGGCCATTCATCACCGCTACGCTACACTGTAAACTTGCTGATCGCTTACTATAATCTTGTACGAGATCATAACATATCTAAGGATCCGCTGCAAATTTGTTTAAAATGTTATTCTATTAAGTATTACAAAATTTTGCCAAAAACATATTAAAAATGTGCTGTATTATTTAATAATGTGTTCAATATTGACATAGGTTTGTTGGTAAACTGGCAGAAAGTTTACTGAAAACTTGTAGAACATTGCTGATTTCTTGAAATTTATTGCAGTATTGCTAAATTTCCTTTTGCAAATTCACAGAAAATCGTTGGTAAGAGTTTTATGCAAGTTTGCAGAAATATTGAACATTGGGGTAATTTAAAAAAATCCTATATAGTTTTTTAATTTCGCAAAAATAGCGTGGGCTTTTAACTATTTTGCCAAGTATAGGTTGCTCAAAATTTGTTGCACATGTGCTGAGTTTAACTATAAACTAGCTGAAAAAAAACATAAACTTTCCTGAAAATCTTGCTACTCGTATATGCTTCAGGAAAGGAAAGTTCTTCCAATTCATGGCGAACTACTTGCAAAACACCTTTGTCGCTTATGAAACTTCATGCCAGTAAAACCCAAATACAAATTCATATTTTTCCCTTCAAACTGTTTTGGATATATGACCACTAAGAAGATTGTAAAATCGGTGTATACAGGGTGATTTTAATAGTTGTGCAAATATTTTAACTGGTAAAAGAGGATGGTAAAATAACATGATTAGTGCAATAATGTCTTATGCAAAAACTTTTAGTTTTCGAACAAAAGCAGGGTAAAGTTTAAATAAATGTAATAATTAAAACCCAAAGGAACCTGTTTTTATTAGCATTTGTATTAATGTCATGTTAAGGTCATATAAGTACCACGAAATTAATTTCAACAATGCTGAGATTAAAACCGTATCAGATTTTTCAGATTCATTTTGCCGTATTTTTCTAAAATATAACGTTAACATGACATCAATACAAATGTTTAGAAAACAGGCTCATTTGGTTTTTAATTATTATATTTATTTAAACTTATCTGTGGTTCTCAAACTTTTTTAGACAAACTTTAAACTCAAAGTTTTCGCATACCCTGTATATTGGGATTTAATTTTAACTTTACAGATGGTTCATTTTGGAACTTCAAAGCTGATTTTTACTTTGCACACAGAACAATTTTTTGAATGTTGATAATACTAAGAATCCTAAAATCAACGAAGCTGAACTATATTTTCTCTTGTATAATATAAAGTATGATATGACGTACAATTTCGCTTATTTTCAAAGATAACGGTTGGGCACCGTATTGCTGTGACGTCAAAACCAAGAAAAATAATATACAAAAACTTAAACTTAAAAACCTTTGTTCGCGAATCTTTCCCAGAAAGATTTTATTCGTGGTTATAAACCGAACCGTAACTTTTTCTTCGAACAAACCATTTGTACAATCCTTTTTATGAACTGAATACATCGATTTTGTGGGACCATAATTAGCAGCTTCCTCCAGCCCGCACTTGATGAATAAATTCTCGATTTTGCTGTTTTTGTTTGATAAATGTACCGTTTTTGTTCTTCAAATATTTAACCGGTTTAGTGTGTGGTTAAGCACCGGAACATAAAGATTTTACGCCAAATTTTACGGGCATTTGCTTTTTCAAATAAGAGTAACGGCCCGCCTTATTCCCTTTCGGTTTTTTGATCCGCCGACTAGACCGATTAATTTTCGCCGCGGCCGTCTAGATTTAACAGTAAATATTCGCGTTCTACGCAACAAAGAGCTCGCTAATTCCTAGGCATACTTCACGCGTAGCCGTCGACTTTGATAGCGAAACTTTGTTTATAAATGAAAACGAACTGTGAAACAGGTAGAGTGTATAGTAGCGTACCGTTCGCTTTTATGGTTTGTTTGAACGCTGCTTGTACATTCATGAGCCAGAATTATACAACGAGCCACATCTATTCAATGAATTCTTACTTAACCAGGCTTTTTTGCCGCTCGCTACGACCGACCGTACAAAAAAATTTTATATTCGTTTTATAGATGTTCCGGAAATTAGAACATAACGGTCTGCAAAATTTTGCAGGATGATTGATTAATCAAATCCTAACATCTGCCAATACATCGGATCATTATTCTGGAACTTTCACACAAAGAGCAGTCTTACTGTTTTCAGGCCGTGAGAAGTGCTTGAAAAAACGAAAAATTGATTGATATCAGGACAAGGCTATTAGGTTATTATATTGTTAGTTCATTTTAGCCGTTCCGTTGTAAACGCAAACTTAAAATTAAGTATCAGATCATCGGCTGCAAGCTGAATAATATATTCTGTTCTGTTCATTTTAAGAGACAGGACCGATCCCTGGAAGGATTGTGTGGTAGGTATATTCCATGTAAGTTACTATTGTATTTAAATGGTTTCAGACATTTTTATGTTTTTTTTACTTGTAGGTGCGAAGAGACTATACGAGACACATTTGGTTAGTTTACAGCACTTTTTGAATATGGATCGTAGATTTGATAGTTGTAGTTGGAACCTAAGAAAACATTTTAAAAGAAGGAGGCATTCGAAATATCCCTTAGTTCTCAAGATGGCAATTGTTTTCCAAAATGCACTTCCCGCAAACTGTCAAGTCATAGCGTGTTTAGTACGCTTACACATGTTTTTGACTCGAATAACACGTATCAAATTTTAAAATCAGCATAAGGGGCACGTTCATACGGTTTTTTGTAAATTTAAAGTAAACGTAACAAATATCTGAATAACGTTTACTACTTACTACTGGTTCTCAACAGCGGCATACCAGAATATGTTTAGAAAGAGAGCTGCCTTGAATTAGGGAATCCATTTCAAGAAATTGAAGATCTCACTGCAATCGACAGCAGATTGATAGTGATTAAGCAAGCTGTCGACCCCTTAAATGCTGAAAAAGTTGACGGTAACAATATGTTCAAAACTTTTGTGGCGGAGAGGCTTGTTGAAAAATCCAAAACTGTTTTTGAGCTCTTTAAAGAAAAATTTAACAATAAAACCTTTACTACGAACCCCAAGAAATCTGCACACGAAACCAAAATAAGCACACTGATGAACAGCTTTTTTCCAAATTGTTTATTACTAGGCCGAATGGGAAGTGTTCTTTTCTCTTGAAAATTATTCATGTTCGCCTTCGTTATCTGTAAATGGTGAGTTGCGTTCAGGAAAGAAGAGCGACCTGACAAATATCCTAGCTAAATTGTGGATGTCTCAGAAAAGTTGTTCGTGATAGTACACCACCCTCTTATTTAGTTAACTTCTTTGTTTTCATTCAAGATTTTGGTTTTTTCTTCTATAATTGGAGCACATCAGCGTGCATGAAACACCAGAAGATTTGCAAGAGCATGGTTTTGTGGTTGACTGTGCGGTCTACACTTTTCCTCGCTGCCCAGCCGTGTTGAACTGGAAATGATATAGCAGTAATGATGCTGTCTGCCTGATCCCATATATGCCCACCATGTTATATTCTATATGGACCGAAGAGCGTGTAGGGCTAACGCATTAAATGTAGGAGGAAAGGTTTAGCCTTGGTCGCAAACAGGACTTTGCGTGCTACATCACCATACAGAATGACCACAAATCGTTCTAAGATGCATTGCATACTTCCTCATAAGTCCTTCTAAGTAGAGTATTTACCTTTGTAATTGGAAACCGAGACTGTTATTTAATGAATTGGCAAGTATGTTTGGTTTCGACCAGAGCCATACGGGATCCAAAGTTAGTTCCAAGGATTTCAGAACATGAAAGAACGATGTTGCTAACACGATAACATCAGTATCCATAGTACAAAGAAGAAAATTGTTAGTACCATGAAAGGTCATATCGTGTATATGCAAGATCAGACGACCACCTACTTCTTAAATTTTTTCACGCGAAGTTCCAGCTAGGCATGTGTTTTGGTTGTTAGATGAGAGAACTTGTCTCTCGACGTTGTAACAACATGAATTTAACCGATATTAGCAGATTCTCGCTGTAGTAGAACACCATTCTTAAAGCTATCAGCAGATGCCTGCTCCAAAGCAAATTGATACGACTAGCAGATAGGCGAGTTCTATTTCGTAAAGAAAGAAGTATTGCGAAAATCTCCTTGAAGGTATTCTATCAATGGGAGCTGACGACTAATTTTCCCGAGAAAAAACCTTCAAAGACTCAAGTATAGTTTTGGATTTATCAACTAGCCCCTCCTCTACCAAAGTCAAGTCGTGAACATATTGTTACCATTAACTTCTAGAGCATTTAAGGTGTCGACATCTTCCTTAATCACTATCAATCTGCTGTTGATCGCAATGAAAGCTTTAGTAATATTTTGAAATGGATTTCTAATACCATCAAGCTATCCTTGAAAGCACAAGTATAATTTTGAAATATATTCTGATATGCTGCAATAGCATAGAAACCAGTAGTTGTAACCGCTACTCATTTACATTAAATTAATTTACAAACACGTATGAACTTGTCCCCTTATGTTGATTTAAATTTATACACTGCGTGTTTTTTTATCTCATTATAACACATATTACGTTCATCGTTTTTTCATGTGTGTTTAAAGTGTAATACGTAATATGTGTTGTAACGAGATAAAAACCACAGTGTATACGTGTTAATTCAGCCAAAGACACCAAACGCAGTATAATCAGACAAATTCTGGTAGTTTTTGGCCACAGGGCGTCGATTTGAAAAGTAGCCGCTATCTTGAATACTAAGAGAAACTCCAAATACCTGTTTTTCTTGAAATGTTCCCTTAGGTTCCAAACTTCCAACTATAACTGTACAAAGCGAAAATTCACGTTTTAAAAGTGCAGTATACGTGTACTGCCTCTATTATTGTTGTTTGAACAGTAGGTGACCAAGATTGAAGTTGGATAGTTGGTCTTCATTTAATACTAAAATTGAACAACCTATGCGAATATCATGTATAGAATGCTAGCTTATGTAGACCCAAATGTTGCCAAATATGAAATGATAGTGTTTTAAAATTTTTGCTTAAAATACCAGTCGTTACTGTGAAAAATAATATGTAAAATAACAAATTATAAAAAAAGTTGCTTATTTTCTAACTTATCGTTCGGACCCAAAATAGAGCCAACTTGTAGCCTTACTTACTAATTTATATTGCGCAAGTTATGTCCACTATCTATTTGTATCCACATTATTTTATGTAACTATCACAGAGAGTGACATACACGACTATGGCAAGGAAAATTAGCAAATTAACCAAAGTAAAATTTTGTGAAAGGAGAAACACGTCAAAACTGACGCAAAACCAAACCTGATAATCTCGAATTTGACATAATTGTTGTGTCAGTCATAATGAAAACTCCCTAAGGAAGTTTTTGTCTTATTTTGTCTCTAGGGAGTAAATGTTTTACTTCTGTCACAATTTTGATGCTATAGAAACCGACTTCTACTCCCAGTCGTGGAAAGAGTAAATTATATACCGAGGGACAAAAGTGCATCATTTGATCCCGCGAGTGAAGTTTATTGCCCGAGAAGTGGAAGGCAATAATCACTCAAGGGATCAAAGGCACTTTAGTCCCCAGGTATATACGCTATTTTTTTGCACTCCCGGATCACCAATCCTCTATATAATAAAGGAGAACGATCCAGGCGCGGGTTACGGTAGCGGCGGCATTTGCGTTTGCATGCATTTTGCCGTCGCCTCTATTTCGTAACCGGGGCGGAGAGGGGCGATGTCCCGAGGGCCTCCTTGGAGAGGGTCGGAGCCCCTAGGATCCCCTTGGAGAGGGGCGGAGCCCCGAGGGCCCCTGAGAGAGGAGCGGAGCCCCGAGGGCCCTCTTGGAGAGGGGCGGAGTAGATTTTTGGATACATTGATTCAATTCTCGGGGGATTAAATAAAAATGTAATTCCTAGGGATTAAAAGTGGCACTTTGGTCCCTCAAAATGACGCCTAAGGTAGGTCGTTTGGTCCCGGAAGTGCAAAATAGCTATTTACGCAACAAGCGCTAAAAGTTCACACTTTTAGCACCCGTGGCATACAATATTTTATCTACGACCTTAATTTTACTGTTATTAGTCCATAAATATCGATTTAACAAAGGTTTGTATCTACCACACTTCTAATTTATGTCATAATAAACAGTAGGCCATGCGGCGCGGGCGAATGTTTGCGAAGTCAGTACTGGTCTAGGTCAGTTACGAAATGTAATTATTAATACTCCACATCTGACTGTATTCATTACATAACGCTTTAATTATTTCAAAAACACTTTACCTGCAACGCAAGAAGCAACTAGAATAACTTTACAACTTCACTTCCAGTTCGAATTTGTAGTTTTATAATCTCACTTCACTTTTAGCACTAGAGCTAAAAGTAAACAGCTGATTTCTTTAACCATGGTAAACTATAAAACGTCACTTTTAGTGAAACAAGTTAGCGCTAAAAGGCCTACTTTTAGTAGTGGTCGTAGATAAAAGTAATTATAGTATGAGCAAAAATAAAGTGTTCAAGGCTGACTTTGAAATTTTAAAGTCATGTATATTATCACACCAAAAAAATATGAAACTGTCATTTGACATTTGTTACAAAGTGAGGTTATGATCTGCTTCTCCTTCTGCAAGCTTTGGAAATAATTTCTTTGCGTTTATTACGGGAAGTCTTGATCACGGTTATGAGCACGTTGCGATATTAGCACTGTCTATAAAATGCCAGTGACATTTTCTGGTGTTATAATACACACGAATTAAAAATCCCAAAGACAGCGTTGACGAACTTCCTTTTTGCTCATACTATGTTTTGCATGCAGGAGCTCACTTTGGCTTTTTAAATTGGGAAATCCATTAGCTTCCCATTGCTTTAGATAAACTACAATTTAAATGAGTGGTGGTTGTGGACAATGCAACGTATCATTCAAAAAGTTAATTTTGCGTGACTAGTCTAAGAACATGGACAATATTTCGATTAAAAATATTCCACTTATTATTTTATTAGGAGAATCTGATGCAAATTCAGATGGTAATTATATTTGGATTTTTTTGATGAAATAATGGATATGAAATAAGGGGTTTCTACTTTAATTTCAAAATTTTCGTTTGTAAACCAACCCATTAGTGGATTTTGATGCCACTACTACAATGGGTATCTATACATACATAGAGACACCATAATGAAATAATTAAAAATAAACAAAATGTTGGCTTCTTCATTATGTAACTACATAGAAATGTTATAGTAAGTGCTTTGCCTATATTTTATCTTTAAACAGGATACAAGAGCGTAAATAAAAATTAAAGAAAAGCCTTCTAAAAGTATAGATATCACAAAAGGTTTAAAACCGACTGTCGTTTCCGAGTTGTAAAACTTAATCTGCATTTCTTATTCAGGTATTGTGTTCAAGAAAGAACCAAAAGATGGACAACATCTCCATTCAAGGGGAGATGGTGCAAGCTGTGAGTGAATTCAAATCAGTGGGGTGCATAATCACACAATATGGCAGACGCACGAGAGACATAAAAAACAGGCTCAATATAGCTAAAAGAGCCTTCTACGAAAAGAAACAACTGCTTACGTTCAACGGGTTAACGATAGATACCAAAAACAATTTACAAAAACATACATATGGAGCTTAGCATTATATGGCTTCGAAACGTGGACCATCTGAAAAGCAGACCAAAGAAAAATTGAGTCCTTCGAGATGTGGTGCTTCAGGCGAATATTGGAAATCCCTTGAACCCAAAGAGACATGGTTCGAGCTGTTATCACCTGCATTCCAACCTTCGGATGTGTGGACTTTTTATTATCTGGATCATTACATAGCGTGTAGAAAGGGCTTAAAGGTAGCTACGATCAGGTTTTTTCTGCCTTTCTTTTAAGCGAAATTTGTACTCTTGATTAATGATACTTTGGACTTGGCTGCTGTTGTACAGTTCGCTTCACGAACTGCGTACCTAAGTAAATTGTTTCCCAACCACGGCGTGTAGCCTAATTTTGACCGCATTTAATTAGTTTAAACTGTTGTAAATCAGTTTTAGATTGGCCAATAATTATTTGGGATTTTGTACTATGATTATTCGCAATTTCTATTATTAATCATCTGATATTTGTACTGAAGTCTACCGAATTAGAAACTATTATACTATGATATTAGCATTTTGGTATTATTATTTGTCACTGTTATCTGTACGTGATTTGAACTTTTCTTTCAGGAAATTATGTACTACTTGAGTTTACAAATTCTCAATTGAATACCTGGATACAGTTTCATTAATTGGTAAAGATTCGTTGGCTCTCTTTTGGATTTTAATCATGCGTTAGTACTTGAAGTCATAAAATGTGCTTTGTTTCGAAATAATTAGCCGACTAATCGTTTTGAAGCTAAGAATAGCTTGGAGCTACAATAATATTTAACTTTGCTTTTTTGTTATGAGCTGCCATTTTTTAATTGAGTCAGCTTCGATTTTATAATAAATTGTTGAATTTCAAGGTATACACATTTATTTATGTACGCACGTATGCAAATGCAAATATTTTCTTCTGCTACCATTAGGTTCCTTAAAATATGTCAAAAATTGCTGTTGAGATGTATTCTACCACCAGCAATAAAATTTCAAGAGTACATTTATTCCAATAAATCTTAATGGGACGCGGTTTATTTGCATGGTTAGCTGATGTAGCTCAAACTGTTTAGAAATTTTTTGTTTTTCTGCTCCGGAAAGAATACTTCAATATTTTTATTGTTTTTATGTTAGTCAATTTAAACTGTACCTTTTTGTAAAGAACTGCATGGTCTCTATTTTCTAAAATTACAGCTGTGCAGATGTTGGTCTCTAAATTACTGTTAAGGTAGTTACAATTTCAGCGAGGTCTCTCCGTAAATAATTTAATTACATTTTACGACATTATGTCTTCGATAAAGATATAAAACTAACAAACATTAACTTAGGGCAACTAAATTACAAAATATTTACCATTGCAGCTGATTTCAATAATTGTGTAGGGAAACTTGCAGCAGAATTATGAAAATGTAAATGAACAGCTACAATGGTCAAGATACACGATTAGATACGTATAATCTTGAATAATGAATAAATTTAAGCAGGTGTGAATACGCACTACATCACAATGCAAATGAAATCGTATGTTGTTGAATTATGTTATAAAATATTTTTTAAATTGCTGAACTTGCCTTAATAAAGAAAGCATTTTCTATTATGATCTTTAAACATTTAGGAAAATTGTTACCATTATCATGCTTTATAGATCTATGTCAATTTTTTCGTTTCGAAAAAACTTAAAAGACAAATACTAAGAATTGTTTGCGAAAGCAACGTTCGTATCACCTGTTTTACAAATGCCAGATTCTTGGCAGTTTCTTCATTCAGACACACCCTAATGTCTCTAGATAGCTTTAGATAACATTTTAATGATATGTTACTTTCCAAATAAATTGCTTCTTTGCGCATAATTGCTGGTAGTTTCGTTGATGATAAGAAATTTAAGGGTAGTCACCAATTTATCTCCGACCTGAAGGAATTAATTTTAAGCTGCATCAAGTCTCTTGCAATTGTTGATATTAAGACTTTTATGAATGAATTTGAATGTGCATTTTATTGTTAAATGCTAATATTAATAAGGAGTACGTATGTAGAAAATACATTGTAGTAGCTTTTATATCCCTGTTAATACTTACTTCTTATACATTTCAGTGTCGAGGGTTTTAATTTATTTTAATTTGTACAAATATAGTCTAGGTCGTCGTCAGCGTTGTTGCTAATATCCCCACTGTAAGGAATTTTTCTGTCCCCTTTGAAGAGAACACTATACTATGATTATAGAAAATATTAAATGTCTATATTTTGTTTGAATATTCAACATATACAAATTATTATGTAGTCTTTCTAAATTAGCAATACATCCACAGACAATAACTTTAAATTCTTATGTTATCTCCATCTCTCATTCGCTGTGGGTGTCACTGTTACATAGGGTGAAAGTAGTTCTTATTCTATATTTCGCTCTTTGTGTTGTTCCTATATTATTATTATTATCATTATTATTTATTGACAGTAGGCGAAACTTCCGACGTATTTGGTTATAAAACGTTCGCCATACAAGATTAAGGTTAGCGCCCTATATGAAATGGAAAGGGCTCAAATATGTTCAAAAATGAATGTAATGCTATTATCTCTAATCACTAATAAATTACGAATGGAAATATTATTTCGCTAGACGTATACCAATAGAAATGTGACGTATACTATTTTGTTCTATTTGTTTCCTTAAAATAGCACATAGAAATAATTTATGGAAAACCCATAATATCCACAAACTGAACCATTTTGATCTCACAAATTTATATCGGCAGACGAGACACTCCCCACCTCTTGCAGAAGCATACAGGTATATATCCAAGTTTCAAAATGATATCAGAATAACTAAAATCCTCAATATAGACTATTATAATTACATCAACCCCCTTACGGTAATTATACCACCTTATACAGCAGATATGTGGAACAATAAACAAGTGTTTTCAAAGATAATAGAAACTCTCCCCGATGTTACTATAGTATATACGGACGCATCAAAATCAGAAACGGGCTGCGGCTGTGCCATTTTTGATTCGCTTAATGGGTATAGTCAAGTGTTTAAAATGAATCCTCTGACTAGCGTTTTCTCTGCGGAAGCTAAAGCCACCTTGGAAGCCTCAAAGCTCATTAGTCTTCGTACAGTTTCTTGTGCAGCTATCATGAGTTATGCTCAAAGTATATTACGAGCTTTAATAGAGCTTTAGATATAGTGACATATCCTCAAAATTACTGAATTACGCTGTAATCGCCCTATGTGTGTAATTCATGCAAGTATGTCACCCCTCAACGTAGGTGCAATATTGAGGCCTCGATTGTTTTCTAATTAACATTTATGCTGTTTACATGGGTGCTATTGGTAATTGTCCGTTTAACGCCCATAGGGGAGGCTAAACGCCATTTGTACTAGTCGTTATAGATGCATCACGGCCAGCTTACTAGAATTACCTTCCCTTAGAGTCCTTAGCTTGTAACCGCCGTGTAACTCCGTAGAGATTTTTTCGTAATATTAAAGGTTTACGAGTCAGCCCAAGGTTAACCGCTGAGATCGGTTCCTTGTATTATCGTGTATTTATTGTAAAGCAAATATGCACTCGCGTTTAAAGATGTGCTAAGCACCAAGCATATAAAAGTAATTTTCAGGCTAGAGTACGCAATTCACTGGTGCCCAACACATAATAATGATCATATTTCACGTCTTCAACGAATTGACTTTTATACAAAATCACCGACGCTTTCAGATTAAGGCCAAGCCCATTTCCCGCTGTAGCAAGCCACGTGCAACCTTTATCGTGTTACATGTTCAAATGAGTTTTCAAGTGTACCAATTCTAAGTTTCAAAATACCTTAACCTTTTTGTGGTGTTCCACTATTCAACAGTTCTATTAAGAGATAAGTGACTTACTTTTGACTTATTACACGTAAGTAGCTTTTTACAATATGTCAAGTGTTTAATATATGGCACGCCATTGCTACTCTTAGATTTAGTTGTTGTCAACAGTGTTAAATGGGTTGTCTATATTACACGATCACATGGTCTTCAATGCCTTTTGATGTTTTTTTGTGTAAATTCTTGCAAAATAGAGAAACATTACGTCTACGCTGTCCTCACTTGCTCGCCTTCTACATGCAACGTGTTTAATTAATTTTATACAGTTCAAAAAATATGATTGCCTTAAACCTAATAACTGGATATTACGAGCGCCAATCTTTATTAATTGAGTAGTCTATAGCTACAGGCTTAATATTGTAAATGCATTTTTTGATTGGAAGCTATTTAAACATATTTTTTACATAATTAAACTTAAGAGGTGGACGTTTAGTATTGTGATTAATAGTAATGAATAATGATGATGAAAATTCTCATATTTAATGGGACATCCTGAAATTCATAAAACAAGTAGTAATTGAATACACGTGATTCTATCATAATTTTGTAAATACGCGTTAATCTTAATTGTGCTGTTCATTCAGCCAAGCGTTAACTTATGAAAGCGTCTAATATTGCCCATTCATTGTTTATCAACAACGTGTGGAGATAGTAACGATCAGTTATTATATTAACCGTTACACTGAGCCTTCAGCATGCGAGTTCGATTTTTTGCAGTAATATTTTGTATCTAGAACTTGAATGAGATACAAGAGATTCAGCAATTTAGATATTGGTTGCATGAATTGATATATAAATAGAGCCTAAGGCAAATAATTAGGTGCATAATAGTTATCTATACCAGTATAACAAGAGCTCAAAACAAGTGTTTTTATTCCGCGTTGTAAGTCACAGAACGAGGTGCAATGTAGATAATATAAAACATAGTTTGGTTACAGTTGGATGCGAAAAGCTTTAGATATACAACAATGGAAACAACTTGGGGCTGAGGAAATGGTTAGTACATAAGCTTTCCAGCCCCTAGAACTTTAGGCCGATTTTCTAAAAATAAATGAGTATTGTAGTATGCGAAAGACATCAATAATATGTAGACAAGTTTTGTATCAATACAATTTTGTAGGTAAGTGTATTAGTAATATGTTTTAACAATATTTTTTTTCGCAATTAATTTAATTGAAATTGCTATGCGATGTTAAACTTCATTCCTTTACGTTCATTTAATTCCTTATATAGAAATATAGTATAAGGAAAAGTAAAATATTGCTGTAGTTCTATCACATGAAACAGTAGAGGAAATTTAAATAGTAAAAAAATATCTAGTGTGGAATCCACGGAAAGTTGCGTACAATCGGAATTTGAGCTTATTGTGGAGGAGATTTCAATGATTGATCAAGGGCGCACCACTATTTTGCATTAGTTTGCATAATGCTAAAAATAAATGGATTCCGGTATTATATAAAAAATTGGATGTGTACGCTTCGAAGCGACAACAAAATACTTAAATAAATGATTTCAAATATTATATAAAAATATGCTTGCAAAAAATACTCAACTTTTAAAACCTGCTGAATTATAATTGTCAAACTGGAAGAGAAATTTTAATAATCGATTAAGCACGTTACGTTTATGGCGAGGTGCATTGCACATTGATCTATTTTATATAATAGTACTGAAAACAAATGATTTTTAGATGTTATGTAGGGCTTTTATTGTATAGACACGGGACATATCTAAAGATTATTTCCGGAATAAAAATGGATAGATAGGATAAAATGTAGAAACCTTGCTGAAACTAGTATTTTCTTGATTTATCTCCATTTGAAAAGTGTAGGTACAAATTTTAAACATCTGTAGCGTAGCGTGATAAATGGCCTGAAAACGCCTGTCGTGCAAGAGAAGGCCATAAACTAAAATGTGACACTAAGTGCAGTTCTAAATCCCTAAAAAGTGAAATTCGCGCTGTGACAGGTCTGGTGAAAGAGTTAATAGATTTGTAATGTCAAATGTGATTTTTGTAGTTGAATTGAACAATCAAAACTAACTCTCATAACGTTCACGTTGCAATTTCTAAACACAGCCGGGGTTATGTCGTAAACAAACCCTTTTCGTCCCAAATAAGACGAAAAGGGAAAGTCAGCCAGGTCAACAATACAGTTGTAAACGCTCGAAAAGAAAAAGTCTTTTCGACCGACGATTTCAAGCTACAATAGAGCTGGAAAATCGTATTGTACTGAATAGAATATGGAATGTCCCTTCCATTCAGGGGCAGATATATAAAGGCAGTAGCTTAGTTTTCGGGATTACTTAGATTCATTCATTCGATTCGATTCAATCACTCACTCATCGCGTATCACTTGTACTTTTTACTTTGACTTAATATCACCTGTTCGTAGTATTCCGACTTGTACGCATTTTGCTGGGTCGAGGTCTGAGGCCAGTTTCCAAAGCTTTTAATTAATAATTAATTCGGTATCGAAAACCAGGCTACTCAAATTCGTACTTGTATTTACAATTAATATTATCGAATTTGTTTATGTTATATTTTGTTCGTGTGTTCTAAAGAAATAATAATGAATGTTATTGCGCTCCACAAACGGTTGTATTTTACTGAACTTTATTCCGCAGTAATAAACGACATAATGGTTCCAGTTGGGAAAACCAACCAAATTGGTAACCCGCGATTAAGTAACGAAACATCTGACACTGTATCTATAAGGATTGTAAAGTTGGTGAGTATCACATAGCAACGACAGGCCAAAGCTAATTTCACATATCACAAGTTTATGAAAAGCTAGATGAAAGAGATTCGATTATTTTTGTAAATTTATTTAAATAAACCCGTGGTAAAAGTTTCGTCTGTCTTATTGGTTAGAATTATAATGAAGGAAATAATAGTAGATAATACCGAAAGAACTATTCATTTAGTGGGTTTAATTAAAAGATTATTTAAAAACATGTTGCATAGGAAAATATTTAAAACCGTAAACACTAACATGAAGCCCAGGTGTTTGCGCCAGGAATATTTTCTGAAACAACATATTTGAGGGCTTTACCCAGAACTTCCCTCAACAACATTGTGACACTAAATAATTTTAAAAATCAAATTAAGTTAGGAGTACAAAGATCTTCACGTTTCTAATAAATTAAATACATTTTCAAATAAAAAAAAATGTATCCCGCTGGGGTTTGAACTCACCGCATCTGCAGCTCTGCAGAATGCGCGATCCTAACCGAATTTCTGAAGCGGATATAACTACAGCGAAATTCCATCTGCGCTACCGAGTCTCTTCCAGATAAGTCCGGCGAGCGCCTGTCTTGAAGAGCACGGTGTTATGGTTGAAACATTTTTACTATTTTGTGGTGACATTATTCTTTATCGGTTGAGTCTTATTTTCGGCAAATGTAAAACCTGACCTATGTGAAAGTTATTACTTCCTTTTATTACAAAATTAACCCAAAAATAAACAAAATTTTATTTTTTTAAAGTGCTCACCCTGTATATATTTGTATGAAATTGTACCGGTTTCATGCGAGGTAGATATATAATATGTATGCAAAATATCGTTTTCCTCCGACAAATAGTTTCTGAGCTAGACTGCCAACAGACAGACAGACGGACAGACAGACAGACTGACTGACTGACGGAATTGAGAAAACCCCTTTTTCGTTATCTAGGGACCTAGAAACGTGAAGATCTGAAAAAATCTCCGAAGGTGACTTTTTCGTGATTATAATACTTCCTTCATTTTTCAGACGAGGGAAGTAAAAATCAATAATCTTGCCTACTGGTACCGCCAAATTAATTTATTAATGTCAAGCATGAGCTGAAAAAACACACTGCAAAACGATTGCTCCTGGTCTAACTTCAAATTCTCATGGCTTGTGATTGGTTGTATGTGTTAAAAGTTGTATAAAAGCAGTAGATACTTAATTACTCAGATTTGTGTATCAAACTGGAAAATAGACTTCAATGATCGATTAGACACGCAACCTTAAAGAATGGAGAATTGCGGCTGAAATTTGCAAGCTGGATTATATTTCCATGTGAATTTCTTTCGGTTGACGCTTGCTTCATTTTTAAAACGCAATGCAAACTTGAATTATGTTTGTCAAACTGGAAAAGAATTTTTTATGTTTCAAAAAACATAATATTTATATCGAGGTAATTTTATCGCATACTAATGAAAAACACAAATTAGGACTAAAATCTTCAAGGTAATTTTTATTTTAAAGAGGAATTCCTATCGGAATTGACATGCAATTGACTTTTAAGACGCAATGCAAACTTCAATTATGTTTGTCAAACTAGAAATGATATTTTTATGATTTATTAAACATAGTGCTTATATAACAGTTCGGGCTGAAATTTTAAAGCTTTCATTTTGAAAAGGAGTATTTATCGGAATTGCTGTGTGATTCACTTTTAAGACGCAATGCAAACTTTAATTATGTTTATCAAACCGGAAAAGAAAATTTTATGATTAATTAAACCTAGAGTTTACATCGAGGTAGATTTTATTGCATACCCATGAAATATTAAAAATTACGACTGAAATTATAAAGCTAACTTTGATTTTGAGGAGGAATATTTAT
Source organism: Agriotes lineatus (assembly GCA_940337035.1). Taxonomy (NCBI): domain Eukaryota; kingdom Metazoa; phylum Arthropoda; class Insecta; order Coleoptera; family Elateridae; genus Agriotes; species Agriotes lineatus. Next base: position 109,830,943 of record OW679196.1, on the reverse strand, counting down.
CGGAATTGCTGTGTGATTAACTTTTAAGGCGCAATGCAAACTTTAATTATGTTTATCAAACCGGAAAAGAAAATTTTATGAATAATTAAACCTAGAGTTTACATCGAGGTAGATTTTATTGCATACCCATGAAATATTAAAAATTACGACTGAAATTCTAAAGCTAACTTTGATTTTGAGGGGGAATATTTATCGGAATTGCTGTCTGATTAACTTTTAAGACGCAATGCAAACTTTAATTATGTTTATCAAACCGGAAAAGAAAATTTTATGATTAATTAAACCTAGTGTTTATATCGAGATAGATTTTACTGCATACCCATGAAAAATTAAAAATTACGACTGAAATTCTAAAGCTAACTTTCATTTTGAGAAGGAATTTTTATTGGAATTGCTGTGTGATTAACTTTTAAGACGCAATGCAAACTTTAATTATGTTTATCAAACCGGAAAAGAAAATTTTATGAATAATTAAACCTAGAGTTTACATCGAGGTAGATTTTATTGCATACCCATGAAATATTAAAAATTACGACTGAAATTATAAAGCTAACTTTGATTTTGAGGAGGAATATTTATCGGAATTGCTGTGTGATTAACTTTTAAGGCGCAATGCAAACTTTAATTATGTTTATCAAACCGGAAAAGAAAATTTTATGAATAATTAAACCTAGAGTTTACATCGAGGTAGATTTTATTGCATACCCATGAAATATTAAAAATTACGACTGAAATTCTAAAGCTAACTTTGATTTTGAGGGGGAATATTTATCGGAATTGCTGTCTGATTAACTTTTAAGACGCAATGCAAACTTTAATTATGTTTATCAAACCGGAAAAGAAAATTTTATGATTAATTAAACCTAGTGTTTATATCGAGATAGATTTTACTGCATACCCATGAAAAATTAAAAATTACGACTGAAATTCTAAAGCTAACTTTCATTTTGAGAAGGAATTTTTATTGGAATTGCTGTGTGATTAACTTTTAAGACGCAATGCAAACTTTAATTATGTTTATCAAACCGGAAAAGAACATTTTATGATTAATTAAACCTAGTGTCTACATCGAGGTAGATTTTATTGCATACCCATGAAATATTAAAAATTACGACTGAAATTCCAAAGCTCACTTTTATTTTGAAGAGGAATTTTTATCGGAATTGCTGTGTGATTAACTTTTAAGACGCAATGCAAACTTTAATTATGTTTATTACACTGGAAAAGAAAGTTTTATGATTAATTAAATCTAGTGTTTACATCGAGGTAGATTTTACTGCATACCCATGAAAAATTTAAAATAACTACTGAAATTCTCAAGCTCGGAATTGCTGTGTGATTCACTTTTAAGACGCAATGCAAACTTTAATTATGTTTATCAAACTGGAAATAAATTGTTTATTATTTGTTAAATTAGTGTTTATACCGAGGTAGATTTTATTGCATACTCATGACAAATTACGACTGAAATTTTCAGGCTAACTTTAATTTTGAAGATGGATTTTTATCAGAAGTGACGTGTGCTTCATTTAGAACAAACAGGAGAGACGAAATTACGCAATGTCATATACTACACTTGAAAAGAAATTCAACCATTAGTTTGCACATAACCTTAGGTCAATGTGAAACGTATCTTGCATTCGATTATATATTTTTTATTTGTAGGATTTTACAATCTGTCACTTGGTGACATTCAGTAAATTTTGTGACTGTGAACATGCTTAACTTGATCGAAAAAGTTCAACAACAATTTCCTTACATTACATTATAACGAATTGGTTTGATCTTGTGCTAACTTAGAACTAACACTCTCCCAATCACACAAATCGGTTAGTACGTTCTGATGGATTGCACCTCTTGAACCTGGACTCATTTTTGTCGATCTTCTCATTGGTCGTTTAGGTCTTTAGGACATATCATGGGGCGTTCGCTATAGAGCTCAGCGTCTTGGTTTTGAAGCGTCCCAGGATGTCGATATTTGAATTACTGGTTATTCCCCACAGTTGTATACCGTAGACCCATATTGATTTGAGGATAGCATTCTGTAGCAGGATCTTGTTATTAAGAGACAATTGAGACTTGCGCCCAAGGAGCCAGTACATTTTCCTATATTTTTTCTCCTAGTTGTTTGCGTTTGGTCCAGATGTGCTTTTTCCAAGCCAAGCGCCTGTCGAGGTGGATTCCCAAATATCTGGGACTATATGCTACTGGAACTTGCTGATTGTTCAGTGAGACGGTCGGACAAATATCCCTTCGTGTTGTATAAGTTTCTTAGACTGATTTAGTACTATTAATTTTAATGCGCCATTTCTTGAACCATTGCTGTAAAATATTGAAGGTTTTGCGATACTGCTACAATCGCTGTATCATCGGAAAACGTTGTAGTCAGTATACTTCTGTTGGTAAGCAGCTGTAATATGGATATACAGTATCGGTCCCAGTACACTGCCTTGGGGGACGTCAGAACTGATAGGAAATATGGTAGTTTGATGTTCACCAAATTTGTAAGAAAATGTCTGTCAGTAAGGTATGATTTGATAATCTCGTAGCAGTCTGGATAAAGTATGCTTTTAATTTTGTAAAGTAGGCTCTGGTGCCAAACTTTATCAAACGCTTGAGTCACGTCTGAAAATACACTAGAGCAATATCATTTTGCTTCAAAATCTTTAGTGGTCTCATCAACAACTAGATGGATTTGCTCAGTGGTAGCGTGTTGTCTGCGAAACCCAATCTGATGATCAGGGATTAGGTTGTTGTTCAGCATTATAGACATATTTCTGTTTAGTAGAAGTTTTTCTAATACCTTGGACAGTATCGGTAATAAATTGATTGGTCTGTATGATTCAACGTGTTTCTTAGGTTTTCCAGGTTTAGGAATCAAAACAATCGTGGCAACTTTCCATTGTGTTGGGATGAAGCATAAGCCATTTTCAGGAGCTTCTTTCAAAACCTTGCCCGTGATCAGATAGTATCCGGGTATCTCTGTTACAGTGTATTGCTTTATTGGAAAGAACATCTGGTAGGGGACTTCAAGAAACTGCTGGATTTCGTTTTCTTCATCCGTTGCGATTTCGGAGGGAAAGATTGAAATACTTCAGTTAAATGATTAGCAAAAGCCAAAGTTTTTCCTTGCTCTGTTCGGGCCCAGTTACCATTACCAATACGAAAGGGTGCTTTGTGTTGTGTTGCCTTTAACCTTTTACTCGCTCTTCAGAGGGAGTATTCAGTAGCTTTTGTCGGTGACAAAGACTTCAAGTAGTTTTGCATTCGATTATACGATACAGAAATGTTTGCATTTTAAGGACTCACGAAAATGAAAAATTGTAGTTAAAAGTTCCAATGTAGATTGTGTTCATTTGTTTTGTAATTGAGAATTAACTATTCAATTTTGCGTGTGTGGAATAGAGATTTCAATAATTGATTAAGCACGTACCGTTCATGTCAAGGCGAAGTTTATTTTGTATTGGTTTGTATAACTTGTACTTATGTAAAATGATTGAACTGTGGCCGAAATGTTTATTCTGTATTATTTTGCTATTCGTACATATTAATTCCCAATTTTGTATGCCAAAGTGGGAAAGAGACTTCAATGGTTGGTTAAGCAAGTAACGTTATGTCAAGGTGAAGCTTTGCATTAATTTGTATAATACTGAAAGCAGACGGTTTTGCATTTCAAACGTTTTTAATTATATACGCATGTGAAATGAAGAACTGCGATTATTCAAGTAGAAGCTTTTCAGCTCTAACACGCAATATAAATTCAAGTATTGAATTATGTTCGCTTATTAGGAAAAGATAAAAGCTGAAAGTTCCAATGTAGATAATGTTCATTTGTTTTGGAATTGAGAATTAACTATTCAATTTTGCGTGTGTGGAATAGAGACTTCAATAATTGATTAAGCACGTACCGTTCATGTCAAGGCGAAGTTTATTTTGTATTGGTTTGTATGACATGTACTTATGTAAAATGATTGAATTGTGGCCGAAATGTTCAGTCTGCATTATTTTGCTATTCGTATATATTTATTCCCAATTTTGTATGCCAAAGTGGGAAAGAGACTTCAATGGTCGGTTAAGCAAGTAACGTTATGTCAAGGTGAAGCTTATCTTGCATTAATTTGTATAATACTGAAAGCAGACGGTTTTGCATTTCAAACGTTTTTAATTATATACGCATGTGAAATGAAGAACTGCGATGTTTTCAAGTTGACGCTTTTCAGCTTTAACACGCAATATAAATGTAAGTATTGAATTATGTTCGCTTATTAGGAAAAGATAAAAGATACTTTAAGGAAATTTATGTCGAGTTGGATTTTATATTGCTTTATCGTATATAATACTAAAAACCACCAATTTCAGATTTTATATACAGCTTTTTATTCAGTACTCAAAAAATAAAAACAAATCAAATTTTCAACCCAACTTGCGTTGACAGGAAAAATTCTTATCGGCATTGTAGATTAATTCACATTTAACAAGCAGTAGAGATTTGATGTCTCAATTATGTCGGAACTGGAAAAGAGATTTTAATCATTAATTAGGCACGTAACGTTATGTGAAAACAATATTAGTTTTACACTAGTTTGAACAATATACTAGAAATAACGGTTTCACATTTTATCTAGATTTTTATTTTGTCCTTTTGGTAATTATAAAATTACGACTGAAATTTTCAACCAGCTTTGGGTTTTCCTAACGAATTATCGGAATTGATTCACTTATAATTTAATTACTCGATGTTATGTATTAAGTTCTAAAAAAGATTTCAACGTGTGGTTAAGCACGTAACGATGCATATTGTCTATGCTTGTAAAATAAAAAGTTAGGGTAACAGTTTCCTATCTGATTTGTTTTTCCAGTACGTGTTGTTTTGTCAAACTGGAGCTTGAATCACTTAAAAAGAGTAATATAAACTTAAACACTGTATTTTGCGTCAGTGACTGATTAAGCACCTATACTGAATTATATTTTATATAAAAACTAGCATTTTAAATAATACATTTTAAATATTTATATATGTTAAATGGCGTATTACAGCTGAAATATATTTTTGCTTTTGAGAATTAACATTTGATTCGGTTTTGACAAGCAATAGAAAATTAATTTCAAATTTTGTGCGAAACTGGAAAAGAGATTTCAATGAGCGATCAGACACGAGAAGTTCAGTTCAGTTTTACTTTGTTTTCCCAACAAGCGCATTTTTCGAATTACCGCTTAATTCATTTATACAAAGCAATACACACTTATCTATTCCAGTTTGTTTATTAAAGTGAAAAATGGCTATTTAAAACAAAAGGCCTTGCTCACGAATCCTGGAGGCCTCAGGAGCAGCCCCCGAAGCGTCCCCCAGCAACGCACAAATATGGTAAAGCACCGTACCTGCAGCCACAGAAACAATCCAAAAAAAGTTCAAAATGAGGCACAACACTGGCACTGAACGCCACCGCACACGAGGCATGTTGGCGGAGGTCCGCCGAAGAACTGAGTTGGAGGTCCATCTTGACACGCGCTGCAGGTACGCATCGTTCACATGCTCCCAGCTCGCACTTTATTCTGCACTTGCCTGTTATGCAACTCTGATAAGGCGCATCTCTCCTTTTCGGCTTTCTCAGGCTTGGTCGTCTCCGGCGCGGCGAAGATGAGTCGCTCGAAGCTGTCTACTTTTCATTAAGCTTCTTTGGGTAACCTGGCACAGTAAAAAATTGAAAGTATTGATAGACGAACGTTTCGAAAACATCTATACCCGTTATCAATGCAACAATAAATTAATATATTAAATTAATTAATACTTACCTTTTACTGCAATTCGAAAACAGCAGCTCGCTGTAAATTTATTGGTAAGTGTTAACAGCCGGTTACCTAATTTCACTTTTAAAAATCGATAGCCAACTTTTATCTAGATTCAAAAATTAGGAAAACACATCCTTTCCAAATTAAATACACATGGTTAATTTAATTTTATGTCCAGTTCCAATCAATATTTTAAATTATTGCAAGTTACGTAGGGAAGCTGTTTTGTAAAATTAAATATTATTACAATTATATACTGTCACCGCTGAACGCTCTAATACGCAGTAACACTAGAATAAACTATAATTTCATAAAATTTCAATATGAGCAGGATAGCAAGTCGTAAATACTCAAAACAGTTCCGCAACCAATATCAGCTGAGTTACTCCGGAGAAGGGAGTGGGTTACCACTAAAACGACCAAAACCAAATATGGACGCCACCAACTTAATTGTTAAACAATTCGCGAATCTAAGTTGTAAGATTCCGTGGTGATATGGAATGTATTTTGCTTCATTTAGAATTTATATTGCCCAGTAGTTCCCATGGTTGGTTAAAATAAGTAAAATTTTATTATTCGTGTAACATCGCGTATTGGTTATAAGATGGGTCAGCCATTGGCCAGTAGAAAGAGTTATTCAGCAGGATGCTTTTGCTGAACCAACGGAGCACCATGTATCTTTGGGTTTAAAATTCTTACGAGAGGTAAAAAAAGGAAAAATAGATTCTTCAATTGCACATACGTTCCGCAGAGGTAATTTTACCAAGCTTATGTACTGCTGTTATCCCTCCTATGGCAATTATAATTCTCACCAGTTAACCATTTTTTAATAACATTTTTAGGATTTCAGAAAAATATGGTCGCGTTAGTTTATTAAAACTTGTCGCCCATGACAAGTGAGTGGCTCCTGGGCAACAAAGACTTAAAAAATCTGTAGACTGTGTAATATCACATGAATACATGCATACTTCATGTAATAAATATATATTTCAAATCCAGATAGTTATAAAAATAAAATTTATATAACGGGTGGCAGTTGTGAATAGGAACGTAACGTTACTAGGTCAAATAATAAACATATAAACAATTGAGATAATATTACACAGGAATGACCTGTGAGTGAAGTCTGATATAAAATCAGATAAATTATAATTATTTGCAAAGACCCAATATAAATATTGTATTTTGTATTGATATTGAAACTGTATTGAAAAGCAATCAGTTTCAATCATTAACGTATCTTCAGTGCATCAGTGAAGTGTTGTGGTTTTTGTGAAAATTCTATCTGGAAGATAGAAATATCTACAAGGAGCTTTGTGCAGTCAGAGCTGCAGTCAGAATTTAGCAGAGCTTGGGTTTAGTGAAAGACAAAATTATATCAAATTAATTTAAGAAATATTGTATTTAGAAAATAAGTTTATGCTTACTTTTTCTACATTAATAAGTGATTCGAGTACTCGGCGGTTTTAGGCTATTATAATTATTTGAAATTACATATTTTGGGTTTAGTTTATATTTAGCCGGAATGTAAAGTTACAAAATATGATCAAGTTATTAAACTTCTGATTTTAACTCTTAATTATTTTATACTTGTCAATTAAACTTCATATCAAAACTCAGTTTCAGATTGGTGTCATAACAACGTAAATATACCTGAATACGTCGCTATAATATTATAAGTAAATATAAAAAAAAACTCATTGAAATTGAGGTTAATAATATTGTTATAAATCATCACCCATTTAGCTGAGAAAAATGAATCTTAAATGTCTCTGATTGAGCTAGATCGAGGTAATAAAAAGTAACATTATTATAATTCCAACGTGACAAAATATTAATGTCATTCAAGTCAAGTTTGACATTGACGTTTACTTTATAGATGCAGGTAAGTTAGTGTAACTGCAACATATTTATATTGATATACAACGAGTGATATATTACATTTCGTCTTCCACCAACGTGGGACAAAGAGCACTATTACATTTTGTCGACCAGCGTGGGGCTCGATAATAATTTGTAGAGCAAATTGTCGGCAAATTTCTATTGCTGCTATTACATTTTGACTCGCAACAAGAAGATACTTGTATATTACAACTGGTTTACACGGATTTTTCCTAGCGCTAATTACATCAACTTGTAAAATAAAAAAAACATTGCAGTCGCTTGGATCTAAGCTCGCGCACCCAGGCGTTCACCCAAGCGGAATCTCATTACTAATTTCTAGTCCGCCGATTTAACCTCTAGCCCATGCTGGCAGAGGATTTGGGTTCTCGTTTGGCTGTATTACGAGTATAAAACAGGGGTTAATCATTGCATATTTCTCTCCATTTTGCGATATTTGCTGTTGGGTCTGTTAGGTCTCAATTTCATCAAGAGTAGAAACCTAAGCTATGTGCAAATTATTACTTCTATCTTTTCTCGCGTTAAAGCAAAAATACATTTTATTTTGTTAAGGTGCTCACCCTGTATATATTTGACCAAAAGTATAAGTTTCCTCAGAGAGTTTTGCACTCTTATCCTTGAAATAGCTTTTAACGTGATGCGATATAATTGCTTAGTTTTCTTCATTGAGTAAAGTATTTAAGTCTTGAAAATTTTCTGTCACAACTTAAGGTGCTGGCAGATTTGCAGAAGCTTTGAAAATTCTATTTTCGAGACATTCAAAAATCTGGTTAGCAATGAAGTTGATCCTAAATCTGCATTAATGTCAGAGATTCAGAATCGAGTTGAATAATAAGGAATCCAGTGCCATACTATAAAATAAGCCGATTTCGGTTGAATGAACGTTTATTACAACCATAAACAATGTGACTCGATAAATAATGCACAATTTTTCATCTAAACCACTTCACTACTCAACACAGTATCCGGAGAAAGACTCTTCTTTAGTTGTCTCTTTTCTTTGGCAAATTGCATAGCCTCTGCTCTATATGAGGTATTCTGAAACGGCCCAACTTGTGAAAAATAAAGTCTTCAATTTCTGGACCCATATAATTTGTTACCGTTACGGCGACAAAAAAAAGAAGTAAGCAAAGGCCAACGGCTTCTCAGCCGGAGCTGGTCATGGGTAAAACAAAAGACTCATAAGCTTTAGCTGAAAAATAAAATATGGGCGCCAAGTAGCTAGTAACCCAGCACTTTGCTAAACAAAAGATACACTACGGAAGGCGCTACTAACCAAACCTGAAAATATAAAAGGTAACGGCAAAGGCACAAATCATATACGCAGAATCGGTCAAGGTAGTATAATTGCGGCAAACAGAAATACAATAGACAATTAAAATATACACACAAAATATACGGCAAACCAAATCATATCACAAAATCTCAATAGGGAGATCATATCACAGATTAATAACAAACAAAGCATAAGGCTAAACTCACCACAATACAGCCAGTTACATATACAAGGGCATCAAGCGAAGTTAGCGGGCGGGCCCAGAATTAATAAAATTTCACACAATATGTATATAGTGCTAATTAACAGTATTAAAAAAAAGATTACAAGATTGATATAAAATTTGGCCAAATGCATTACTAAATAAGCACTTAAAAAGAGCTCGAAAACATCGTGGCTCCGGCGTAATGATTAAATTGAAAGGTAAATTTAGTAGGTAGGTTGAATTTAACTGAACACCCTGTATGCAAGGTTCCTCTCGTAATTAAATAATGATCAAATCAGATTAGCGTCGTCGCGGACCGACAAGATCTTGCGATAGTACCACGAAGCGATTTCGCGAATAATGCAATGTACTCTGCATTAAAACGGCCGAGGTGCGAGCATTAACAATAATTCCTTGCAAGGCTGGGCGACAAAGGGTAGCCTAATTCAATTGTGTAATAAATAACACTTAAAATCTGAAAGGATTAACCTTCGTGCACTTGGCTTCACAATGCGAATATAATACCGTTACACAATATTCCGCACACGGCGGTACAAAACAACTCCGGTAAAATTTAGCCCGAATCCAGAGACATTTTCGCCTAAATGACCTAATCGGCTACTTACTGTGCAGAAGAGCTACCGCTAAAACTGATTTGCTGAAGGCAAAATCAATCATATTCATGCAGGTGAGTTCATAGCTTTAAAAAAAACACACAATTAAACAAACGAGTCTATCGAGCACTTTGCAGCGTTGCCACGCAAACGGCCCTAGGGGCACTTGATTCCCGAGAGTTCAAAACGGAAATATTAAACTGACAGACCTTTGGCAGTGGACTTCTCTTCCGCTGCAGATGTTAAAAACAGGGGAGGCCTTAGGACTACGAGGAGGCCAAGCCATCACCAGGTAGCTGAGGGGGGGGGGGCACAGTCAGCGAAACTCGTCACCAGGCTGGTGGCTACGTGCCCATACGGCGATAGCTGCGTTCCCAGCAGGATTAGCTCGGTAGCCTCGCTTCCAACGAGGGAAATTCGACAGGCATGCTACCGTCGAGTAAAAGCTGAAAGGCAAATAGCCATGGAGGTACACCGAATAAGTCCAAATAAATTCACCTACCCGTTTCAGGTTTCTACGGCTGTTCAACGCCAAAGTGAAAACATGTGCCTTGCTAGAGCGGAATCCCCAAACAATATTCGGGCTGGAATTCGCCAAAAATGCAACTCACAAAGCCCAATTCCGAACTTCCATGGAGTTCAGGACACAAAACGGCACAATTCCAAATTAAGATGCTAACGAAAAATCCTGGTTAAGGTACGCCATCAAAACGTAAATTTCGAAGCACCTAGCTCTTGCAGCACAGGATGGCGGAATGACAAGATGGTTTCCAAAAACTGATAAGCCCAAAAATCAAATTTTGGGAGAAAGGGAATGCAACTCGAAATGCATGAGGTGAAGTCTACACTGCAGGGACCCATAATATCGACCGAATGGCTTACTTAGCTTGCA
>OW679196.1:109722707-109820164 GCA_940337035.1 Agriotes lineatus | reverse complement strand
ATATCATCGGCCCATCGGAGTGGTAGTCTGCCCACACTACGTCTTCCTTGCCTCGGTCTCCACTCTAATACCCTTTTGGTCCATCTGTTATCCGTTGTTCTCATGATATGTCCTGCCCATCTCCATTTTTGTTTTGCTACTATATTTACAACGTCTTCCACCCCTGTTTGTCGTTTTACCCATTCTTGTCCAATACATCCTTCGTTAATTTTATGTTCCCGACAAATCAATAACGTGACGTAAAACGACTGCCATTGTGACGTGTGTCAAGCAAAAATTCATTAAGGATGCGTGTTTTCCAGGGCACACTGGGTAGGTATCAATGATCATTAGCTACCGATATTATGTAATATCATCCAAACACCAGTCACATGGATACAAGAATGTACTTCCTACATTTCCATTAATTTTAAATGCCAAGCTTGCACAATATTTCCAAAAGGTTATGCTATCGTGCGGCCGCTGGACCGACGAATCACATTAAAATTTCGGGAACGCATTATATTTGCAAATATTGCGATAAGCCTGCTAGGCTTCAGCTATCGCGGCTCAAAAATCGTGAGCCCTCGCTTCACGTAATCCCATACAAGTTCGTGGCTCAAATTTGTAGATCTCACACCTGCTCAGTGCTTATCCTACGGATGCGAATATAACGCAGAATAAGTAATAACATATATTTTTAATTTTATAAGAGTTACTTTCTTCTAGTGACAGATAGTCAGTAATGTCAATTTATTTTGATTTTGATTTTGATGGGTAGTAGCCATGGTGTAACTGTAATCTTTTCGAAAACCTGGTAATATATTATATCTGTCAATATGTACTCTTATCTGATAATCAATTCAGTTTTCTAAAATATTGAAACAACCTGTTAATATACAAATTGGTATTAAATCTTTGAAGTATAATAGAAATTTTCCATCGTGAAGGGAATATGTGGTTAATTAAGCAGAAGTTTTCAATACGTGTGATCATTGGAATTAGAATCAGGCAACACAGTTTAATCATATTAATATAACTTTCATCAATACCTATGGATTACGAGGTTATACCGGGTGGCCATAAATATCTGATATCACATTACCTTTGGAATCAACACCACTTTATTAAAGTGATGAATCCAACTAAACTAAATGTCATTAATGTCATCACAACTAAAATTCCTATCTGTCAAAAATTATTACAGATTGCAATAAGTATTGAAGTTAGGACAGGAGATTTTTATAATCGAGTCGTAGGCTAAACTGCAGAATCTGGGGCACATTCCCCTCCTCTTATTTGCATTTTATTACATTTCATACCAATACTTATTATAATTGAAATATGTATAATGCTAACCAACATTTATAAGTAGCTAATTCCATGGCTACCGGGATCTCAGATGTTTATGGCCACCCGGTACTAATGATAATTTTAGAATCATCAACTTCGGTAAATTTTAATTCATTAATGACATTGACCATTTTATTGTAATTGTAATAATTGACTAAATACAGTGGAAGTAATGAACTAGTTCATACCTTTGTTAGCATCTAAGTGAGGAGGAATTTCTTTGTTTGGCTTGCCATAGACATCCACATTTTTCAACTGTTTCAATAATATTTTACTGTCCCAATTTTTACATTTGCATTAAATATTTTTTCTCTTGTCTTATAGTACCCGTGGTGTAATTATGTAGATTTTTATAATATTCCCAGTGGGCTGAATTTTTACTACTTTTTAAACGGGTTAAAGCTGTATCTCGAAGTTCAATCATACCCATAAGCCGAGGTGCTTTCCTCTTAGAAATTCCTCAACGGAACAAAGACATTAAATAGTCCTATACCGTTATTATTCAAAAATGATCTTTTATCATCAATATGAATAAAGTTGTAAAATGTTACCCAAGACAAGCTGGTTAATTGAGCATTAAAGGCTACAGGATAAAAATGACTAAAATGTCTGAATGTGAACAATTTGGTTCTATTTTTTACATGGTAGCTTATTTAACAGTTAGTTAAAAAGTGATCAGTGACATCATGTATACAGTGCGTCCCAATTTTGATGCTCACCATTGGTATCTCGGTTATTAGAAGACATAGAGCAACGGTTAAATGGGGAATGTTTTGCAGAATTCAATACTCACGACAAATATTATTTTAAATTTGATCTAACTTGTTTAATTTTTAAAATATTTAGAAAAAACCATAATTTTCCGATTTAGTTATTCCTCAATAACTCTTTAACGCTTAATCTGACCCATTTTAAAGTTTTACATTGTTCAGACACTTTTTTAAGACAAATTATTTTATATAAACAGAAACCCCCTATTAATAAAAACGGCTGATGTTATACATCGTTGAAAAGCACTTTTTAAGGACTATCTAACCAAAAATCCAATATGGCCGCCATATGAAAAACAAACGATAGCGGTAATAACTTAAAAACAAATGACAATCGGGGGTTTCTGTTTATATCAAATAATTTGTCTTAGAAAAGTGTCTCAACAATGTAAATCTTTAAAAGAGGTCAGATTAAGCGTTAAAGAGTTATTGAGGAATAACGAAATCGGAAAATTATGGTTTTTTCTAAATATTTTAAAAATTAAACAAGTTAGGTCAAATTTGAAATGATATTTGGCGTCATATTGAATTCTGCAAAACTTTCCCCATTTAACCGTTGCTCTATGTCTTCTAATAACCGAGATACCAATGGTGAGCATCGAAATTGGGACACAGTGTATACTGCACTCCAGAAGATGGTAGGTTTATTGATCACTTGATGTAAACTATAATCAAATAAGCATCCAACATACCCATGAATGGTTCCTGGCGTCATTTTGTTCAAGCAAATCAACATTCAAGTCTCCTAAACGGAATATTTTAAAATTCACATAAAAAGTTAAAAACATTGTACGACGGTGGTCTGTAAATACTATATTATGGTGTGGGACTGGTGATATTATGTAGAGTAAAAGTATTGAAACCATTCAGAATTTATTTCTGAAATAGTTATACAGTGTGTCCCAGAATTGATGTTACAAGAGGTGAGATGGACTAAAAAATTGTGAATTTTATTTTAAGATTGTGGGATTAGTTCCTGCTTGGTCTGAAGAGAATTTTAAGAATATTTTCAGTTTTAGAAGAAACGAGTCGGCCTTGATAGTGAAGCGAAAACTATTTCTTTTTCAGGTAAACTACCCTTTCTGTTCATGATACGGTAAAATTTTACTTACAAAAATTGTTCAGAATCATAAGTTATGGCCCTATACAAAATTTCAGGAAAATCTACCGACTTAAATTAAACCGTTAAAACTGTATTTATTAAAAATGACGGTTTGATCTAAGTAGGTAGAACTTCCTGGACTTTTGTATAAGGCCATAATTTTTCATTCTAAATAACTTGTCTTACTAAAATGTTGCCGTATTATAAAAAACAAAAGTAGTTTATCTGAAAAGAAAATACAGTTTATTTTGTTTAATCTAAAAATTGCGGTTTAATCTAAGAAGGTTGATCATTCTGAACAACTTTTCTTGGTAAAATTTTGCCGTATCATGCACAAAAAAGGTAGCTTACCTAAAAAGAAAATGGTTTTCGCTTCATTGCCAATGCCAACTTGTTTTTTCAAAAACTGATAACTCTCTTCAGATCAAGCAGGACTTAATCCCACAATCTTAAAATAAAATTCAAAAATGTTTAGTCCATCTCAGCTCTTGTAAAATCAATCCTGGAACACACTGTATATAAGGTTGTTACACCGTTGAACGGTCTAACTATTAATAGTACCAAACTAAACCAATTGCCATCATAACACTTTTCAAAGCAAGCCGCATAGCGAATTGTGAATACCTAAAAATTATCCCGTGACCATTGTGTTCAACGGGGCTCGCTAATCAAGCCACGGCAGTAAGGAATGGGTGAACTCTAAACTGACCATACACCAATTTAATTAACCGGCAACTTGCAAATTTAAATTTAAAAAGTCTCTGATATCATGAGTGTCGTTAACTTGCAATGAAGATAAAGTCTTAACAGATATTTTCCTTATAAAATGCAATCGAACTGATAAGCTATATCTTTTTAAGGTAGAAACAAGACAAACACGGCACAATTAAAAATATTATTTTAATATGTACAGGTTTTGAATGAAAAAGAGACAGTTCCTCGTACTGATATATTGTAATGATGAAAGCTCCACGTTGCGGTGCCTCTTTTTGTAATGACTCCCTTGATTGTTATTTTGGATGGGACATTATAAATGTAATATTTAATAAGTTAATATTATGCCCTTCTCAAAGTGGGTAAATTTAGGCTGGTTAAAATTGAAATGTAACCCTCAATTACTCAAATAAATGGTTGCATGTCCTTCTTTCTATTTTATTCAATTACAATTTAGTTGTTACGCTAGCTCAATGGGAAAACATAAGCTCTTTCTCAGGTTAGGTTCCGAAGTTGACTATATTTTTAAAGTTTGATCTTAATTTTACTATAGCCAGCAATTCTAAATCAGTAGTTCAAATACGAGAGTTAGTTCAAATCTTTCCGCCTGCAGTATCCACTGGGTGGACTATGTTGCCCAGGGGTGCTGTTGCCGGTCCCAAGCCCGGAAAAAAGAGGAGGGTTAGAGCGATGGGCCTGCAACCCATGATCCGTAAAAGAACTTAACCGCAAAAAATCCTGATCCAAAGCCTCGGAGCGGGACGGAAACAAATGGAAAACGACCTAAGCAAAGAAATAGGAACCTGAATTTAGGATGCTGGAACGTACAAGGTTTAAGTACAAAACATAATGAAGTTTTTAAAGAAATCTCTGAATTAAACATGGATGTGGTAGTCTTAAGCGAGACTAAAAAGAAAGGAAATGGAAATGAAAAGAAAGGAAACTTTATACACTTTTACAGTGGTGTTAATAAAGAGAAAAGAGCCCGAGCTGGAGTGTCCATAGCCGTAAATACCAGGCTGCAAAAGTACACTAAGAGCTACGAATCTATTAACGAACGATTAGTCACTCTAGATATTTTACTGTGGGGACACAAGATTTCAGTAATAGGAATCTACGCTCCGACGGATGATTCTAAGCAAGAGGAGAAAGAAGAATTTTACGAAAACCTGACGCTTCTACTGAATAGAGTAGGAAATAGTAAGGAAGTTATTATTATGGGTGATTTCAACGGCCGCGTTGGCAGTAAACGAACAAACAAGATAGTTGGCAGTCATGGTGAGAACGTCGTAAATGACAATGGGGTAAGGCTTATTGAAATGTGTGACCAATATGATTTAAAAATTATGAATGAGTTTTTTCAACATAAAAACATTCATAAATATACATGGACACAACCCACCAAAAATCAAAAATCGATAATTGACTATATAATCATTAGGCAAAATAGTAAAATACGATTTAAGGATGTAAGAGTACAACGTGGTGCTACATGCGGGTCTGATCACTTTCTGGTTAAAGGGAACACCCTTCTTAAATTTAATATGTATAACAAACAGCTAGAACACCGATCACAAATCCTTCGCCATCCGCAATACAATCTAGAAAGTTTTCAAGACGACTCCACCATTTTCCTATATAAACTACGACTAGCTGAAAAAGTGAGTTTATTTCCAGCAGGAAACATAGAAGAGCAGTATACTTACCTCGAAGAATGTATACATAAAGCTGCAAATGAAGCACTGGGACACAAAGAGACAATAAATACGAGAGCAGAACTATGGTGGACGAAAGAACTGGAAACATTGGCAGAAGAAAAGAAAATGGCTTACAGAAAGTGGCTAACAACGGGAGATATGGAAGATAGAAGAACCTACAATAGATGTAAATATATAGTTAAAAAAGAAGTAAAAAAAATTAAAAATATCTATTCGGAAAAACGATGCAGAGAAATTGATGTATCCTTGGGACATTCAAAATCAAGAAATGCCTGGAATACTTTAAAGGCCCTCAAAAAGAACACCAAAGAAGCTTCTATCATCGATCCTATTGGCATAGAAAAATGGAAAGTGTACTACAAAGACCTGCTCACGGAAGACAGACTAAACTTTTGCGAAGTCCAATACACTCTGGAAGAAAGTGATAACCAGCAACGACCTATTACGGTTAACCAAATTTTAGAAGCCTTGAAATTTATGAAAAGTAACAAAGCTTCAGGTCCTGGAGGTTTACCCATTGAGTTGATTAAGTACTCCCCCACTATAGTACTAGAAAAATTAAAAGAAATATTTAACAAATGTTTACAAGGGGCTGAGGTCCCAGAAGAATGAAAACTAGCATATGTAAGTTCCATACACAAGAAGGGTTGTAAAATGAATTGCGAAAATTATAGAGGAATCAGTGTTACTTCCTCAGTGGGTAGATTGTATGGACGAATTTTGAAAGCGAGAATTGAGCAAGAATTTAAGGAGTCAGAGGAGCAAAGCGGCTTTAAACCTGGCAGATCTTGTATAGATAACATCTTCTGTTTGAAACAGTTAGCAGAAAAAACCATTGCACACAACAAAGAACTACATTTAATATTCATTGATCTAAAGAAAGCCTACGATAGCGTACCAATAAATCAGTTGTGGAAAGCAATGAAGAGCGAAGGCATTACTACTACGTATACAAATGCTGTGAAACAATTATATAAAGAGACAAAGAGCAAGATAAAAGTAGGCCAAAGTATTTCAGAGGAGTTTTACTTTAATAAAGGACTGCGACAGGGATTTCATTCATTTTTGTTTATAAAATATATCATTTTGGGAATATACGTCAAGTAATTAACAGGACATGGGGTGTCAAAGAGGACCGCGGTGTTATGATTGCGCTATAGAAATGCAACAAATCGCCACTAGGATTTGCAATCTCCAAAAATCATTAAAATACAAGGCCTCCTCAGCGGCCTTGATGATTGATCAAGAAGAAACAAGAACACCAGCTGCTATTAAAGATGAGAATTTTTCAAATCTCCTCCACAATCAAAATGATGGCAAGGGAAATGCAAATCCCACCAAGAACTATGTCCTGCATTATAAAACAAGACCTTAGACAGGGCTTTAACAGAATGGAAGAAAAAATTTAGCACAATGGGAGTTCAAATCAATGAGAAAATAATATACAGTTTGCTGTTTGCCGATGATCAAGTAATTCTAGCAGAAGACGAAGACGACGCGAACTATATGTTCCGAAAATTAGTAGAAAGTTTTGAATTGTGGGGGCTAGAAATAAACATGGATAAAACCAAATACATGGTAATTGGAGCAGAGGGACATGATCTAGTAACAGATAGAGGAACTATTCAACATGCAACAGAATATAAGTACTTTGGAGTCACACTAACATCAGATGGACGAGACACGCAAGAGATACAGAACAAAATCAGACGGGGAAAAAACGTTATTAAGCAGCTACACCCTGTAATATGGAACGACGCACTGACAACGAAAACGAAGAAACATATATTTAACACGTTTGTAGAAAGTACGGTAACATATGAAGCAGAAATATGGACACTGACGAAAAAGGAAAAGGAAAAGTTAAATGCCACTGAGATGATGTTTTGGAGACGATCATGTAAAACAACAATTATGGACAGAGTACCAAATGAACAGATAAGAGAGAGGATGGAAGTACAAGAGTCTCTTCTAGAAAAAATAGAAAGAAAACAGCTCCTATGGTACGGCCATATGAAAAGAATGAACATAGATAGACTGCCACAACAAGTATGGGAGTGGAAGCCTCAACGGAGAAGAAAAAGAGGAAGACCAAGAAAGAGTTGGAACACAGAGATCGCGGAAGCAATGAGAAGAAGAGATTTGACAGAGGAAACTGTCGTCTATAGAAAGGCATGGAGATTGGGATGCGGTAAACGGCCAAGATAGCTGTAGAAAAACCGCTAATATATATATATATATATATATATATATATATATATAGTTCAAATCTTCACAATCTGTCAAATTACACAAAATGTTCGATCAGTGCAGATAGCGATTCTTGAAAGTTTAAGCTCGTGAAACTATGAGAAAAAATGAGGTAAATATTCAAATTTTAGCGCTTGGCAACAATTAACACTGTTTTGTTTAAGTAATGACGTAGAAAACCAGGCCTTGCTTATTTCGTGACGTAGGACAGACGCCAAAACGTGCATTTGTTTCTTGTCCCTTGGGACTCTCGTCAATTTGCAAAATTTGATGACGCCTTGCTTATTACGCAAATTACGGCGTAGCTGCATCCTCAGTAATGCACTGGACTCGTTCTTAAGCCCTTAATCTTGGATTTCAACAGCTAACCGGAGCCCCCACACTTATAAACTCAGAATCCTACCTCGTTAAGATTTCGTCGATGTTGCTCGTAAGCTGGTCGTAGTGACGCTGTGGATATTTCAGCCTCTGGGACTGCTTTTCTTGCTGCATATTCCTTTCGGGATCCTTCTGTATACTCTGCTGACCTCCTGGACTGCTGACCTCTTGTTTTGGATGCTTTATTCGCAGGCAGATGGGCCTAGAAATTTTGAGCTAAACAGCTGCCGTTCCTTCGTCGCAGATGGATTGGAGAAATTTTTATTTTTATGCTGCGGAAGTTGCTGCAAATACTTGTACATGCAGTTGGGCACTTTGGCAATTAAACGCAACACTTTTGAATTGGTAAAATGCTCTTTTTTATTTTAAAATTGTATTTGAATGTAAAGCACAAATCTGACAAACATGTAATAATTTTAATTCAATTGTTCTCCCCTGTTTAACAAAATAGCATTAAGTTGCTAGGATACGATGCTATGCTTATGATAATGGAAATTAGGTTTGACAATGAATGGACATAAAAGGAAATAAATTTGATTACATAAATTAGATTAACATTTTTCTTAAAATCTAGATTGTCTTTTTCTTATAACTAAAATTGTTCTATTGCGTCACACACACTAACGTTTTTAATTATTTGGTTACTGCTCTGCTTTACACTATTTTTATTAATTTTCTAATGCACTGGCATATTAGAGCTTCTCGAATTGCTTTTTGCAATGTTCTGTTATCTTTCATCTTGCCTAATTCATCTTTCAGATTCCTCACAATTTTCACTATGCTTGGTTTTATTGAAACTACGCTCCTTTTAAAATGCACATATCAAACCTTTTGTGTCTATTAATTTCCTTCGGTCTGGCTTTACATTATGCACAAACCTATTCTTTTATTATTATATTTTTTTAAGTCAATTTCAAACGCTGTGAAAATAAGCTTTGCCTTTGCGTTTCTTTCTCGACTACTTTACTGTTTCTTGCATCTCATTGTTAATGCATTTAATATTTTACTTTAGTTTAACATCGCAATTGCCTAAAACATCACAACTCTGTGCTTACTGAATCGGTCAATTATCCTGCACTGCAGAGCCAAGTTGTGGGCCTAATACCATCTCAATATCTATATGCATATATGTAATCTTGACTGTATGACATTTAACAGTATACATCAAATTTACTACTTAG
This sequence comes from Agriotes lineatus, assembly GCA_940337035.1. Classification (NCBI taxonomy): domain Eukaryota; kingdom Metazoa; phylum Arthropoda; class Insecta; order Coleoptera; family Elateridae; genus Agriotes; species Agriotes lineatus. Next base: position 109,810,719 of record OW679196.1, on the reverse strand, counting down.
TCACGGTGCGCCCACAAAAATTTATAATTATAAATATTCCAAATTAAAAGTATGTAGAAAATACATATTGAACATTAATTCCTCACTAAGTATCTCAGTGACGTGATTTTCCACATCACCTTAATATAGTTTAATTGTGCCAAGATATTTCAGACACAAGTAAATAAAGCATTAGCTTATCTGTCGCCTCTAATGTCGATTCAATTCAATCTTCTTCTTAGGGTGCCATCTGCGTCCGAACTTTGGCTATTATTATGGCTATTTGTATTTTATTCACAGCAGTTCTGAAATGCTCGTTCGACTTGCAGTTAGGTACGCAGCCATGATGTTCTTCTTTTACCCACGCCGCGCTGCCCTTCTATCTTCCCTTGGATGTTAAGTTGGAGTAATTGATATTTCTTGCCTTTCATGATGTGACCCAGGTACTCAACTTTAATTGTGAATATCAACTCTGGTTGCTTTTCCATTCTTTTCAAGATGTTCTCGTTGGTTTCCCTCTCTGTCCAAGGAAGTTTCAGATTCTTCTGTAGAGCCACAATTCAAATGATTGCAGTTTGTGAATGTGTATCTTGTTATAGGTATGGGCTTCTGCTCCATATAGAGCCGAGGTCTTCTTCTGACGTCGAGACTGTTTTAGCGCGGGAAAAATCGACTGATGCTATCTCTCTCGCTCCCACTGAATATGCTTCGTGAAAATATTAAAACTAAAGCTGTAATCAGCGCCCAGACAGGCAGCTGCAAAATACGATAGTATAGAGATTCGTGCGGAAGCTGACGAGCGAAACTTAGAGCCACGCTCGAAGTCACGATCTTTGCGTAATGTGGGAAGGTACCGTAACAGATGCTATAATGCCGAAACGGGTTTGAAATACAGGCGGATTCGCCAATTATGTACCAAAACTGCTCTAAATAATAATTCGTTTTGAACATCACCATAATGATTTTGTACTAAGGAAATCCGTAGATCTTTAATGCAGTGGTTTCCTCTTGTCTTCTGTATCCTTATGCGTTGACTGCTTAACAGTTCTTCCACCTTCGAGATCAATTTCTTAATTGCAGGGCAAAAGAGTACCCTTCCTCATCCAGTTCTTCCACCCGAAGCTGCTTGCCAGTTAGAGGTGGACCACTTATACGGGTGGTTGTTCGGTTGCTGGTTTTGGTCCGCCACGGATATTTGATTTCCCCGGTACTATAACGATTAGAGCCTTTGGGGTGTATTATCTTATATAAATACGCTTAAATATACTTAGGGAATAAAACTACCATATCTGGTAAGCGATCCCTTGTCCGCCACCTGGGTGTCCAATCCAATAAACTCCTCAGAAGCCCAGATTCCACTAAAAAGAAACCAAACCATATATACTATCCGCCATACACAAAAAACACATCCATAAAAACTATCCACCACACACCAAAAGAGCTTTATAATAAACGCACTCCCGTTAGTCCTAAAGAATAGAATGAGAACAAACTATAATGACTACACAACCACTTTTTGTCGACAATCAGATTCTTCATTTAAGTCTTGACGAATCGTTCTGTATCAGTTGTTATATATTTTTATTTTTCTGCCTTTACTCAATTAAAACAAAAATAGAATATTACCAACAATCTGACGCAATGGCACTAGAATTTCCGATCGAAATTGAAAGTCACTACGAAAAAACTGTCAAATAGCTAACTTTCAAAAGTCAAACAGATAAGTAAACACTTTAATGCAACGACTTATGTATTTCACAAAATCATCACTACCAGAGACAGCATGCATAACTCGTTGAGTAAACGCAGTTAGTAGTCCCAATCATAAGCCAAAACTACTATTCGATAATGACCATATCGATACTTCCAAATCATATCCTTTCTACTTCCGGATTATAAATAGTAATTAAGTGCGTTTAGGGCAACCCAATGTATCCCAATTATATGTTAACGTCAAGATATACCCAACATATCTCCAACTAACGAAATAGCTATAACAAGCAACCAGGTACCTTAGTTTTGCCAAATAGACAAGAATTTCAAATTGTAAAACCAGCTCAGATGCAAATTAAGTACAATTGTGTTACAGAGTGTTTCTGGAAACTAAATAGGAGACATTGAGATACGTTATTACTAGAGTCCGTTAAATGCCATAGGGTCGGATTTCGTATTTAGGTGTTTCACGTAGTAAGGGGTGGAATGAACAACATTTGTTGGTGCCATAAATGCTACAAAATACCCTTTTTCGTAATAAATGCTACATTTTGAATAAATGCCATATTTTAATGCTATATTTCAATCAAAATCAATATTATGTGGCTAATTCACAAGGGGCTTACAAATTTCAAAATAGACATGCAAAAGTTTTGGTAAGTGTCAGGTACTAAAGTCGATGACTCGTTACGTCCACTCGTCAACAACAACCCCTTCAATGCACCTTGGATACCTACGTTCCACTTATTTGCCTTGTGCCCATAGTTTTTATCAGATTACTTTGTCTTTTGTATTTGTGTTGTAGGATTTTTAATATTACTGGTGAAATTTTTACTAAAATTTCAACTTTTGAAATAAATACTTACCATATTTTATGCTTTATTTTGAAATAAGTGCCATTTTATATGCCATATTTTGAAAAAATAAATGTCATTTTGCTATGCTATATTTTGAAAAAATACGGGAATATTTTGACGGACTCTACTTATTACTATGACAATTACATCACAGAAATTTATCAGTGTCCCGTCATCTGTCAAGCAAAAGGTTAAGTGGGCAACTAGAATAATTATGTATATCGAGTTTGATTTTGGGGAGCATATTTTCCAAGATTCCCCATTCTTACATTTAGAACTGTTCAGGAATTTGAGTGTGACAGTTCAAAGCCTACTGATATTATTGTAATATACATAAAAGTAAAGTTTGGGCACTTCATTCCATGTAGGAATATGGCCACTACTTCGACTACTGCCTTACTTTTCCTATTTCTACAACTGTGGTTTTGGCACCCAATTTTTAAAGGGACTAGGTGGGCCGCCCGCCATTTGCCAGATGTGGGGATTGAACCCCATACCGTGGCACTGCTGCTTGAGCTCCCTAACCGCTCGGCCACGCTGGCGACTGTATTATACATATTATAACAAAAATTGCTCTACTACTGAGTTTATATGTATTTATTAACAACCAAAAACCCCAGGTTTAAAAAATGATCAGTTGCACCCCTTCCAAATTCGGTATGTGAAAACAACTGCACTAGCTTACCGATCCAAAAGTCGTATGCTTTTTTTATACAGGGTGTCTCAAAAAGAATGGGACACCGATTAGTCAGAGATTCCTTAGGTAATAATAAATCGATTAAACCTAATATACCTTAGTACAAAGTCCCTCCAGTAAAAAGTTACAGGGCCTTGAAGTACAATTTTTTATTATTTATTTTTTTGTTAATTTCCGCAAATGTAGAGATATCAATTTAAATTTTGGTATAAATGCTTATTATTATGTAGTGCACTAATACAAAAATTTTCATCAACTATACTTGACTGGAAGAGGCACTTTACCTACTTTTCAAAACTTTTTTTTGCTCTAACTTCGTTATCTGTAACTTTTTTTGAAATTTTAGGTTATTATCTGAAAGAGAATAAAAAATCACAAAAATAATGTACACTTAGTTCTTAAGCCTAAAAGCAACCGTTTGCCTTAAAATGCCTATCAAAGGTTTTTGGTTGTCATTAAGACTTGCAATTATCAAGTAGCCATGATCACAAAAACAATGGATAATGATTGTAATCTAGTAAACAACAACAAGAAATCAATTAATGACGTTGGTGACATCAGTTTTTTGTCTTTTGTGCTTACGAAAATGCTGCGACATAACGAACCGTTCAGCATTGGAGAATTCGTTATGTAAAGGCATTTTCTTAAACATAAAAGAACAAATTCTTATGTCACTAATGTCCTTAATTGATTTATAATTGTTTTTTAATAGATGACCATTGTTTTTGTGATCATAGCTACTTGATAATTGCACGTCTTAATGACAACCAAAAACCTTTGATGAGCATTTTAAGGCAAACGGTTGCTTTTACGCTTATAAACTAAGAGTACATTATTTTTGTGTATTTTAATTCTCTTTCAGATAATAACCTAAAATTTCAAAAAATGTTACAGATAACGAAGTTAAAGCTAAAAAAAGTTTTAAAAGATAGGTAAAGTGCCTCTTACAGTTAAGTCTAGTTGATGAAAATTTTTGTGTTAGTGGATTAAATAATAGTAAGCATGTATACCAAAATTTAAATTGATATCTCTGCATTTGCGGAAATTAACAAAAAAATAAAAAATAAAAAATTGAACTTCAAGGCCCTGTAACTTTTTATTGGAGGGACTTTGTACTAAGGTATATTAGGTTTAATCGATTTATTATAACCTAAGAAATCTCTGACTAATCGGTGTCCCATTCTTTTTGAGACACCCTGTATTTACCACTACATAGTGATTTATACGAGATCTCCAATTATTAAAGTTTGTTCCATATTTAACGTAATTAATGCAAATGATTTGTTCTCAATAAATTAAAATAAGTTCAAAGCAACATTAATGAACATTCTAGGTATAGTTAATATGGTACTCCTAAACGCTTGACTGTTTTAAATATTTTAGTTACTTTAATTTAGTTATATGAGGGTGGATTCGTATATTCTAGGTCGCCTAACAAGCAGTTGTTGCACAGTTTTGAAATTCCAATAATGCATCAATCTTACCTTGCTACAAACGATTGGTAAATTGCAAGTTTATACATTTAATCTTCAGCCAAAACTACTCTTAGTGTACAACAACAATATGTATTTTTAACTCGGAGTGTACGCTTACCCCTATACTGTATCGTATTGATGCGGGAAGTGAAACTTTTCCTAAGGTTACGATGCAATACTTTGGTTACAAATGTCAGATAAATTTGTCAGTTATCAATCGTCTCTAGTTAGGTTTGATTGATGCATTATTAAAACTTCAAAACTGTGCAACAACTGCTTGTTAGACGGGCTACGAATATATTAATCGACCCTAGTAAATTATAAGCCAACGTTTAATTTAATTTTTAATTTAAATTATAGAATAATGTAATTGGGCAGTTCCTGTTTTGTACAAATAAATAAATAATTAATTTTATTAATGCATTTATTAGTGGATCAGCAACAACCAAACTACCAAACCTCTTCAGATATAATTATTCTGTGAAACAAAAGAATATCTACTCGCCTGACAGAACGTTTCTATCTGCAATTTAGTTCATTTGGTTGCTTTTTGATCGAATTCTGAAAAAACTGCCACTAAAATTTAAAAAATGGTAATTGCAGATTGTTGTGTCGATGAATTTCTTCATATTGGATTTCAAGTGTTGCTGTAAGAACTCGCAAAAAAAATTTTTTCCAGTTAAATACTATACGCTCTTGTTACCACTAAACGGAATTGTGAAGATTGAACTTTGGAATTCAGGTAAGTCCAAAATCTCATTCTGAGCAATTCTAATAGGTATTTTGCAAATCCACAAAAACAATATGATTCTTGTCAAATTTGACAGATATCGGAAGTCTCGTGAGTGATTAGCATTTATCTGATATTTTGTAAACAGAAAACATTGTGCTAATCAATTTTGCTGTGAACCAAATAACAGATGCGTACTTTTTGGCACACGCTGTGTGAAAATTTATTGGATTTATTTCCCTTCTGCTAGTTTAATGCCAATAACCTGAAGCCAAGCAAAATTAATATTCCAACAACACGCTGAGGTATATTCCCAGATCAGAACGTTAAACATCGAAACCGCCAGGACTTCCTGAATGCACCATTTCAAAAACGAAGCCGACGAAACAGGCTCCGTTTTTGTTCCTTGATCGAAGAAGTCGAACAAAGGAAGGCCAATAACCACCAAAACCTAATCCAGTCTTTGGCCATGCGTTATGTCCGCTGCTTTATATTTTTTCTATTTGGCTATAATTTATAGCTTCTTATCGTCGTATGTTTCTTATTAGCTGCTTTCGTCGGACGTTCGATATTCGAGTGCCGATAAATCATGAACGCGGGGGAGTAATTGCGTTGTCGGCGCTCGCCACGAACTGATCGGTAAAATGCATCGGATTATCATTTTATTGTTAATCTTGGCGTCCGCGGAGCGAAGACAAGAGCCGAGGAGCTGTCAGATGAATTCTGTGAAATCCGGGAAACTCGTTCTTCTAGTGACCCGATGCTGCTGTTGCCGAGCTGTCGAGGACTTCTTGTTTCTTTGTGTCAATTCCGCTCTTTTTAAATCCCACATCTCATTGCGTTCACTACAGATTATAACATTGTTGCATGATTGTAGTGATAAAACGTCGAACCACCGGCACAGCGAACTTATCCTTTCCTTTCTTGTCAGCTACTTAAAGACCACCAGTCATCGACCATCAACGTAATCGCTGAATAGAAGCATCTCATCAGGCTGCAGTTTGAGATGTGTGAGGTTTATGATTATTTCAGCATAATGAAAGAGATTTGAAATAGTTAATATGAAATTAAAAATATTTAAAGAAAATAATTGAATGAGCACCAAAATCATTTTTGATAATGTGATAATTTTAATTATTGTTAACCAAAAATAATCAATGATCACCAGAATATCTTTGCCGGCAACCAAACACTCACTAAATTTACTTTTATCGCCAGAAGTATTAAATAAGTGCCAAATGTAGTACGAGAGCACCATATATAATAAGTGATCTACAGAAATAGTTATCGGCACCTAATATTCTTAAATACGCTTTAAACAGAAAGTTGAAATAACAAAATAATTATTGACCGCTAAAGTTTATCAGTATCAATTTATTTAATAAATAAAACAAAATATTGCTTTAGATAAAAACCGACATAGGCACATTACGTTTGTTTTTCTTTCAAAATATGTCAAAGTAGGTGTTGTATAAAACCGGAAAAATATGCACAATTTTTGATTTAAAAAAGACTTAATTTATGAATAACATTAAGATACACAAATGAAGCTCACGGCAACTCTGGAGACTCCGAATATTAAAGTTATTTTTAGGAATTTAAAGCTTTCAGATCTTGAGCTTTTACGAGAGTTACGTTTCATGGTATTTGGGCACTTTTGAGTGGTCTTGGTAAATTAATTTGTACTTAAAGCAATCTAAATTAAGGTGTTTTTAAAGAGAAATTAACAAAGAACTTAAAAATTGGAAATAACTCAAACAAAAACACCTTATTCACTAGTATTATTGATAATTGTATATAGTTAGAATATGGTTGTGATTAAATTCTAGTACTATTGGAACTGCATATTATAAAAAATGTCATAAACATGCAATTGTGTTCTTCAAAAGGTTTACGTTTTAAGATTTCTCAGCCAAATTACATCGGAATGCGCTGATATGCCATTTACATGTAGTGCGTAATTTATATTTGATGTTCCATAGCTTAGCTCTGGGTTTAAATCTCTTCTATGTCATAATTGATTAAGTATGTGATGCATCACCTGAAAATCCAATATCGTTAATTTGTTCGTTATAAATGCATTGCAAGTTAGAAGAAGTGTTAATAGATGGGGAATTTGAGGCGTGCAAGCCGGATTTAATGTTATTCTAAGCCTATAAAGGATTTTTACAAAAAGAACTGAAGCATAAATATGCTTACAAACGTCTTTAGGTCATTATAAGTTAGTCAATTTAAGTGGAAATCTCATATAAATTTCATTAGAACTAGGAACTAGATTTAATTTTAAGCTAAATATATGGGGATGAAGTGCAACATTTTCGGACTTATGTCTAGTGAGATATTGAAAAGTTTCTTATTTTGCGAGCAAACTCATGATGAATTTATTTTTTTAGTTAAGTAGTATTATTTAAGTTGTAATTATTAGTTTTAATTCAATTTCAGTTTTATAAGTAGTGTGTCATTCGTTTAAAATTAGGCCATTTTTGTTCGACCAATTAGATCTCTTGGTATCAATCGTTATAAACAGTGTCCTATATAAAGTTTTGGAACCTATAGCTTAAAATAATTGTCATTTTGTTTGTGTTAAGTTAACATGTATTGTGTTTCAGTAAACAAAACAATTGTATAACAATCGCAAATAAAAAATTTGTTTGTGTTGTTTTATGCCTGAAAGTTGACAGTTTATTATAAATAAATAGAACTTCATATCCATTGAAGTTATGCAACGTTTAATTTTTCTCTTGGATGAACAGCCCAGCAGCCGATAATAAATTCGACTGCAATAGCAGTTCTACCTTCTACGTAACTGCCTGAATACCAGTAACAAGCACACAACAGTAACTCATCGTGCAAAAACACAAAGTAGTTTAGAGTGTTAACATAAAAATATATAAATGAGTAAACACATATCGGTCAACTGTAATACCAAAAGAGTACCTGAAAATGATGGATTCCGACAGGTGCTTCAAAAGGCTGCAAGAGCGATTACTTTCATAAAGACCACGATAATTATCTTAATAGCAAATGTGTTGCCTAGAATTATACATTCAAAAATTTTTTGGATGTAGAAACCCAACCCTTTGAGATGATAGGGTCATTTATTTAATTCTAATAATAATATCATCTACACTCACTGCAATATTTTAGAGATTAATGTATCCATGTTTCTCTGTTTGAGCAAATTGGTTTTTCTTGTGGGTGTTGTTTGAAGTGAGTTTCAGTTCGAAAACGCTGAAAATGCAGGCCACGTTTCTGTTTTAACAGATAGTGACACGTGTTATCCACGTACTCAGGTAAAGCAAGACTTTCATTTATACATACTGATCTAGCTAGGTAAATGACAAGGGCAATTAATTTATAACAATATTAAGGCGTACGAGCCCTTTCAAGGTCGCGGCTGAACGACTAATTAACGACTTATTTCATATTAGGTAAAGAACCAACAACATACAAAGTTGTAGTTGATAATACGATAATCAAACAAGAAATGAAAATCAAGTAATTATGGTTGAACTATGTAGCAACGGAACCACAACCAAAGCAATAGAAGAACAAGTAGTAAAACCAGGGGTTGAGTAGATGCTTAAACCAAAATTAGAGTACCAAATGAAAACATACGAAAAAAATTTAACGTAATACACATAACAGATTGGATAAGAAACAGAATACAAAGAATGGAATGACCATGTTTCTCGAGTAAACAACGACAGAACTATGTGTAAGTATCGGAGAAAACAAGCAAGTTCTTAATTTAAAGAAGAAGAACCTTCGATGTGCGGCATTGAACTGAGTTTTGTTGGATACTTCTTTATTAAGAAAACAATCAAGTCTCGACCCAAATTTTCTAGCAATTGTTCATACTTTTAGCAATTTATCATATCTGCAACTGAAACTAGTGGTCTGGATCCATGTGAAAGGACAGCCTAAAATGTCGATATGAGCGCCAGTCAGATTTAATTGTTATTATTGGTTACGTATCTTGTTACTACAATAGAAAATGTATATCACATTTCGTCAGATCTCTCGAATCCTCTCGATATGTTTATATTCGTGTTTGATCATTTCAGAATGCGTCCCCTCATTCGAGCAGTCAAAAGCTGCTTTTTGTGTAGTCAAATAGTCCTTCTTCCATATTTTAAAGAAATTAAAATATGTGAGTTTTTTAAAAGCTAGTTTCTTATTCGTGAAAATCTAAAAGAGGCCCAATAACAAAATTGACGTATTTTTTTTTTAAACGGAAAGCATAGATAATTAGTGTATTTTGGAAAAGCTCCTTTTTGTCTGTTTTCAATGGTATATGGCATACCAATCACACTTTAAAATTACATACAGCATTAGCATTTCCCTTTTTGTTTATCAATATCTTAATATGCTTGCTGATAACTCTAATCTTCATATTTTCTTAAATTTGTAACGTATTTCAAATTTTGAAAACATGTTAAAACTTGCTACCAAAGTAAATAAAAAAATATATATGTTGCCATTTAAAGAATGGGGAACATAGAAATAGATCGAGCGACATAATATTTAGCGTTGTTCCTATGTCAGAGAGAGCCATAGAGCATATTCAAAAGACACATTACCTCTTCATCAATCTAGAGCTCCACTATAATGAAATAACGGCGGCATCACATTTGAAAAGCGTGGAAAGACACTCACGCCATTTATTCTCCAATAGAATTGGGGAATGAGATAATAGTCAGCCTTGAATGTGGAGTTTCTGAATAAACAGAAGATATGCGGGGCTCTGTGCTACAGGAGAAACTTCTATAAATTAAAAACTAGATGATGCTCAATAATGCTTAACGAAAAAGACACTGTGATTTATGAATTGTCTTGCGGTGCAGCAAAGATTTGCCATCTAGTTCCTGAGTAGGACGGGGTGGCTTACCCGGAAGCGCCACTGGTTTGAGATAGTCTAGACCGAAAAACCTACAGCCGTTGGTGTAGATCCCTAGACAATATAGCATTTCCCATAGGGCAATAAATTTTAACAAAAATTAAATTGCTGTAACTCAATACCATACATGAGCACACGTCTATCAACCGAAAATGAAAACTGGGCGAAAGTGGTGTAAGGGTGCTAAAATTCGCCTATGAGGTTCGATTACTTCGGGAACCCTCGCAAATAGCACTATTGCGCAAGGTCGTTGAACGTGTTCAGCGCTAATTGATTGCGAATAAAATGGTCGAATCTAACAGCCACTACAAAATATTAAAAAGTACTATTATGTAAATAAAACTAACTCGAAGTGCACGAGGCATACAATCCGTAAAGAATCATAGGAAACCGTAAGTAAAACGCTACGACAATTATAAAGCATATGTACGAGAGATATTTCTCCAGTTCAGCGTCTCCGCGTACTAGAAATGGCTCGACCACGATGAAGATCACAAAGAAGGTACCCGGAGATGTTCGATCTTATAGGGCAGCCACGAAGAATTCTCGGGGAGTTTTGGTCCTAAATTCGGTACCGAAACTGTGCCAAAAACCGCAGGGTTGACTGTATAAAATCATAGGAGGGAAATATCGCGGAACATTTCGGAAAGAGGTATTTTGAAATCGTAGCTAGACATCAAACCCAAACCGCTTACAAATCTTTCCTTCATGTGTTTCTCGTGATGGCGTCACATTCCCAAAAGGGAAAAACACTAAGCCGAATTGTAAGAAACCTAAAATATTACCAAATCGTCATTCAATGTGCAAAACCGCACATTGGCACACTGGAGTTGGAGGTCGCCAAAGATGAGTTTTGCTTCTGAAATATTTCTGAATCCTAGCATAACTGGATAAATTTCAGCTGCTGCACGCACAATACATAGTTGCTGAAATTAGCTTACCACGAGAACAAATAATTTCAAATCTACATTAAATGAGTCCTCGGAAAAGACCCAGCACACATCAGAAGCAATCAATCAATCAATCTGCCCAAGATGCTTATCCGAAATCGCTCCCCCTGTACAGGCAATATTGTCCCCAATTTATCAATATTTTCCTAGCCCAATTTTTTTAATTCACACAGAGATGGACCAGGAGGATAGGCAACCAAATACACACCATCGAATAGCTGGAAACTCAATACAATTCCCGAATAAATAACTTAATTCTAATTAGAGCGCAATTTACACGTCACATGCAGAGCCGGATTAAGGATATGTGAGGCCCAGGGCTAAATTTTGTTAGAGGCCCCATTCCCATTTATGCAACGGGTACAAAGGGATCTAAATATAACCTTCCAATCTTTTCGAGGCCCCCGAAATTCGGTGGCCCGGGGCTGCAGCCCCCTTAGCCCCCCCTTTAATCCGGCTCTGGTCACATGTGTGCAAAACGCCAAACAATTCGAAAGAAATACAACGGTTCTAAAACTCCATCGATTCTAAGATGCACCCCGTTTGTAAAAACTTTTTCAGAGGAAAAAGTATGTCTTCGAATCAAAGAAATACGGTAATAGTCACATACTCACACTTAGATAATGTTCTGACAGCTGGAATATAATACAACAGCTTCTGCGTTATGTAAGATTAGAGATAATTTTATTATCAAAAATAGCTTGCATATACAGCATTACGTTGGAATTTGTACGGGCATCACTAACAGAGCTTCAAGCATGGCTAGAAAAAATAACAATTTACAAGCACTTTTAAACAACCACTTTTCAAAATAGTGTTGTCTGCAAAATCACTTAAACCTTCGTAGTTATTGACGTATACCCCATTTGTGATTCGAAGCAGACTTTGCATGCGCATTTTTGAACGGTGTATGACACAGTTGGTAACAGAAAAATGGCCAAAATCAAAGAAAATTGGCAGTTCATTATTCACCATTCATCAACTGAATTAATGTTGTTGAAAATAACAACAAATTTACGGAAACGACCGAGGGGAACACGGACATGAATAGAATGTTAAAATATTAAAACCAAACAGGAAAAGATGTTGAATTACTAGAAGAAATGGACAAATACAAAATAAAATTCTATGGATCGGTGAGATAAGGAGAAAAAACACGGGATCAAGGTATTAGATAGATGATATACACTAAGATACACTGAAATAGCCATTTGGAAATAGAGCTACATGAGTCAAAATAGTGACGAATGAAGAAACAGGGGCAAAAGTAATTACCTGAGAGCCCATAAGCTCACGGATTATGAACCACCAGCTTAGAGTTAGAAGAGAATGTAGGAATAATATGCACCAATACAGACGCAAACATAAGAAATAAAAGCATTTTCTATGAAGAACTGCAAACCACAATGGATAAATTACAGTCTGAAAACCGATACGTCATGATCATCGGAGGTTAAAACGCCCGGACAGGAAGCAAAAGAAAATAATAATGGAGAACGCTTGATAGATGTCTGCATTTACACCAAATACTAATAGAAAACATATGGATTAATCGAAACACGATAAAAACACACTTAAAGAAACACCAAGAACGTATGACAAAATAAAGCTAGAAGTTTTAAAAAACCTAGAAAAAAAAGAAGACTATGAAAAAAACTAACCACACTACTTATTAGATTAGAAGAAAGAGAACAAACCAACAATCAATAAGATATCAACGAGAGATGAATTGAATTTAAAGAGAGAATGATTTAAACAGCAGAGAAAGTATGTGGGATCAAAGGTGTTAAAGCAACATACGCAAAAAAACGAACAAAGTGATGGAACGATCAAAAGAATGTCAAATCGAAGATAAAACATTAGAAAGAATCATGGCATAAGTTCAAAAAACCGATGAAGATACGTCCCTATACTCCTACACATACAGAACAGAAATGAAGCAAAGGAAACCGTAAAACAAGCTAAAAGGGACTCCTGGGAAGAATTTGGAAATAAATTAGAAGGTATCCTTCACTCAGAAAACCAGACACAGCTGTGGAACAGAATAAAGAAAATTTACACAAAACTTTCCTTGCAAGTGAGGTCACACAATAACACTAAAACAATAAAAAGAAACATTTAGTAAAGCACATTACATCAATTTGAAAATAAAAAAGCTTTCCAGGTGATAAGATTCAAAATCGCGCTTCGACGCGGACTCCGAGTGCTAGCCAGACGCTTTAACTTTTCATCCACGTGTAATGTTTACTTACAACTACAGTATGCACGACGTGGTGGAAATAAGACCGATTCTCACATCTATGGGGTCCAAAATATGTCTATTTTTGTCAATGCTAATCACCTGTGCCATGTGCAAAATATTACTTTTATTTAACTAATACTTCTAGAGTTAAAGTAAAACAGACAGAATTTTAAATTTTAAGGTGCTCACCCTGTATATATTTGACATTAAAGTGCATTCGGTTTCGAGCCAGGTAAGACATATAATCCGCATGCAAAATATCGTCCTTAAACAACTAGTTTTTGAGCTATACCGCCAACTGACAGACGAACAGAGAGACGAAATTGAGAAAACATTGTGAAAACCTGTTTTTCGTCATCTAGGCACCTTGAAACATGAAAATCTAAACAATTTTCGGAAGGTGATTTTTTCGGGATTACAATACTTCCTTCGTCTTATAAACGAGGGACATAAAAACTCAAGAGGAACACGAAACGGAAAAGCATCCGGGGAGAATGGAATAATAACGGAGCTTTTAGAATACGGATGACCAATTATCTCAAGGTGCAACAGATATTTTAACAGGTATGGAATACAAAAACAATACGCAAAATTGGGAAAGAAATATTGTAGTTCCAATACACAAGAAGGGAGATTCAACTAACTGCGATAACTACAGAGCCATCTGCTTAGCACAGGTTACACGAAAAACGTACTCCCAAAATATTAGAGTCTTTTTAAATTCTCATATCTTTAAACTTTATTTTTTCGGTTTTTTAATGAAACACCCAGTACTTTATTACAGGCATAAATATAGCCTTAAATTTTAGTTATTTTGACATCAACATGTTATATTTTATTTCAAGGAGCATTTCAGAAATTAAGGTTTTAATAAAAGTCACGAAAATGTGTAGGTTCTTGGAGCATATTAGTTGGCAATGGAAAACAAATCTCAATGAGAGATCCTTTCAAAAACTAAGGAACGGTTTGAGCGGATTGGAAGCATGGCGTATGAGAAAACCACAAGAAGCCAGTGTTACAACCTAAAATCGACTATGCCAATAAACATCGCACCACGTTGGGATGACAGCTTGTTACAGCATAAAAAGCGAAACGACAGTTTGTTACCACCTAAAATCTACATTACGACGAGGCGTCAAATTGTTACAGACAAAATGGGTAAATTCTCAGATCGATCGCCCCAATCCCGTTACGATGGGCTGTACCAAGGGGTGCCGGCATAAAACGTTCAGTGAGTATACGGGGTTTTTCACGATCTTAAATTAGGGCTACGATCCGGTAAATGAAATGCAGATGTTACTTGCTTAGCGCCACCACTTTCTGTCTAAATCGGGAAAACAACATAGGTGAGATCACTCTGAAAGTGGAAGAAAATGGTCTACATTTCTACTTCTAACTTGGCAATGCTTGAGCGGCGAACACAACAGCTGAATTGAACTTACCTTGCGGGAAAATTCTTGTGCAGCTTTGTAAACTCCTTTCACAAAAGAAAATACATACAAAATATCGTAAACATCAAAAGAAAACTTCAGTTAAATAAAAATGAACTATATTAACAATAATATGTCAATGAACAATGGGTTAGTACATAAGTGTAACGAAATGGGTTAGTAAGGGTTAAGTTATATTGCGTAACGTTAAATACGATAAACTCGTAAACGGTAGCAACATTAAAGGAACAAAGCATTGACTCATAAACAATGATACTTTTGACGGTAAATTATTAAACGTGGCTCCAATGCGGTACATACTTAGATTGTCACAACGTTATGTTAAGCAGGAACATAAAATCTAACTGTAATTAATTGATTAGACCTATGGACAACTATAATGGTTCAAAGAATAAATGCTACGATGACAGCAAAACTACGCAAAATTGTCCGACACTTTGACGAGACACTACGTGCACTTTAACACTATAAAACTAATACATGAAACTATACCTTAAAGAGCTTCATCTGCGGTTGACGTGCAACGGAGGTCGTACCTCAAACAAACTGCCGAAGACGATTGAAGAGGCTGCACAATAGAAACGGCCAGCTACCGATGGAAGAGGCTTGGGATCATCCCAATCGAGGATAACATACGAAGTCCGTGACGATATGCCAAGGTCTCGAAACGGTAAACGGAACTTTGTTATACAAAATAAGCCTGGTACTGAGATTTCCACGAAATAATCTCTCAAACGACGTGAATTGAAGCTGCCCACTTCTCGATAAGGTGAAATCCCAAAGATTATAGCGGTATCGACAGACGCTTAACAACTGTCCCACGCCCCAGTCAAATGAATGCGCACAGTCTCTACTTAGCTTCGTACTCTCTTCAACTCATGGGAGCATGCGAATGGTGTCGAGTTATTCAATATAATTTTTTGCTTACGAAGGGAAACCACCCGTAAGCAAAGCAATTGTCTCTCTGGCGTCGAGAACTCATTAAAAATATGATAAGGGCACATTGCGTCATATAGTATGAGAAAACAAAGCTAACTTTGGAATTAAATATCGACGAACGTAAATAAGCTGAGAGATGCCGGGCTGCAAAGCTCAGTGGTTAAGCATTCTGGCTACTGATCTAAGGGTCGAGAGTTCGATCCCCGATCCTGGTGGGGTTTTTAAAAAGTAAAAAAAATGCGGATAAAAGCCTCTACAGAATGCCATCATTTGGAAGTGGTGTAAAGCCATGCTACTACGATGTGTAGCATCTAAAAGATCCTTTGATAGGATTGGAATTCCTTAGTCTCGGAAAAATTTTAAGTAAGACTTAAGTGCCTGGTACTCTGCATGCCTAGACCTTGTCCACGGGGTTGGCAAAAAGGGCCTGTGAAAGCCTACTTGCTTGACATCAGTCTCCCCACAATTAATACTAACTAACTAACTGAGCTGAAGGACTCTAATATTTGAAACGAACGGATAAAGTGTTGAGTCTTTGCCAAACTTTTAATTTAGGCTTGGCTGAACTGAGAAAATAATTAAAAGCAAAGCTAAAAATGGGCAAAAAGGCGGAAAAAGGCGAAAATACAGCAAATTGTCTGTTAAGACTCCCGATTCCCGTTAAAAATCTATGTACAATTCCGCATTCTTCTCCCGCGTATTGCAGCGTAATTTAAGCCATCGGGCATATTTCCCTAATTATCTAACTGTTTGATGCACTTGCAGGCCAGGCACCGACATCTGTCGCATAAAGTATCTTAAATAAGGCATTTGCTTCAATATAGAGGCGAACGCTGTAACGCATGATCATAGCATAAACCCCACTAAGTGACTTAACAAATCGCTGGCAGATAAAGTTTGGGTTCAGTTTCAATCTAAAAGGCGAAGCCGTGAATATCAGGTTTCGGCGACGGCCAGACGCGCGTAAGGCACGGGGGAAGCCCCGCGCTTTGTTGCACGTTACATTTTGGGCGATGCAATTCAGCACTTCGAACAATAGATTCTTTATTCACCTGAGTGAGATTCCCAACGATGGAAAGTTTTACGCATGACGCAGTGATAAAAATTAATGCTGCGTCCAGCGCGTTCCCTCCCGGGAGAGTCCAAATTAAGCTTCGCTATAGCACGGATGTGCAAGTTAACTTAAGAACAAAGAACAACCCCTTTAGTTCTTAGGGGCGTGTTGTACCCTCGGACTTGTGTGCAGTTACAAGTGCTTTTAGTCCCTTAAAGTTTCAAGTACCGGTGTGTACATTTCCTCGCTGATTATCAGCGGATTTGCGACAGGAACGAACACAAAGCACCAATATACAGGGTGAGCAGTTGTGAGTTAGCATTTGGCTCCACCCTGCTACTTCTCTGAAGGATCTTACCGCCACAAGTCCCCGAGTAAGCTGGTCAACCGTCCCTATCTGCCTATCAACCCCTGCCGCATCTAAGCTGTTATCGCAACCCTCTTCTGTACGAGAGCATCGCCAGAGCGTTGAATCTCCAGGTCGAGATCTCCCGGCATCAGCACTTCAACAACCCAGTTGCTTGGAGCACTAGCGATGACGTAAGGTATTGTACTAGTATTAATAAACAGTAAATTGCGTATAATACAGTGGCGTGCGAAGCTCCGGAATTCTCCAGTTGTCGTATATGTTATTTGTGGGCCGTATGCTAACTGCCCGACCCGTTATTTACTGTCAAGCATTGCAAATATAAGCCTTCAGCATAAGTTTATGGGAGCCTGGCTCCAGGAATGGTAGTGAGCCATTTGGCAAATTAAATAAGCGTATTCCGGGACCTAGGTGACCATTATTTTCAGCGGATGTGCCGCTCCCAGGGCCTTCAGCCCTTATTGTGTTGTATTTATTTACTAACCCCAATTTGTAGCATTTGCTACCTGAACACTTGCCTTCGGGCCTGTAACCTAGTATGGTAATAGATTACCCATTTTTAATTTACGTATTGTTTCATTTCAATTATTTGTGCATTATTGTGACCGACAAGAATTGAGTTTCTTGCGGCGTTGTGTATGTATTCCTTTGTACAGGGCCTAGGCAACTGGAGAAAGGACACAAAAAAGGTAGGGTTAAAAGCCAGTGCCGTGGGAACACCCCCTTGGAGTACGACGCAACGCTACTGCGATTGGTTTTCGACTTTTGACCGGTCGTCAGTTATCTATCAATTGTAACATCTTCCAAAGGTCGTGGCGCCCCTTAACTTTGTCTTAATAACCCAATATCGACACCCCGTTGTGGCATTCCGCCCCGAACCGCACCCTAAACCTGTGAATCCCCCTCGCGACTGAGTTCTGGCCGAAGCATTTGAGCTGTGGGGTACGCGCAGGGGCGAACACTGCTACGAGCATCCCATGGGGTCTTAATGAGAAATTTATCGTGTAACATGTCCTTACAACAGAGCGTTTTAAATGAAGAAAGTCAACTAATAGCTATTACTTTAGCCGTAATAGAGAATCCAAATCTACCTGTCTTAAAATAAATAAATTTCACTCATACCACGTTCAGTTACATCAAGAATTAACAGAAGATGACTTTGACGCAATAATGGTTTTTTGTCAGTGGGTTCAAAATACAATTGGTGAAAATAAAGATTTTTCGAAATTTAAGCTGTTTACTGACGAATGTACCTTCCAAAGAAGTGGATTTATCAATAGACGTAATTTCCACTACTACGATATACATAATCTAAATGCTATATTTATGAACGATTATTAACATTAGTTAGAATCTTAACGTTTGGAGTGGGATTGTACATGACTACGTTATCGGCCCGTATTTTTTAGGGTTATGTGGCTGGAGCTGAGTTTTTAGAGTTTCTAAGAAATTTTTTTCTTAGGTTAACTCAGATTTTATTAAAAATCAAATGTGGCTGCAATTAGACGGTGCACCCCCTTACTTCAATAAGGATGTGCGGGAGCACATCAGTAGACATTTTTCAGAAAAGTGGATAGGAAGAGGTTTGTGAAAATAAATCACTATTTTATTTCATAATATTGTATTGCATTTTATAGATCCGATTAGGTGTCCACCAAAGTCACCGGATTTAACACCTATGAATATTTTTCTGTGGAGAACAGTAAAATCGGATTTATTAAAGATAAATTAAACACTATATCATCTAAAGGTGTTTATAGGGTCCCTTGCTCTTGTAATGCTGTATACATTGGTGAAACAGGTCGTTCAGTGAAAACTCGCATCTCTGAGCACCAGCGCTGTCTCAAGTCAGGTCTCGTTTCATCATCGGCCATCGCCGAACACCAACGCGATACTGGTCATAAGATCCTTTTTGATGAAACTTCCATCATTTGCAAATCCCCATTCTTCTTTAGCAGAAAGATTCGCGAAGCCATTGAGATTTGCAAACACCCTAATAATCTCAATCGGGACGAAGGCTTTCCCCTTCCTTCTATGTGGAAAGCGCTAATTTCTAAGCCCCGCCCTCCGCCACTGAATCGCGACGGCATTTGCTGAATCGCGACGGCGCTTGCCTATAAATTCTCGTCTTTCTTCTTCCGATAGTCAGTCGAGTTTCGCCTCTGACGTGGTTCACACGTTGAGTTACCGTGCTCTTCTGTCCCTACCCTGTAAAGAGTTTCGCCTCTGGCGTGGTTAACACGTTGAGTTACCGTGCTCTTTTGCTTTTTTCCTCCTGATGAAGCCCCTTACGAAAGTGGGCGAAACGTTGAGTTCTTCGATCTCAATCATCACACGGTCCAATCTCGGAAGTCGTTTGTTACTTAGTAAAATCGGAAGTGTATCGTATTCCGCCCACAAAGGAAGATATAAAGGAAAGGATACGACAATCATTTCACAGGATTACGCCGGATGTAGCAAACATAATCTGAGGCATTCTTTTATGAACAGACTTAAATCCTGCATTTTATAAAATATGCGATATTTTGAACAATTGCAATGACGATACATTTTAATTTTGTTATTGTTGACAGTTAATTACTTACCTATTAAAAGCTTTTGTATTTCACAGCCAACTATGCGGCATATGCACTTGGAAGCTCTATTTCTCAAACGCTCTTTGAAATACAGTGCAACACGGCGGGATCAAAATAAAAGGAATTTAAGATTCTATTATAATAAAATACAGGGTGTCCTATTTAAAAAAAATGAGGAAATACAGATTGAAGATATTGCAATTTAAACAAGTATTTTGAACACCCTGTACTAAAATATTCAGTTTTTATAAGTGTTTAGTATTTTTGCACCTTAGGTGACGCTGCTTTAATTTTCCAGAAGCAAATATATTTGTAAATAGAGGAAATGTGACGTTTCAAGTGAATCTTGAAATTGACAAAAAATACTGGAAAAGTTCATAAGTTGGAAACAATAAAAGCCATTTAAAAGAAAAAAATAGGGTTGAACGTATAATCTATGAAGGCTTTAATAACCGCACAAAATACAGGTTGTACTATTTAAACAATGAATACTTATTTGAGCCATACTTTTATGGAACACCCTGTATACGTTAAAATAATTTTAAAACGTGTCCCTATCAACCCTGGTGGGATTGTCCGAGTCAAACTTTTTTCAGGAAAATAATACAGGCGTAATCGAAGACCTGCGCACTGAATGGACACTCTGTATGTTGCCGTGTTATTCGCCCAGCTTATTTATTTTTGATTGATAAAAAGTCTATTGTGCTAATCTCGTTAATGTCCCACGTTTTGGGCTACAAAATTGATATTCCCGTCGTATACTAATTTTTCTACAAGTTGTATAAAATACTAGCTTAGTTGAGTAATCTGTAATTGCACCGTACTTATCAACAAAAAAAAATCCGCTGAACCAAATGTTGCTATAAAACCAGCAATGTTGGATTTCGCTTTCTTTTCCTTGAAACTATGGTGCAGCTGTGCCGAACGATGCCACTGCCTGAAAAATGTGTTACGCGCAGTCTCCAGGTGTTTTAACTCCGCCAGTGCCTTGAAGACGTGTCCCACGACCTCCACGTGGTTTGCCAGTGTACTGTGCTTATAGGAAATCGAAAACATAGCTCGAACAGCATCGTATGACTCGATGCACTTGTTCGTAACTCGCACTATCACAAACTGTACTCTTTTAAAAATATGTCTAACTCGAATGTTCGTTGTTATTTTAAGCTCTATTTAAGACTACAGCTTACTGCTGAATTTTTCACATTAAGTTAATTTAAGTGGGATTAACTCTTTGGATTTTGAAGAAATTTGAAATTGTTACTTTTCCCTTCTACTAAAAACACTTGTTCTATCTTTAGAATCCTTTTTATATTGAGTTATATGATTGCTTATCATTTATTCTTATTAATTTGCAAAAAAAAATTCACACTATACTTTTACTTATAAAACTAATTTATTTGAATCAAAAGGCTGTAAAATAATTTCTACCCTAATGAACCAGCTAACCTAACCTTTCTAGATCTTAGGAGCAGCTTTTGACTAATTACCCCGAAAATACACATGAGAAGTACTGGAAGAACTTCAAGCTGACGGAAATCTACAAAGAGTCATCAAAAGCATATCCCGTGAAGTTCTAGAAACCGTTATAGTGAATGGAAAGACATCGGAGAATTTTGAATAGTAAGAAATTGAGCAAAATAATGTGATAGCATAAGCCCACTATTGTTTGTCCCTTATATGAACCAAACAATAAAAGCCGCAAAGAGACAAACAGACGCCACAAGATTAGGGTACAACTATCTATATCCAATGTACTATGCAAGACAAAAAGAACTGGGACAGTTAGTATGGTCTGCTGTGAATGTGGCTTCCTTAATATGTACAGTTGCTAGGTATTCATAACTTAGCTCTCAACTTGTTTATATGTTGCTTTGAATCAAAATTGTTATAACAAATGTAATTGTTTAAAGCCTCGTTTGAGCTAATCAAATTATGCTAAAATCTCTATTAAGAGTTTTCCCAGTTTTTTTTATCTTGCATAGTGCACACACGGACTTATGTATGCTGATGATATTGTTCTAGTATCAGAAAACATAAATGATCTCCAAAGAAACTTAGAGATCTGGAACACCTGTCTACAAGAAGAAGAAATGGATAAAGTTGTACATATTACTGAAGAAGAAAAGGTAGAAAACCCAAACTTAAGAATAAATGGTCAACAATTAGAATACGTAGACAAATACGAACATTTGGGAACAATAAAATCAGCACGAACGAAAAGATAGAAGAAGAAGTGAGAAATAGGCTCGCAAAGCGAGCAGAGTGTACTATCAGATTAACCACACCCTAAAAGAGAGAATTTAATACAAAATCCAAAATACACTTATGCAAAGCTATATAGACACAAACGCTCACGTATGGAGCAGAATCGAAGAAAATGCTCGATAAACATAAATCCATGGTAACCATTCGTTGTTAGCCTTATTAACACCCCACTGCAGAGGCATCGGCTTCTCCCTTTTGGGGAGGTTTGAAGGCATTGAGAGCCGGATAAGGGAATTTAAACCCTGATTTTCTGGCCCGGAACCAGGAATTCGTACCTTTAAGTTATCTCCACCGCACAAATGGCATATCTCAAAAAAGAACAAGGAAAACAAGGAGAAACAGAGTGAGGAATAAATGCATAAGGGGCGAAGTAAATCTACAACCATTGGTAGAATAAATAGAAAAAAATTCAATTGAATTGGTACTGGCACCTAGTGAGTAGAAATGAAAGGATTCCCAAGAAGATGATAGAAATGGAACCCGATAGCAGAAGAACACGAGGCAGACTGAGGATACAATAGGAAGAGTTAAAAACAACTTCAAGAGATCGACCAAAAACTCAACGCTGTGAGGCATAACTGGATAGTAGAGAACGAAGAGGAAGAGAAGAAGAAAATAACTTAGCTGATCCCTCCAGTCCAGCAAGATGCTACGAATGGGTTTGCTGTAATTGAAGTATAGTATTCCAACCAAAAATTGGAAAGCTATTTAAAATCTAGTACACCATGGACAGTGTAAGTCATGTCTAAGTTGGTTTCATACAATCAGTAAATAATATTCTAATGTCAATCAGCTTTCAAGTAATGTCAGTTCATCTGCAAACTGTACATGTAACTGTTTTGTTAAGGCATTGTAACATTGTGCATGATTCAAGTAGGTACTGGTTGAGTTTTTAAAACCGTATAGTAGCATAGAAAATGTTGAAAAACGTGTATGTCTTCCAAACTTCCCAATGCATCTGTCAAATTTGTAGGTTACTGTCGAAGGGTCACTGAATGACAATCAAACAGTAATTTTATGAATTAAATTACGAAGTGACTTACTGTTCTCAATGCTGGCCTGATTTTAAATAGCTTTCCAATTTCTGGTTGGAATACTATACCATGAGATGAAAAAAAAATGATTCTGAGCAGGCCTTGATATGTGTTATACGTTTGGCAGTACTGAAGTGTATTGTCAGTCTATGTAAAATTCGAGATTAAAAGGTTAGGTTTTGTTTGTTGTTTGACACAGATTGACGTAAAACTTAACCTGCAAATTTCGAATTTGACATAGACTGACAATACACTTCAATACTGCCAAACGTATAACACATATCAAGGCCTGCTCAGAATCATTTTTTTATCTCATGGTACTTATCACAAATTATAAACAGTCAATCTCCTTTTGATATTAGTAACTGTTTATAATAAAATATTTGGTACGAGCACACTGGTAAAAATATTCGTATTCAACTCCTGCTTAGAATCACAAATAGAGTGAATGAGGTACAATGTATAGTTAACTTTCTAAAAATTTCTTCGTGAAGTTTGGAACCAGAATACTCATCACTTTGCTTAATTGTGCATTTCTGGTATAACGATTAAAATAAAATAGTTACTTTCTAGGATAACAAATTCAATAATACCCGAAACAAATATTGCCACTGTCTCATATTCGATAACAGAATTACATCTACTTGACATTTTTTACTTGACCAGAGTAAATTAATTTGAAGTTATTCTATATTCTTTAATATTTTTAGAGTAACATTTTGTAAGCAGATGAATTTTAAAAACATGTAGTTCACATTAATATTTGTGGCTAGAATTACTGTAAATATTTTTTTCTATAACCATTTAAAAATGAACAACTTTCGTCACGTTTTACCCCAACCGAAAGCGCCAGTTCCGGGACCAGTGATAGAATATCTCGTAACGTTAACTTTCGTCTCTAGTGACGAAAGTAAGTGGTTGCAATTTCTGATATTAAATGCATTCTTCCATATCCAATTGTAACCATCATTCGTTTTCTTAAGAAAGGGGGAACCCCGAGGACCCCCTTCAAGAGGGGCAAAGCCCCGACGGCCCCCTTGGAGAGAGGCGGAGCCCTGAGGGCCCCCTTGGAGAGGTGCGGAGCTCCGAAAGCTCCCTTGAAAAGGGGCAGAGCTTCGAAAGCCCCCTTAGAGAGAGGCGGAGCCCCGAGGAACCCCTTGGAGAGGGGCGGAGCTCCAAAAGCACCCTTGAAATGGGGCAGAGCCTCGAAAGCCCCCTTAGAGAGAGGCGGAGCTCCGAGGGCCCCTTTGGAGAGGGGCGGAGCCCCGAGGGCCCACTTGTAGAGGGGCAAATTTCCGAGAACCTCCTTGGAGAGGGGCAGAGCCCCTAGGGCCCTGTTGGGGAAGGGCGGAGCACCGAGGGCCCCCTTTAAAAGGGGCGGAGCCCCTAAAGCCCTCTTGAAAAGGTACGCAGCCCATAAAGTCTGCTGGGAGATGGGCGGAGCCCCGAGGGCCCCCTTGAAGAGAGCATTAAAAAAGGGGTATATCCCTAAATCCCCGATTTCGTCAAGATTACTTTAAAGATAATTGAACTTCCTCAAACTTTTTATACACTTATATAGCGAACCATGGTTATAGAAAAAGTATAGTGTTTTACTCGCCGAAAAGAATTTTCTGCAACTTGAGAACATTATCAAATTCGGCTACGTCTCGTTTGATAAACTGTTCTCTCGTTTGCAGAAAATGCTACTTTCGTTACTCGTTAAACAACACTATTATCCAACACGTAGTTGTAAGGCTATTACTAGATCGATTTTAGACCAAAGTGGCCCATAACCCACTTGTGAGGTAAAACCCCTAACTCACTAGTGAGATAAAAACCATAAATGACTCACTACAATATTGTTGGTAGCACTATCACGTTATGTCAAATTCGAAATTTGCAGGTTATGTTTTGCTACAGTTTGTGAACAGACAAAACAAAACCTACTAACTTTGAATTTGACATAGACTGACAGTGCCACCAGCAATACACTTCAGTACTGCCAAACGTATAACACGAATCACATGCGACTCTAATTATAAATTTATTTGATCTCTCGATTCTTCCCAATTTGCCACTTTGACTTTTCACTGCTGTCAATACAAAACTTCAGTTTTTTAGATATTTATTGTATTTTTCGATACAAATTTGTATAGTATGCCTGCTTTATTACAAATAATTCACTCGAGAAAAGATCCCTCTCGGCCTGAAGGCCTCAAGGGCGCAACTTTTCTCTTGTGGATTATTTGTAATTTAACACACTTGTACCTAAAATAACTATTTTTGTATGCCGGTCTGGTAGGTACTATTTACCAGCTTAGCAACGAGTCCGGTAGGTAGGTTCCTATGGCCTAGGTTGGTAGCACATAACGACGCCCTTGACGACGCCCGGTGGCACCTAGCAACGTCTGTGATTCGTGTTATACGAGTACGTTTGGCAGTGCTCCAGTACATTGCTGCTGGCACTGTTAGTTAATGTGAAATTCGAGGTTAGCAGGTTAGGTATTTCGTCAATCTAACACAAACTGACCCAAAACCTAACCTCAAATTTGATGTAGACAACGTCACTAACAATCCACTTCAGTACTGCCAAACGTATAACAAGAAACAGCATTAGAAAAAAAAATTTGAGATTCATAAATAATTCTTGTTCTTGTTCAGTATACAAAAAAAAAATGTATACGCTACACGACCGGTGTTCGCGTTTATAGCCTCGCTGGTTTATGTGTTTTGCCCTAACGGGCTCCACAGTAAAGTACCAGCTAGACTGCTAGACCATAACGCTTCGCTACCGGCCTAATGCTGTAAATAATTAATTTTTGTATACTGGTCTGGTAGTAACTATCTACCAGCTGAGCAACTCGAAGTTAGCAGGTTAGGTTTTTCGTCAAACTGACGCAAAACTTAACGTCGAATTTGACATAGACAGCGTCACCAACAATACACTTCAGTACTGCCAAACATATAACAAGAATCACAGCATTTTTAAAGCAAATAGTTAGGGATAATTCTTTGACAAAATCAAAATGGATGTTCTTGTTCAGTATATAAAAAAAAGTTATACGACACATGGCCGGTATTCGCGTTTATGGTCTCACTGCGCCACGTGGCTCGCCCAGTTAAAAAAGTGTGTCTGTTTAGATATGTATAGTGAAATTTTTACCCCAGTAGAAAATGTTATCTCTTTTCATCTCACCCGAACTGAGTGAAACAAAAAATCACCAGAAGAACTGATTGTCGTAACTTAATAGTAATTAACGAATTAAGAGGGGTAACCCAGTCTTAACATTTGAGCATATTTTTACCTCTCGAGCGAGCGCAGCGAAGCGAGAGTGGTAATTTATGTGAGAAATGTTAAGACGGTTACCCCTCGAAATGCGTTCGTTAGTTTATTGTTCATTGAGGCAATAATTTTGAATCAGTAATAATTACTAAAAACTGCTAAATCGAAATCGGACTACCATGAATATGTGTGATGTTGCTATAGTGCATGCATGTTAAATGTAGTAGAAAATATACGCATCTTCCCTAAAAAATGACCTATTTCGTTATTAGTAAGGTATTTTCTCCAGAAATATGCTTTGTGTCACCAACAACTTTTTAAATTTCCATATTAGCTCTTAAATTAATGAATCAGAGCATTTTGAAAGCCAAAAAGTACAGATATAATTTTGGCCAACTTTTCGACCCATGCGACGTATGGATTTTATTGGTATTTAGTATCACAATAAAAAATAAAGTACAACACATTAATGTTTAATTCGCACTTTTTGTCAAGTTACAACTTTATTGTATTTTTTGAGGTTATACAAATGTCAGTACATATATAATTTGTTATCAAAACTGTGATATTTGATGACTTAATAATATACTTACGTTTAGTAACTAAAATTAGAGATAGGCAGTTGTTTTTTCCGCTATTTCCACTATAAGTACCTATGATGTGTTACAAAGCAACTCCAAAATTCAAGCAGCTTCACTTTGCTATAAATGAAGTTGTTTTTCTCTACCAAACTAGTTATAGAATTAATTACTAAATAGCTGTTTCTTTGAAATTTATCAATTCATTTTGTCAAATATTAGAACCACTAATACTACAATATCCTCGGTATCCAAAGCATGGTAGGTATGAGCAACATGGCATCAGTGTATTGTCAGTGCTGCACAAAGATAAACAAAGTCGGTAGTGAAAGACTAAAACAGAGTTATCGCAATCGAGTATGGTCAGTGTTACAAACTAAACCGATTGTAGGATCAATACGGAGCAACAATTTCGAAGGTAAGCGATTCAACAACGCCAAAAAATAATTTCCGGTGTTGATAAGTGAGGTTAGGTGCAGCGCGGGAAAATCGATTACAACCACAGTGAATTAGCGCAACGTTGCCAGATGTATTTTAAGTTGTTGCCTTTAGTAGAAGGCTATTTAGGAGAGAATTTGATTACAACAAAATGTACAAGTGATCGTGGAGATGTAAAGTGCTTGCGATTGGGACGTAATAATTTTGTTATTAAAGATATTATTGAAGCTATAGATGAATATTACAATTTTTAAATATAGTTGTAGAATAGAACTATTTAAGGAACCAAAACAATAAATATGCAGAAAATTAAAAGAGTAACGTGAAAATAAAGCGTAAAAGTAAACGGAAAGATCTTAGCAAGTAAATAAAAAGTAAAAATATTGTTGCAAGGGAATTCTTTGTGTTTAAAATATATGATAATAAGTTGAATTAAATTTTATGTTATCCTGAAGAGAAATGCAGCAAAATATTTATTTACAATAGAATAAGTAATGTAATGGGGAGACAGCGTCATAAACAATCATGGAAATATAAAAATTGCAATAGACAATTTAAAAATGTAAAAATAATAAATTAAATAATTGCCTGTGAGATAAGGGTTGGCTTAATTTTAAAGTTTATGTTTCACTCGTGTTTGCTGTTGCAAGAATGTTTGAAATATCGACCATTGACTTACGTTTTCATTCTGGTTATAGTAACTTGCGGTTTTTGAACACCTCAATATACCCTAATATCATACTTATATATTAATGCAGAACACTACATGCCGTGTTAAACGAGCAAAAGTACCATGGTCACTATTTTCGGGTTTTTGTAAACAAACTTCCCATTACTTTTAATGGCGATATTATCACAGAAAACAATTACTTATGCCTATTGGTTGTGTTTTTAAAACTACGAACACAAGTACATTTCGTTTAATAATAAGGAGGATTTATTATTGCCTGAATGAGCTCAAACGCAGCTTTTAACGCACCCTTAGAAATCGATTTTCCGAAGTCCCCGCTCGATGTAATTCGGGTGGCATTCGTGCAAGGAAGATCTGCACGCATCTCACACTAATGCGGCATGCGCGCGGTCTGTAGCTAGTAGTACAAATAAGCTACATGCATTTTCTTTTAAGTTTGTAGGTATTTGTTTTTAATAAACCCGTTTTCCATTATTTTGTTTTGACTATTTTATTATTTAAAAAATGTTTCTCAACTCACTTTTCAGAATATTAAATGCGTATAAGTATTCATTTTGTGTTTTTTTGTACTTCTTTTCTAGATTTATATTTTCTTGTATCAATAAATTTTGAATCCAAATATAATTTTAATAATTATTTTTTGTTTTAGATATTGCACCCTAAATTCTTGTTTTATGGAAGAACCACGTTTTAATGAGACCCTAAGGTAAGTTCTATTTATTTATATATTTTTTTAATTAATCTGTGGAAACATCTTGTACATAGTTTATAGACACGGCAACTAATATAAATTATAAACAAATACAACTTGATTTATGTTTTAATTTAAAAAAATGTAGCTTTATATGCGAATATCTTATAAAATTGTTCGTACATCTTAATTACTACAGTCACAAGTCAAATTATGTTCCTAGCTGAACATATCTGCGAAACGGAAGAAGATAATTTTGGTTGCCGTTAGAGGACCCATTGTATTTTGTTTATTTAAACGCAGCTACTCTAATTCCAGGATCATTTTTAATAATTAGTTCCTAGATCAGTAGATAGCATACGAAGCAACTTACACGCAAATTAGTGTTTCACCTTCAGAACTGCATCTAACAATGAACTATTTCCTGATATAAATAAACTGCCAGTAATAAAAGACAACTGTGATTAAGAACTACAGTTATGGATGTGTTCGTACACAGTGAATTGAACTGAAAAACCTGGTTAGTTGTCGAATATAAACTGTTAACTGGCGAATCCGTAAGGCATGCTAATTTGCAATTATAATATTTGGATCTGTAATTATCGGGTCTGCTATCGCGAGATCTCTCGTCTTTGTTGGCTCGCCGCGCCATTAATAAATCGACCTCGCTTGTTGACAGAGAAAAATTAAACATAAACAAAAATACATAATCCGAGTATTAACTTAAGTCACTTTAGGCACTGCATTAACTAATATCAAAAAGCCTGTTGCAACATCTTGAGTTACTTAGATACTTTAATTGCATTATTACCATTTAAAGTAATTTAAATTTAGTTAGTTTTTTCTCTATACACTCGTTTCGCGTGCTTTTATAAATTAACTAAATGACCGAAAAGCTTGAAAGCATTTCATTGTTAACCTGTTTTTAGGCATTCCACAACACACAAGTACACTGCAGGTAGTGTGTAATGTTCGTACTATATATTAGCTGACCTTTCCTAAAATATCAATTTATATTTTATTTTAAATACTATCGTTCCCAGTTAAGGATCGCACTGTAATTTAATATATTCAAATTCTCATTGTCCAAACAAAAATTTTCACTGTATATTGCTAAAAATTACAAATAACAAATTAGCTTTCTTTTAGCGACCTTTTTGCCCCAAACTAACTTCAAATTTTCTGATAAATGTAAGAAATTACGAAATTCCACAAATTCTTTTCGTTGCACGTTTCGGTGTTGCAAATAAAGAGCTTCTAAAGCAGGGATGAGCAACCTTTTTTTACAACGGGCCAGCTCCAAATTTAAAAATGTTGTGCGGGCCGCATGTAAGAAACTTATGATAATTAATACAAACATTGAATGATGAAATTATCTCTTTATTAACAAAATATACATAGTAAAAAAATACAGAAATAAAACACTCATTAATAGAAATACTATTAAAAAACGGCAAAAAATTTATGTGGAAAAAGATTATTTAGCGAGAAATAGGGTACAACGAGGCTGCGGGAATTTTTAAAAGTCAAAATGTAACATTTTTGAAGGGCCGCATGAGAAAGTACGGCGGGCCGCGGGTTGCTCATCCCTGTTCTAAAGTTACAAATGTTGTGCATTTTTAGTTCCAACTGTCGTTAGGTATGATTATTCCAGTTTATACTGGATCTCGGACGATAAAGAAACAATTATAATCACATAGACGAAACTACGTTAGTAGATGATATACACCACAGCAATCTACAAAATCTTCTTTCTTCCTTCTAATACTTCCACCCTTAGCGAGCGTCGGATGTGAACTCCATCCATTACCTCTATTCTTTCCCATTATTATCGGGTAATTTCATTTCCTCCATTGTTTTGTTTCTCTATTTTTCTGTTCTCTTCTGTTTAACTACTTTTCTTCGGTTGTTCAACAGCTTTCTTCCATTCTCCTTGCTTGTATCACTTTCTTTACCATCCTTTCTTCATGTATTCATTGTATATGTCCGAACTATTTCCATTGTTTTGATTCTCATTGGGTTGTTTATTAGTTTTTATTGCAGTACTTCTCCTATTTGGTCATTTCTGATTCTGTCTGATTTTGTTTTTTCTCTTATTCTTCTTAGGTGCTTCATTTCTGCTGCTGTTAGTTTACCCTCGTGCTTCTTTTGAGTAGGCCCACCTTCGTTTGCATATAGTATTGTTGGGACGACCCATTTTTATTTCATTTTTTCTGTATATAGTTTTGTTTAGTGCATAGTAAATATTGTTCTCTTTCTTAATGAGACTTATTATTTCTGTATCTACTGTTCCGTCCCTTCTTAGCATACTCTTCAAATAGTCATAGCAGGATACTTGTTCTATTCTATTTATTTTGCATGTTATATTTCGTGTTTCACTTCTTTCTTCATCTTTCCATTTATTGATTTTAGTTGTTTTCGTTTTATATGTATTTATTTCCATTTGCAGCTTCTCGATCTCTTCAGTCCATTTGTTCAGTTATTTCTGGACATTGTGGTGTATGTCAGCTATTAGAACTACGTCATCTGAGTATAGAAGGTTGTCTATTTTTACTGGATTGAGGTTTTTATATCCCACTATAGTTTTAGGTGTTTTCGTTTTAGTGTTATTTTAACAATCTATCCATCACTATGATGAATAATAGTGGATTTACGCTGCCCAGTTCTCCAGTTCATCTGTGCCGTGTCATATACATTTTGATATACATGTTGGATGACTTTCATTTTCTGTTATTTTCCATTTCTTACTACTTTTTCACTTTATTCCTTCTTTTAATGTACTTACTCGTCTCTTGCATCTTCTTCGTTCTGTAACATGCTTTGCATGCTAACTTTTCTTTTTTTATGGCTTCTATCACTTGTTCGTTCTAGCATCTGGTCATTTTATATTATTAATTTCTTTCGTCTGCTGTGTTCTTTAGAGTTTTTTTAAATTTGCACCACATTTCTTCCGACGTTCAGGTCTGTGATACTTCGCGACAAAATAAATAGTGAATTATTAAAATACATGCCACAGAGTATGAAAGCATCTTCCCCAAGTCGACTAACATGTACTGGAAAAAGAAAATTATTACAAACGAATGGAAGCATAGAGAACTACTACCCATATTTAAAAATACGACAAGTATAGCGATCTTCCAACTACAGATGCATAAGTTTATTACAGTCAGCGTCCCGGGTATGATATTAATAATTTACTATGCGATCCGACAACTTAAACAACATAGAAGGCGTTTAGAGGTTGAACTCGCAATAAACAATCTAAATAATGGAAAATCTGCTGGTACAACTGCAGAATTACTAAAGCGATGAATAATAATATATTGGAGTTGATGAACTACACGAAATATACTAAGATATATTGAATACCGAAAAGTGGCCTGAGGAACGATGTGCATCAACATTCGTGCCGTTGTATAAGAAAGGTTGTCCTACAGACTGTTACGGTATAAAACTGTTTTTACGACACCTCGGGGTACGAGAGTACCACCTAACTTATCACGTCCGGGAAACGTCACCACTTGTCCTGGAATTCTCGGAAACAGACTAATAGCCACGGCTGAATACGCTCAGGGAGATGGGCGTGGTGCTATAAACGGGACACCATAGGCACAAGTGTGGCGACGTATACAGGATGTTACAAAATAATAGGGCGCCACGGGATTCGGTATTTGAACCCGCATCTGACTGAACCCCGAAAACCAAACGGGGTCTTATTTGTCTAAATGTTGTATCAATCTCTGGATGGTGTTGCACTACCTACTGCTTGTCTTACTATGGTTTTAAATCTTCTACCTACCAGCTTGACGACGTCCATTTAGTTGGCGATCGACACCATGTCTTTGCCCTGGATTTCCAATCTCGGTATTATTACTTCGCATCCTGTAGCCGAAGTATTTACATATCTTTATGTTGTGCTCTGGAGGGAATTTCGTTTAAGATCGATGCACTTTCTTGGTTGTCCTTGGAATCCGGAGTAGTTGCGGCAGGACCACACGTCTGTTTGACATATCAGCCACGTTTCCAACACTAATCTCATAATATGCACACTATATATGTAAAGAGGTGACAAAACGCACCCCTATTGCGTTTTCAATTGTAAGAAGTTCGAGTAATAAAATGTCCAGGGACCCCTCCCTATTTCATGCGTTTTAGTACTTTTCACAGTTTCTTCCATTTAATACTGCCAAACGCCTACTCGAAATCGACGAAACACCGGAAACCACCGGAACATAATATTCTTTGGTCTTTTCAATTTACGCACGTTGACAAATGCTTTCTGGTACTACCACAAACCCTGCTTGGTCTGCGTCGATTGTAGAAAAAAGAGTGGTTCGGTTTTTCACCAATTTTTTTGTTGTGGTTTTCCTTCTTAG
This sequence comes from Agriotes lineatus, assembly GCA_940337035.1. NCBI lineage: Eukaryota > Metazoa > Arthropoda > Insecta > Coleoptera > Elateridae > Agriotes > Agriotes lineatus. The sequence continues at coordinate 109,777,451 of OW679196.1, read as the reverse complement.
CGACAAAACTTTAAGTGCTTTATCCAGATCAGTTACCATGTCAGCTTTGTTGTTTTTAATTATCCAACATCTTGGCATAAACTTTTGATGATTAGCATGATTCGGGATTTTAGTGCATAGGCCGTTCAGATAATTGTTTTTGTTCCTTCTTGATAGCGTATGTATTTGACGGGTTAGGTATATTTGCATTGTTCTCTATTAGTGTCAAAAGTAGAAGTAGATAAGTCTATAATAGATCTCAGATGTTCTTAATTTTTGGTTACAGTAGAATGGATAAAATAAATAAACGTCTACAGATCAAACCTGAATAGAACTCTACCATGTTATGACGAAACTGTATACAGATGATCATTTGATCAATTAATGTAAACAATTGCAAATGAGTATAAAATTTACAACGTATCTCAGAATAAAACCAAAGTGTTGGCTTTTGAAAAGAATTTGATAGTGAGATCAAAAATAGTAGTAACCCAGGGAAAGCATATAGAGCAAGTTATATGGGACGCGTTTGTATGCCATTCAGGCCTATTACTGGACAATTTTTTTCTTGTACACTACGGATTGGCTTTTAGTATTTTTTTTTGGTCTGCTTGCTGTCTTCTAAGCACTCTAACTAGCCCACCCTCAGTACCCTTACATATTGAGTGATTATTGCATCTCAATATATCTATCTTACTTTTTATTATTTTTTATGCCCCATTCATCTGCTTTCGCTTGCAAATATTCTCCTCTTTTCTTTCCCAAATTTTAAGGTTTTCTTTTTCCACTTTATTCATCACCTAAGCTCTGCATCCGTAGATCACTGTAGGTTTTAACACTGTTTTATAAACTTATAATTTCGTGTTTCTGTATGCACTTTTTGGATTTATTATGGCACTTAATGCACTGGCGCAGTTATCCGCTTTCACTAACCTGGCTGCTATTGCTTTGCTATTACTAACATCCTATGTTATGAACACTTCAAGATATACAAATGACTACACTTTATCTATTTTCTGTTGAATTTCTCGGTTGTCATCGAGATTAATTTCCATCTGTTCATTTCTTGCATTTATTCCAGCTTTTCCTCCAAATAATACATTTAGGATCAATGCTGTCTTTCTTGCTGCTCGTTCTACATTCCTCCTTATTCTTTGTGGCTGTTCTGTTGTTCTCCTAAAAACATTTGTTTATTAACATACCTTTTGTAGTTATCCTGCTGTGGCTCTCTTCTCCAGCTTTAAGTTAAACAAAGCTATGGACAAGGGATCACCTTGTTTCAGCCAATTTTTAACCTTGAAGGGATTGGATTTCATATATCCTGTCGCTTACTTCTTTGCCTCCATATTTTATGAGCTCTGTTGAGAGACCATTCGTTCCAGGGCTTTTTCTCTTCTCATTTTTGCTACTGTTTTCTATTATATTTCTCTTGTTCGCTTTTCCACTATGTCTGTGTTGTTCAGCTCTTCTTCCAGTTCTCTATTTCCGTTTTCATCTTCAGTTTGTTCTGTTAAAATTCTTTCAAAATACTCGTTTCATCTATTTTACATTCCATTTTCATCTACTATTAAATTTCTATCTTTATCTCTGTAGAAAAGGATTTTGTATTGTCATTTGCGTATTATTTACACTCTTGATGCCTTTTCTATTGTAACTTTTTTCCATATCTTGTAGCCTCTTTTCGCCACAAGCCCTATTGATTCTCCCATATGTGCTTTTTGTCTTTCTTTTTTATTCGCGACATTTCTCTTCGTCTATTCGTCTGGAACAAGTTACAGCATTCAAATTTCTGGGTTGCGAAAGTAGATACATGTCATAAAATAGAGATGAATATGATGAACAGTAAAATAAAAAAAATACAAGGGTAAACCGAATAGAAAGGCTGAAATAAGAGGAGAACTAAAGATAAGACTACTAAATCAGAAGATCACTGAATATAAACAGAGATCTAAAGTACAAGAAGATGCAGTGTAAGAGACTAGACCTAAGAAGTTCATGTACTACCGCTCATGGGGAAGAAAATTATTTCCTCTATTTGATTACATAAAACTGTCTAAGATGGTCAATGTAAAAGCATTTAAATGTTACTTGCAAAAATTAGAATACTTTCGCCGAGAAGACTTATTCTTGCTTATAGCGATTTTGTCAGGGTTTCTGCACGTTGAATAAACGTAGTTAGTTACATTGTATGGAACAGAGGCTCCTATTGTCTAGAAATGCTTAGCTTGCAACATTGAAGAATGAATTATCTATAGTTTAAAGTGCTAACCTTGTAACCTTGTATGCACCTGCATCCGGTCTTGAGGCATACTTGGAATATAAGCTTATCTCAGCAGATTAGGAATACTATATAAGCTAGTGCATGATATTTTATCTTCAGTTTCTTAGAGTACATGTTAGATGTAAGAAATTATCTGTCTGTATCTTTGAGCTTTAACGAACAGCATTGCCATTGTAAAACAAAAGTGTTTTTTAAAAAGTCGTTTCGACGGTTTTTTTATTTAACTAGTTTGTTGTGATATAATAGAATATTTTGAAATTACGTCTACAAATTTCAGTTGGTCGTTTTGTGAATAATATGTTGGTTATTTATTGCAATTTCGAGAAATGTTTTGCATTACCATATAACTCCCCATCGGAACAGCTAGTTTCAACAAGTCAATTCTTTCATTTGACATGAACTATCACTCCCTAGCAGTGTTTGCCTGAGCCTATTTACTTACTGTTCAATATAACGTTACTATGCCTATAAAGCAGCATAAATAGGGGTTCAGAGGCATTTTTATCTCTGTTGCAAGTTGTCATTGTGTAAACATCTTTTGAGAATAAGAACAGCGTCTGCTTTGGTCTGAGTGGATTAGGTTATGGTAAGTAAAGTGATGCAAACTGGAGAGAAGAAATCAAATTAACTGAAGTTGTAGTTAAATTTAAAATAATATAGGGGTTGATTGGTGTTGAAATGTTACTACTAATTTGTTTCGCCTAGTTGCTGTTTATTTCTTCCTATGCGGGAGAAGTAGTACAATTTTTGGGGGTGAGTTTTACTGAAATTTCTTTTCTGCTTTTACGTGTACCTTTTCATCTATACTTCGTGTTATAGAAAAGTGTGAGCTGGTAGAACGATATATCCTAGCTCCTATCACATTCTGAATATTTTTAATTTATTTTGCCACTAACCATTTTTCTTCACATTAGACATGATGTACCCGAATGTAATAAATTTCTCCGAAAAGAGCTAATTTTAATGATTTCTGCTTATTTTAAGGAATTTTGAATTGGTGTGCATACATTTATAAAGAATTGCCAAATTCGTGCCTGTGTAATTCGTATACAAATAACTTTTAAGAATTTTTATTGCACATCGGGATTATTACTATCACCTCGAAAGCGGTTGGATATATTAAACCATATATGTTTAGAGTAAACCTCTGCAGAAAAACAAGTAGTGACAGGAGAAACTTTCAAATTCAATTACTATGGTATGCACTGTGCTCTGAAATGTTTTCATCCTTCAATAAAAATTCGCTGGGTTGAGATGTGAAGGCCATTGTATGGCCAGGCAAGTATTTGATTCCTACCTATTTATTTCCGTTCGTATAACAGTTGGAGAGGCATGTAACATGCTTCCCCATCGTATAAAACGTACATCTCAGGCTGTTGATTAATGATAACATTCTAGAAAAACAGGAGTAAACTGGATATTCAACGTCGGCTAGATCAGGTGATATAATTTATCTTCAACCCAAGACTTTACATTCTACTACAACAACAGTTTCAAAGAATTTCATCTGTGGAAAATTACAGATATTGAAAATGTAGTACATATTTTTCCTCCTCAAGATTTTGTAGTCTATAATTTCTTCGTAAACTGGCTGAACTATTCTTGGTGCTAATATTCAATGCGATAAATATTGTAAATTCGTTGGTTGCTAATTATATAGATTGATTACTACGCTAACAATATGTACTTGCATAAATTGGCTTTGGAAACATATTACTACATAATTATTGTTTTAATCAAGGAGATTTGACTTAATGTATTAAAAATAGCTCCTTCATATTAGAGACGATTTCTTAAATTTTAAATGCCACATTCAAGTATAAAATATTCAACTTATTGAAAGAAGTTGCATTGATGCAGACCTGTCTAGTTAGGTTATTTCAACTAAATTGTGATGGGATAACGCACGTAATTAACAAAGTTCAAATACTAAATTTGAAGTTTTTATATTAGTTGGTTTTTTAAGGTATAGACAGTTTTGCACAACTCCCTTTAAGGGGATATATTCTTAGGGAAGCAACTTTGTATAAGGGAAAACATTTGTTAAATCCAGAGTCAATTGCTTCTTACGGTTTAAATTGACCAGAAGGAGTTTAAATTATTTTTAGCTTCTGCTCTCTGCAATTTATTAAATTTGGTTGATGATCAGAGGTTAATATCACATAACAAACGACTTCTGGGATTGGATCGTGTCATTATTGAGGTTGAAGGACTCGGCATTTCACCCACTTTCATATGGGGCTCAACTGGAGAAAAGGCAAAAGAACGAGTATAAAATAATATTTTATCTACTTTGGATATAAATAATCAAAAACTTTGAATTTCAACGTTTCATAAATCTGACAGTCTGTCAGTTGTCTAAAACAAAGTAGGTTGCTTCAACGTTTTTTCTATGAAAATAACAATGCAAAAACAGTGTCTTAATCGACTCTATTGTAGCACTGTGTTAGGTGTTATAATTGTGACATAAAGTAGATAATAGTTATTTATACAATGAGTAGCTAAAACACCACTTTTTTGCACTCGTGAGAAAGTTTAAATTTCACAAATGCATACATAATTTTTTCCTTACCATTTATTTATGACAAAAGAGATTACAAAACGTCAACAATTGAAAAATCATGTTAGATATGCTTTCATTGTTTTAAATTGAAAACACCAAATTTAATCAATAGTTTTGACATAAGCGTGCAATAAAGTGACAGAAGTGTGCAATAAAATTTTATTGCATAGTATGCAATAACAACATGCTTCTGACGCATGGAAACTGTCAAATAAGAGCCTCCTTTAGGAAATGGTAGTCGAAAAAGTACATTTAAATAATGAGTTAAAGTGACAATGCACTAAAAGTGAAAGGGGCGTAATCAATACCGGCACGGCGTATGAATACATACTACTTTCTCTCTTTAACACCTTACTACAAACGTACAAACTACTACGAGTGAGAGTGATCAGTGCGGCACCATATGCTGTCTGTCAACCTGTCAAGGAATAGTTTAAATATTGAATTCCATTACAAATTATTTGACAATTGGTAATATTTATGGTGGGAATGTTGAAAGAACAAACTTTATTACAGTTGAATATTGTGTGATACAGACTATACCAAGATCGTCTGTAAACGAAAGCCATTGAAAATGTTCGAACTGGTTGCGTCCTACTTCAACGCCTGTATTTCCGATGCAGAATTACAAAAATTTGTAAATTAAATACCAATAATTAAATATTAAATTTAGATTTTGCATTAAGTATACTTCTTTACGTAAAAATAATTTTCTCTTATAATTAAAACTTTGAATTGCAATTTTTCATATTATATAAGCTAAAGGCACTAAACAATGTTTTTAATAAATATTCCAACATAGTTACTAAGCGCATAACGTCAGGTGTACGGCATAATGACGAAAATTACGTCAGATATTAGTTTGTATACTCGAACTCAGTGGTTAACAATTTTTTTCTTGTAGCTTCCATCACAGTCTATCACATCAGTGTGGCCTCATAAGAGTCTTAAACTTCACCAGCATTATACTCAAAATGCACAGGAGGTATGTCTAGGGTCTAGGCCATAGTCCTCTACATCGTCTATGAGAAATATCTTCTCAGTAGTGTGCTTATATAACATATTTTGAATTTTTAGCTGTGTCCACACTGCTCTAACTTAACAATAATCAAATAGTATAGACAACCCACGCTTAAATATATATGCAAATAACGATGTCATAACACAATTGCAAATGTAAAAGTGAAACAGTAACAAATTTAGTTATTTATGGGACAAGTGTGTTATATTACCAATAAGTCAAGCGAGAAAAGTTAAGCCCTCGAGCCATCAGGCCAAGTGGGGTCTTTTCTCAAATAAATTATTTTTTGTATTAACCTACGCATGTCATAAAAATTTTCTCTAATTTTTACTTAATATAAGGACATTTTGCTGCCGTTTTCACTGTCAAAATGATGCATATATAGTTGCAATATGAGATTTCATATGGACACTAGTGCTAATATAAAAATTTAGAACCACTTTGTAGATTTAAGTACATTTATTTACTAATTTAAAAATTAATATGACTCAAAATTACAAAAAATCTTGTATGCAACACCTTGCAAAATAGTGTTTTTCACACGCAACGTGTTGCCCAACTCTGTAGCGCTCGTAGTGCAAACTTCACGACTAGTGAAAAACATTTTTATTTCGCAACTTGATACATAAATAGCTATTACCAAAAATTAATAACTACCAAAATAACATAAAATTTGCATTGACAGCTGTAAAAATTGAAAGTCAAAGTGACATGGAGTGAGTTATTACCTGTAAAGTAACGAGTGGGTGATGACCTTATGATCTATATAATTCAACTGAAATCGGCATAGTTATAGCATTGTGAATGACAAAATTAAAATTAAAACCGCCGTTTAGGTCTGTATACATATCGTGCTTTAAAACACTCATTTAGGGTAGGCCTTGGATACAAATTAATATATCACCTTTAATCCAAATCGACTCAAATTAAAATAAACTTCAGTTTGGCCAAAGCTCTCAAGGAAACGCACTCAAGTGAATTCGAGCAGAGTTCAATTAAATGTGATATACTCATTTCTATCCAGGGCTTACCCTAAATGAGTTTTTTATTAACAGGCGGTACCTTTAGTACAGCTGTATGTCACTAAAAAATTGCTAGTGTCAAAAATATTTGAAATAGGTTAGTATTTAGCCAGTGGTTCACACTCCCTAATACGATTTTTACTGTAGGCAATGTACTTCTATTGAGGTTAGTATGAACCCATTTAATTTAATGACCTTATTTATAAATCACCCTGTATTTCCAACAAAAGAGCTAGGATAACTGTGGCAAGAGATTGAGCACAAATTTGTTGCTGGATTTTAAGAAAAGTCATACAGTCGTGGTCAATAAATTCGGTCCAACTTTTGGGGTGATTTTGACTTAATTTGAGTTGTTTAATTCTGACTTATGAAATCACTATACCAGTGAAGTGCCATTACACATTTTTTATTATGCCTGCATCAGAATCGCCGTATAAAGCACACCTAAGCGTGCAAAAACAGGCGATTAAAGCACGCCGAGCTTAAAGGTTGTCAAGGAAACAAGGTGTATATAGGTAACATTATAACTTCATCGCTTTCTTTATTTTGCTGACACGACTGAATGCAACAACGGACGTGGACGTGACAAAAACGTAAACAATTCTCGTAACTATAGTAGCAATATTATTATGCCCTCTCGATTTATCACGACAAAAATTATTTTTAGGTCGTAATTTATTTCCAGTATTGCAGGTATAATAAAAAATAGCGTAAAGTATTCGTGGATAACTGGTCTTCAAAACACTTGCTCTATTTCGATCACTCCGGCTACGCCGTCGTGCTTGAAAACTCGCGCGTGTTTTAAAGACCTTGTTATCCACTCATACGTTAATATACTATTTCATATCGGTCCACATCAAAATTGGAGATTAGTAGGTTAGGTTTTGTTTGTTATTTAACACAGACTGACGCAAAACCTAACCTGATAACCGAATGTGCCTGTATGGTAGAAGTATCACTTACACTAGGCAGTAAAAGTGTCCCGTTTTCTTTGTTGAGTACTGTAATTTGATTATTTTAAATTTTGCATACTGCCGTTGAAGATTACCATGAAAAACATGCACTAATACCGACAAATGTCATGTTTGACAATTGATATCTAAAGTGAATGAATTGTAGTAATCATAATCGCTTGCTGCACGTGTCAAACATAGAAAATGATGTTAAAAGTATGCGCTATAATATAATCGATACGGTTTTGCATATGTATGGGTAGCAGTATTTATATACAGGGTGTTTCAAAAATGACAGATGAATCCATGTTTTGTTATTGAGGGAAACTTTCAAGCTGGAAAAAATAATTTAAAAAATCTTTGAGTTAGATTTTCTCAAAATATGGGAATCTAGTTTGATTCTTAATTTGTTTTATATTCAGTATTAGCACGGAAAACGTTACACATTTAAAGCTAATTATACGAATATAAATACTTAGAAATAGTTTTTCCAAGTAACGAAAGGACAATGGAGAACTTAAAATTCATAATTTAGAAAAATGTGTAGAAAATACAAAAGTTAATTTGGCAACAGTGCCTTTACTAAGTTGCGCAGAAGTTATTTCAATGAAGTGTTATATCTATGGGAACAATGCAGCTTTACCTATTCGTAATTAGACCATGTTACTAGTTTAGCTAGTTTTGAGGTTAATAAAAGCTCACTATATCCTCAGGGGCAATATAATAAGTGGTATGCTTATTATCGATGATTTTTTGATGAATATTATGAGTTATAATCTCAATAGGACGAGTTATATTTTCTTGCATTATAACGAAATAATATTCTTAAAAATTATAGATTATTAGGCGATTTATATTTAGGAAGAGAATATACTGATTTAAAATATATATACCTATTTTATTCCCTATCAATGCTAATGGTCAATGTTTGTCGCAAACACATTTTTTGTTACTTTTTATGCTTAAAACGCACTGCATCTCCTAGAACAATCAAATAACATTTCTAAATTAGTTCATTTGGCACATGAAACAAAACCAAGTAAGCTGGTACCAAATCGAAAATCCCGAGTCGCTATATTGTCAGTATGGTAGAAGGTCCTATTAGCCAATTTCCTAAATTTAATATATGATGATTGGCTCAAAATTCAACGAATTATATTCTCAAGGATAATACCACAAGCAGTGGATATATTTTTGACAAATATTTTGCCGTTTCCATGTAAATTATTGCGTTTAAATTTCACGAAACAAAATCATGATTTCTATAGAAATGGCAAAATATTTAAGAGAAATATATCCACTTCGAGTGTTATTTGGCACGACTATTTAACAATATTAGTACATACCAATTAACTTATTGAAAATAATATATCCAACAGTTAATATACTTAGTTACAAAAATACTTTTTAGTTGTTAAAGTAGTAATTAATAATGCGACATTTGTAAATTTTTAACGCAAGCCAAATTTTGTGTACACAGTTTGTTTATGTTTATTTTAACGTAACCTAGCAACATCGCTTAAAGAAATACCGTTGCTAAGCGATATTTCGCAACAAGGTTACTTGATTTTTAAGTACCTACATTGTTTTTTTAATAGTTTGCACGGTCGACGAATTAAGCATGCATCAATTTTTTTTAAATTTATCTGCGTTATTTTCTTATGTAACCGTATACACGTGTAATATTTTTGAAAAGAGAAAAAAATAAGCTTTCTATTGATGTATCACACAGCCTAGGTTGCTATTAAAAAAAAATCAATATGGCGACCGCGCTTAAAAACTAGATGAAAAAACATTTTTTTTTACTTCAGAATATGCAAAATAACCTCAAATTAATATATACCAAATATGAAACGCAACTCTCAAACCGTTTGACCAAGGAAGCTTTGGTCCCATACATAATAGCGACCCTGTATATGATAGTGTTTAATAGTCAAAAATATAACATAAGTGTTTTTTTTAAATTATTTTATCCTACTCGTAAAGTGCTTCTTAATAATTAATGTAACATTGAGTTAATTCACCATTTTTGCAAAACGCTGTACAAGAAATGTACTGTGCGGTTACGGAATGAATATAGTTTACACGTTATCCAGTGTAAGTTCATAAAATTAAATTAATAAATTTAGATTAACAGATATGCCCCAAAAATGTTAAAAAGTACTATCGCTTAAAATGCCTCGAAATTATTTAAACGATGTAGAAAACGAAGAATTATTGCAATATGTAAACTACATTAATTCCTCAACTGTATATGTACATTTACTTCCTGCTGTTAGGAAATAATGGAATAATCGATGCTATTATTTACAGAAAACACATTTAGTTGCTTTTCTGAGGTTGGCGGCATAGATTACTTTTAATTAAGTCATTGGTGATGTTGCTTATCTAATCGTATGCCTATAATACACACTTTTTCATATCACAATGTATTCATAATTTCAATAAGTCTCATAGCTTGAATTTAATACGTTATAAAATATGTGTTTTAATAGTAAAGTTATAAAAAAGGTACCCTATATTAGTAGGATACTACCCGATGCAGAAATAAATCTTAGAAATTTTCATAACTTCTGTGACGTCATACAGTTTAGCTGTGAGTGCTCTAATTTTTTTTAAATGACACTTTCCACGATCCGATTGTCCTCTTTATACCAGTGTAAATATAATAATTTTTAGTAAACATTTCTTTTAATAATAAATCATTAAAATTTAGCAGTATGCAAAGATTAGTTCTGAAAATTGTTTTGCGCGCATGAGTGTGTTATTTTTTTAAATTAACTATGAGTGGTAACTTTTCGGCTTTGCTTTTAATAGTATATTTACGGGTAGCACATTATTTCACTAATTGACCTCAGTCATTACCGCTCTTCCAAAAAATTCTTACATTAAGGTTATGATTGCACTAATGACTATTGTAATCCTGCTTCACGAAAGTCCTATTTAGTTACACATTAGTAGTTGCCAATCCCTCTATATCTAATACAGAGTGGTCATGGTACCAATTTGTCATGGACATCAAATTTTTAGGCAACCAACTTTGTTAGTTATAAATAAAAAAGTAGCTTACATAGAGTAGATTTGTGGCCCTGCAATTTTACTATTTTTTTTTGTGAAATTTTAATTTGCAACGTTTGAAACACATTAGAATTGATTTATAACTTAAAATGTTTAATTTTTTAAATTTATTATCTGTGATTCAATTTGTAAATTTGTAATTATAATACTGGAAAAAGACCTAAAAGTATAAAGCTACATTTGGAGCAATTAGAATGGAAATATTTGTACCTGTTATATTCTAAATGTTTTAAATGATTTAAAATATAAAAAGAAGCAAAATATAATAGTTACAAACCCTCTTTTTGTATTTTTTTTTAATAATAATTGCCAGATTCCTAAAATTTTGATATTTTCCCAGTATACTTATCATTATCAACGTTTAGAACAATAAATCTTAAATTAAAAACATAAAATTCCTAGGTACACTTGTTTTTTTTCGTAAAATTAATATGTAAGGCTCGGGAAACAATCCTTACTTTCATTCGTTCTCTACAAAGGTTCTAAAGTAGAAGCAATTGCATTAAATCTATAATCATTATAAGTGCATCCTAACAGCAGTTAATTGCGTTGCTGCAACATCCAGCAGATGTTTCGATATCATTACTTTTGCACGAGTCCTTTCAATTAGCACCCCTCAAGGCAACAACTGCCTATTGTCTATAACTTTCTAAAGAATCAATCAATATCTTGTCTGCTTCATTATGCAAGCAGCAGAACAGTAAATAATGTTTTCCATTTACTACTCCACGCACGCTTCCTTCAAGCTTTTATCTGCTGACACGCCGACTCACAAACCATACTCTGTTTGGAAACTTTTATGACTAGCCACAATTAAGGATATGCAGTTAACAACGAATTAGGCACGAAATGTCTGCCAGTTCTGAGTCGACTGGATTGAGAGAAAGTCTGTGGCCAGGAGGCCAAGGATTTCAGTTCGGGCACGACTTTCTCCGGACGATTGCCCTTTCCCGATTTTCGGAGAAGTTAAAGACGAGTTATGTAAACAATCTTTATTTGTATATGTACATAAATAAAAAATATATGGTTGGCACCGCTAGTGGAAGAATTACAAGTGCAGTATAGACAAGTCCCAAAACGACAACACTAAGGTAATGTAAGAAATGTAAAGAAGAAATGGAAACAGTGCGAAAAAGCAAAGTGCGTGCAACAAGATTGAAATTCAGTGGTGAAAGAATAGACAAGACCGAAAATCGTGCAAAAGTATCAGGTGCATTTAGGGCAGGCAGAAATTTAAGTGTGCGCGTGCATTTATACAGGCCAGAACCGAAAGGAGCCGAGAAACAGTGTAGATGTCTAGAACATCGTGCTTGAACTTTAAAGTAGAGCTGAAAGAAGAGCTTCGAAGTCCTCCAGCTAGGAAAGTAGACACCCAGTTAAGTGCAAGAATAAAAGTACTAGTGCAGACTACTCTTGAAAGTGTGATAGATTTGAGCGCCAAGGGGTGAAGTAATGTAAGAAAGGAAGATCGAAGGGATGAAACATGCGTTGCTACACTAAAACGACAAATAACTAATTATCACTTGGTCTACACGTTGAAACATGGTTTTCAGCCTAATGACGTCCGATGCCGTCGATCTGGGACTGCAGGTTGTTCACCACCTCGGGGGGCACCTGGTCCCCCAGGATGTCCGACAGATCGATCCTCTGGTTGCCGGGAATGCTCTCGTAGGCTCCTATTTCGATGCCCTCTTCAACCTGGAAAATTTTTAACACTTGACATTGTTTTCGATCATTTGTGTCAATTTGACAAATCAGATCATAGAAGTGAAAATGATCACAATGGAAACTACCCAATTAAAATTCGGTAGTATCTTATGACAAGTAAATAATGAAGTGTCAAATTAATTAGTCAGAAAAATGGCTTCTCGCTTCAGCAAAAATTATTAATTAATTTAAGAACACCACGGCCAGTGATATATCCTTCTAATAATTTTGACAAATAATATCCCTTAAGTGCGTTACTATTAAGAATAACCCGAGGCGCAGCCGAGGGTTATTTCTAAGCAACGCACTTTCGGGTTGTTATTCGTCAAATTGGTCAAATTAGTAAATTATAGCTAATAAGTTTCGTCCTTTAAACGGGAGTTTTTTTATGAAAATGCAGGAATTTCAATACTTCAAAGTTCAGTTTTAAACATCGACATCCGTATCAAACTCAGATAATTAGCAGCGGTTTTAGATTAATAAAATGTCTTAAAATTAACTGAGCACGGTAGAATATTAAAAGTTAGGTTTTTGAAGGGGGGTTTTAGTTGAAATGCAGAAGTTCCAATGCCCCTTTTCTTTTAGATTATTTTATATTTCTTTAAGGAGCTTTAGAATGAATTTCAATTATCTAACAACGAATTATAGTGACTTTACTAGATATAAGTACTGTAGTCATTAAAAAATTCTGATTTTTAAATAAAGAATTTTTGAACTTTAAACGTTTTTGGCCAAACTATTTCATATCTCACGATATGATATAAATTAATTACAGGCTGCTACATATGCTAATTTATTTTTTCGAATTTTATTGTAATAATCTTCTCAAAATAAGTAAAGAAGCTAATTTCAAAAAGGAAAAAAATGTGGAGGACTGAAACAATACATTTTTCCAGTGTCTACTTGTAAAACTGTACTTTATCTAATAAGATCATAATGGAAAAGTAATATTTTAAGGATAGTGATTTTATTCACCAGTGCAATTAACAAAATACATACATGTTACCATGGGAACTAGTACACAACCACGTCATTTGATTACCTATTTAAAATTATTGGTTCTAAAACTTCTTTTAAAACGCATTTATACAATTATTTGTAGGTATTGGAAAAAAAAGTTATATGCTACACGTGAATAAAGGGATTTTCTCCATTCGGGGATATTATCTCACTCGTCTTTGTCTCGTGAGCTAAAGTTTCGCCTTATGGATAAAATGCCTCTTTATTTACTTGTACCATATACAACTATTAACATATGCTGATTTAAGACGGAATATGAGGCATAGCATATTTGTTTGAACCATATTTGGTGAACTAGACTTAGAAACCACTACCATCTTAGTACAAAAAAGTGCTTGAAAACAAAATGCATAGTTAAATTGCTGTCTCGAAGCTCTTTTTGTCAATTCTTTTGCAAAAGAAACTACAAAAGCTATACACAAATTGATAAAAACTAAAATTAGCTTTTAGTTTTCATTTAACATACATACAAATATCTACAAATTACGTGTCTATAAAATGGTCAATAAAATTCTACAAAAATAACACTTATTTGTACAAGTAGTGATGAAAGCGATGAGTTTGAAACGAGGAAAAAATGTTGCTTTCATACGTGTTGTACACGTTATTTTTTGAATAGTGATATCGTGTAACTCGAAATTTGGTCGAAAATAACTTCAGAAATGCAACTGCCAAATTGAATAAAAAAGTTAAAAGTGTATTACTTTCTTTACGATTTTTCCTTAAGAAAGACGATCATTAAGCACAATAATAATTTGTCAATGATAGAGCAGCTTTGAGAACTTCGAAATTTATTTTGTTTGGTAATATGAAATTATGGTGTTCAGTTGCTCTTCGTTAATAACGTTGATACATATTTTAATTAATATTGCAGTACACCCAAATGTTCAGTATTTTGATTCAATTTTAAATCACTAGTCTATGGTGTTTTAAATTTTACTTTAAAACTTTTGTTATATATGCAATGTGTTTTTTTTAAATCTCGTTACAACACATATTACATCCAGCGTTTTTTTAGTGTTTAACATTTTGATAACATTTTAAAATGCTGGACGTAATATATGTTGTAACGAGATAAAAAAAACCACATATATTCCACTCTTCTTTTAAATATTTTTTGGTAAACATTTCGTTATTAGAAAATTCAAAATCACTGTGATATTATATTGCCTTATTTTTTCAGTAACTTTTTTGCCTTTTTAATTATTATTTTCTTATATGATTGAGTACATTGTTCAGTTAAGACAAGGCAATGCCATGTGCCTGTTTTTGAATTTAATAAATATTAATGAACTTATACTGAATGTTAATTTTTTTTCTAAAATTACCTTTTGTATTTGGGCATCCTTAGGGATGAGCTGTGAATTTTGGGCTTGACGAATGGCTTCGTTTGTGTAGACGCCCCCTTCTCTCTGAGGAAAAGCAGCTGCAACGGCCAAAAAGGTCAGCACAACGGCCAGGACTCCTCTCATTTTGGCTGCAAAATAAAAACCTTATTGGGTCAGATCCTTATATAAGCAATTTCCTGGCATTAATGCAATACAGTGCCTAGGTCCAAATATGTATCAATTTCCTGAATTGTAATTTTCAAATAGAACCTGTCATACCTGTTTGGTTGGGTTTCTCCGATAAAAACAAATACAGATATTTAGAAAGTTTTGATTTAATTAGTCGATTTGAAATTGTTTGATTATGATTTGCAATATTTTCAAAAATGCAAACAGCACAGGTAGATTGGGTTTAATTCAATTTTCCACTGTTATTTAGTTGTAAATAAACAGTTTATTGGACTCACGTTTCACACGCAGCACTTTCACCGACTTACCTCCTCAGCGAGACGACAGCACTGGCATATAATCTCGCACATTTCACCTTTTCTGCTTATATAAGCCTTCTCCTCCTCGATCCCTTTGCACCGGTGCTCCCATATGGACTTCGTGACCACTCATGAAACCGAGAAGATGACCTGAATCCGCGCCGTGCTTGATGAAAGATGTCTTAAATATCAAGCGTTTTTGTTGTATCGTAACAATTACTCTTTTTTCAGACCATTAGATGCGCATCAAAGCGAGAAACTCGCATCTGATCGACGAAAATTTAGCTTTTTGCCTAGTTCTGCAAAAAATTAAAACTTGGCCTAGCTGCTTTTGAAATCATTTATTACGTGATGGGTTGTTATGTAAAACAGATTTTTTTACGAATCATCTTCATCAACATTTTCTTCCTGTATGGCTTTGGGAATATAATTGGTGTAAAAGCTTAGCTTAATCAAATCGTCTGCATTGGCATGAAAGTTCAAAAAGTGAGTCACGAACTCGAAGAAAGTGTCATGGCATTCCTCCACGAATCGCTTTTACTGATTGTATCACCTGTGAACCTGCAGGAAGCGTGGGCGATCGGCGCTCATCTGCAAAGGTCGGTCCGCCTAAGTCGGATTGCTTCCAAGTCTTCTAGCCAAAGCTAGAATTGTCTGCTTTCTCGTTGTGACATCGTTTCGATAACGCAAGAGGAAAACACACTCGAACTGCAGTAATTACGACATTTTTCTAATTCCTAGTTGTAATCTCCTAGGTTTCGGTGAGTAGAAAGTGGGTCTAGTTTTTGTCAAAGAAATAATCGTGGCTCTGTCTGGTCTAATCATGTCCATAAAGTCGGAATAAATTTGAACGCGTAGTTACCTATGGTAAATTGAAATCGCATTAGGCTACTTTCTAGGATGTAGCCTTTTAGCAGCCAAAAACAATTTCGCGAAAGTCATAAAATGTACGTGTTTTCTTCGTAAAGTGCAGATGCGCTATCAATTTATCTTAGAAAATATCAATTAGAAAGTTCGATTATAAACATCCTCCCACAACTGTAGAAATATAATGTGATGAATCTCCTATTCCTGTCAACTCCACAAAAGCTTTATTTACGACTACTTTCTTCCCCGCTCCAATTCTTGTAAAAGCAAGAATTGAATTGTTTACTGTCAAGGGCTTAGATTAAAAAAAAATATCCAGTAGGTATATCAAACCTGTTCAATCTCAATATATTTCTAAATATTCAACAGAATGCATACCGCTCTGAAATAAGGTCAAAGTCTTCCAAAACGCCCTGATGGGACATGTCCTATAATTAATTAAGTCCAGTTTATCAATACAGTGACTTCTGTTACGCAATAACCAGTGCTTGCATCACGGAATATCCGTTCTTCAACGATTATATTACACGCGATCCTTTCACTCCGAGCATTTTATGGCGCGGAGAAATTGTCCTCGCATTTTAAAATTGGAACATTGGGCTGTTTTATCTCATCGACATATATTTTATAAACATTTATTGAATTACGTATAATTTTACATGAAATACATAAATATTTGATAATCATAATAACAGTTTAAATAGAAAAATACTATCCTAAGTTATTACAAGTCTTCAGATATGACTGCCTTCAATTAATAAAATAAGTTATAAAATTAGAGTAATTATACTAATTCTAGAAGACCGATTCACAGCTGCTTTCATCGAGCTTTTTCTGACCAGAATTAATTATGGAAATGTCTCTATTAACTAAAAAATCCATGCTTTCTGCAGGAAAATTAAATTCTGGCAGATCGTTTCGACCTCAATGAAGTTACGTGAGTTATATTATATCTAAGGGAATGTATAGTTCCATCTAATATTTTAATAATACTATTGATTTATTTGTTCAAGTATAATAATGAACAAAGCTAGCAATAAATAAGTTAAAACATGAATCATCCACACAACATTTATTACCACATTTTTCCATTAACGCAGTCGTAAAATGTACGATAACATCTAAATCCTTTCAACACATTATAGAATCCCTTCGCAACCATGTAGAGCAGACACCTAAACACTTTAATTAAAGCTAAAACTTCACAATTTTTCTCCTCTGTTCGCTTGTCCTACATTATAAAACGGAAATGTACATACACGAACGTTTTTGCACCTCGATGCTTTCTCAAACACCCATTGAACAAATATCGGCATCGCAGGAAGTATGACAAAACTCTTCAAAGTATTTGACTATTTCAACACATATTTGCCAAACTCGGCCTTCTTATTTTTTCGAGTCGTAATATTTGTACTGCGAGCTAAAAAAATCTCTTATTATCCCCAGGATGCTCGTGTCCAAGGATTCCTTGGATTCTTTCGCCTGGAATTTCGTAATAGCGGCGCTCACTTTTTGCATGAGTGCAGATTCTTTGTCTGGAGTTTGCGCCGAAGAGCCCCCCTGCGTGTTGCTATTAGGTTGCTGAGTCGAAGACGTTGCGTCTTCAAGAAGCTCCCGGAAGATTGCTTGTGCCTCCTCTTCTTCGTTTGCTGGTTTCCCTGAATACGCGGCAACTGTTTTTAATTCTTCATTAAGTTGCTTGAAAATATCATCAGACTCTTTATCTTGCGATTCAACCTTGTTGTCTCGTAATCTATTTGCAGCTTCCTTTGAAGTTTTTATTTTAACATCCTGCACCTTATTTTCATTAGAAACATTTTTTGCCATTAAATTGTCTTTAATTTTTAAGCTAGTCATTAGTATGGTCGGATCAATTAATTCTACATCACGTTCGTTATATATGGGAGTACTAACAGTAGTCTTTGTAGCCTCATCTTTTCTTTCAATACTTTTATTTTCGCTCTCTTCAGTGCTCTCTTGGATGCCAGGTATAGTTTCTACCAGATCTGTTGTATCCAGTTCAAGAGATCCACTATGAATTGTTTCGACACTTGCATCCTCTACGGACAGCATGACCGAAGCATGTTTATTGCGTGGAGTTGTAGACTCTCCACTATCCTCCACACTGGATTCTTCCAAAGTTTCTTTAGATCTATCTGACTCAGTCGTAGCTGCTGCGGAGGCATTAAGTGCTACAACTTCCACAGAAGGATTTGTTGTAGCCTCATCGGAAGAGGCTTGCAATTCATCCGATTTGGTTTCTGCCAGTTGAAGCTCTAAGTCCTTGTCTTTTAAACCTATTTCTGTCGCTTCACCATCCACCAGCTTATCGGTAGGTGCAGCTTGTTTCAGTAAAGAAGGGGGTAATGCAGCCTGTTCATTAACAAGTGGATGGCTTAATTTGCTAGTATTTTGAGACGTCCCATCTTTGTATTTGGGCAAAATCTTAAAGATTACTCCTGAATCATCAAGGCGAGCTGTTGGGATATCTGTAGATGAAGCACTAATTCCAGTAGTCTCGTTAGTATCCGGACTAAGTGTACTATTGAGAGGATTACTTTCTTGCATTGCTAAAGGTTCTTCTGAACTTACATGTGCCAGTTCTGAGTCTAAATGTTCGGATAATTCATCCACATTTTGTGGACTCATAATGTCAGGAATCGGGGGATATTCTGGATTTTGATCCATTGGAAGTGTTTCTTCATCGTGTTTCGCTTTTGTAGCTTCACCTAACTCTTCATACCTCGACGACACTGCTAACTCAGGTGTCACTAAATGTATAGACGAGCGAGTCGAGTTTTCTTCATTTTCAGCCACTTCGGTTGAAAATGGTATATAAGCAGATTCCATTCGTTCAAGTAACGTTACAGATTCGGCCGACGTAGATGCATTTTCTTCATCGTTGGAATCTTTTGTAATGGGCTGAGCTTCATACCACTTCTCTTCGGTTACTGAAAAGTTTTGTTCGTCAATAAGTGGACTAACTGTGCTCGAATTTTCACCACTATAATCGATATCTGTGCTGTTTACATCGGGTATTACAACCCTTTGTACTAAATGGGCCACATCTGTAGTGCTTTCTACGTTAGTTAAAGTTTTGATCTTATTAACTATGTTTTTGGTCATTATACTTGTATTTACATCTGAGTTTTCTACATACAAATCATCCGCACCAGTAGGCTGTGCTTTTGATAAATTGAGCAGAAAATCTTCTATTGTCGAAAGAGACATTTTAGTTGTATCCTCTGCTTTGGCTTTTGGTTTAACAAACGATATTATATGAGTTTCAACAGTCGGGGCGCTTTCGTTTCCTTCCGTTGCTACAGTCTCGTTATGTTGGGGATTTTCAGACACTCGCTCTTTTTGTGGCTCTTGGACTTGCGAAACAACTTCGTGCGTTTCCCCACTGTCCTCAGTTCCACGTTGCAACCCTTCAGCGCCAATTATTGTAATTACTGGCAAAGGTGTACTTACGTCCTTCCCAGGAACCAACTCCCCTTTCTTTAAAAATAACAGCTGATCACCAATTTTCAGCACAGGTGGAGGATGGTGGTAAATTTCCGAAATTTCGCTAGAATCCGATTCTGTATCACCCAGAGCAAGATCACCAGCATTATTTTCCTTATCTCGAATTGACGATCTGTCAATGATGCCTGTTTCTGCTTTGTGACCAGTCTCATACACCGAAGATTCGTCCAAAGTTTGTCCATGCGTTCGTATGTTTATTTCACGTTTAGGGGGGCCAGTAATGGGGATTTCCTTTATTTCAGGAATGATCTCCTGGATTGTAATCTTCGGAACGTCCTTGGTTTCGACGACAATATTTTTGGGGGTGCTCCTATCATCGCTATCCTGAAACTGGATGAAGGTTTGTTTAGGTGCTTCCTCTTCGAGCGGGTCCGTCTGCGTCGACTCGTCCACCAGCTTGATTTCGTGGATGTGTATCCTGTTGATCTCTTCGGAAGCGTCCTTTGGCGCTTCAACTTCTAGCGGCCTCGGCGTGTTGGTCGGCTCTGTCTTGGACTCGGTGATCTTGTTGCTGTCCTCGTTGGTGATCGCGTGGAGATCGTAAACGGCGGTTGTCAGTTGGTCTTCCGCGGTTGCGTTCCAGTAGGCCAGCGTCTGTGCGTTGTTGGTCAACGGAGATTGCGTGGTGTAAGGAACCACACGATCAATCAGCGGCCCTGGAAGAAGGAAATGAAATGAGAATGTATGCAACTGGGTAAGTGATGTATTGTCTGTGCGGCATGATTGACAACGTAGCGGAAGTTTATTGATTACCTCGAGGAGGGCAATGATCGTACTTGGGGCAGCATTGCCCAGGCACTGTGCGACCTTCGCAGTCTGTTCTTATGTAACAGCTCACTTCTGCACATTGGACTTCGCCCCCTCGGCAGTAGCACACGCGGCATTCGCCTCCTGGGGGTGTCTGCAGGCGCTCTCCGTTGGCATAGAACCGCCCCTGGTGCTCGCATTCTAAACAAACAGATCTCGTTAGATTGTGCACATGTGTGAAATTGCGTGTACCGACTGATCGTTTGTTCCTCGACTGTCTTGTTATGTAAATGGCGATAGGATGTTAAAGAGAAATGCAGTTTGTGATATAATAAGAAATGAAATATTGCAACTGCATGTGAAATGCTGATGCAATTAGAAAGTTATTAATTGTTCGCCGCTAGCGAGGCGGCAGTTAGCAAAGCAATTAGTGTATTATTGGTTGCCGACTAAAAGCTGCGTGGTAGCTATTAGGAAGAAATTAGCGAGTAGTTCACACTTGCTTGATGTGGTAATGGCTTAGAACACACGTTTTGATGTCCATTCGAACGTGCAGTACTGACTGTTTTCATAGAATTTGTATAAAGGTTTTTCAATATTGGATTAATTAGAAGCTTTGGGTCTTCTCCATTTTTATTTTCAATAATTTTCTCAGATTTTCTCAAGGAAATTTGTTTGTTCTACAATACACTTACAACTAAGCTACATTACATCAATATGATTATTTTTTGTAGTTAAAATTTGATAGAGCAATGCGCTCCTTTTTAAATGTCTTCTTTAGCTACAATTTCAATTCAGGAAATGCAATGGAAAGGGAGAGAAGTTATGGACTTTAAACATTTTACTTTGTGTAACAGCAGAAATACGACAAATACATTAGGTATACGTTTTCTCGAAAACAGAAAGACTCGACATCAAAGATATTTCAAAGCAGTAAGTGAGAAGGCATAGAAGGAAAAAGGGCTAACATAACATTAATTAACTGTCGCACACCCACAGAAGAGACAGATCAACAGACAATAAAAAATGTTTTATGAGGAGCTAGAGAACGTAACCAGTTTATCACTTCAGTGAGTTGTGAAAACAATTTTAGGAGACATGAATATCAAGGTACCCAAAGAAATGGAGTTCATGTAGGCAATCGGTTAATATACAAGCACGACACGAGTAATGAAACGGCAGCAGACTCATAGACTTCTCTATTAGTAATGGTATAAACCAACCATAAAGAGACATGACAATCACCAGACGGGAACACAAAAAATAAAGTTGACCAATGACCGTGCATATAACATTATGGCTGTAAAAAGCCGGCGCGGGGCAGCTATGTACTCCGATCACTTCCTGGTGAAGAAAATATACAGAGAAAATGCCAAAAAGGTGCAAAATAATAATCAGCAAAGTACAAGACCCTCGTATAATATAGGATCATTGATACAAGATCATAACACAACGTTTAACTATTAAAACAAGATAAATAATACGCTGTTAAACGACAATCAAGAAACTACAACCATAGAAGATCAATCAACACAGTAAAATATAACTTAGGGAGAGACAAAAAAGCCATGACATCGATGGTACGATGAGAATCACATAAAAAAATAAGAGATAAAATGCACAAAAAAACAAGACAAACAGTTGAAAACTATCAAAACAAGAGAAGGGAAGCACGTTACATATGCCGAAGAAACAAAAGAGAATACGAAATAAAGCAGGTCACGGCAATGGAAAAAGAATATCTACAGAAAACTAGTAGGAAATTTTACAAACACTTAAAGAAAAACAAAAGGGAATACCAAAAAAACAATAAAGTATGTTAAATACAAAAGAATCTATTAGAAGAAAAGAAATCGTAGACAGATGGGAGGAATATGTTAAAGAAGAGTTAAATGAAGACAACTCAGAAGAAGAACAACGAAGCCACCTTCGGAGCAACAAATATGATATTAAAAAACAACAAAGCACCCGGGGAAGGTGGATTAAATGTAGAACTGATAAAATTGCAGGGGGTAAAATGGTAAAAAAATACACACATTGATAACGGAAATATGGGAGAAGGAAGGTATGTCAGCAGAATGGAACAATGCATTGTTATGCCCAATTGAAAAAAAAACCACAAGCTAAAATGTGATAATTACAGATGAAGAGTAGATCAACATCGGACCATATTTTAGCACTAAGGAGAACCATAGAAAAGTGATATGAATACAACGTCGATGTGAATCAGCTCTATACATATAGATTTCCGAACGGCATATGATAGTGGGTTAAGGATCCCAGAAAAATGTATTCAATTGACAGTGATGACATTTCAATACACTCGAGATAAAATAAAGTTAGGGTTAACCACATCATAAGAATTTGAATTTAAGAAAGCCCTCAGACAGGGATACCCACTATCGACGTTACTGTTCAACATAGTATTAGAACTACAATCCGGGAGGTCACTGTATAATAGGTCAATACAATATTTAGCGTATGCTGATGATGTTGTAATTTTGGCAAGAACAGCAGGAGCGCTTACAACTGCGGTAACAGAATTGGAAAAGCAAGCGGAGAGTAGGTTTAAAAATCAACGTTAAAAATTAAGTAAATGCTGCAGACGAGGGCGAAAGGAGGAGCATTTTGAAAAAGTAGAACGGCTTAAGCCTCTAGGAAGCAGTTTAGGGGAAAGAAATAACACCAAGGAAGATATAGAGGCAAGAATATATGCTATTATTCGCTACAAAAATCAATCTCGCAGTATTTCTAGAAAAGATCAACTGAAGATCTACAAGACCATAATAAGAGCCACAGTAATATACGCATCAGAAGCTTGGATATTAATGGAAAACGACATCAGCCAATGGTGGAAGTATTTGGAGGATAGGAATGAATCACAAAATAAAAGGGTTAAACCACGAACATGATGTTGTGACTACAATAAAAAGCCATGGGTTGGCATGGCTAGGCCACCTGCTCAGAATTCAACAAGGAAAAGCACCCAAGCAGCATATGAGAAGAATTGAGGGAAGCCGTTTAAGAAGAAGGCCTAGAAAGAGGTGGTTTGAAGACGTGGGAGAAGATTTAAGATTGTTAGGAGTGCGAAGATGGAGAACGAATATTAGCTGATGACGGAAAGTAATGATAGAAAGTTGTGGAACGGGCCGATGCTCTTTAAAGGGCTGCCGTGCCAAGAAAAAGAAGAATTTAAAGTTTCGCTAGTATATAATATATGAATCTGTAGAACGTTACTATTATTTTCGAGGATGAACTGATAAATGGTTAACATCTGACTGACGGCGAGGGAATATCTCCGGAAATATAGTGGTAAATAAGAAATAAGCTTTTTTCTTCTTTTTCTCCTCCACATTTTGTAGTATATCCGTTGTGGTACTGGTTCAAACTAGTGTTTGATCATAAAATAGACAATTGTGTGAAGTTTTATGGAAATTAATTAAATCGCAAAACTAATTCATCATATGTAAAATCTAAGCTGTATTTACGCAACGTTCAGTATTTGGGTTATATCACTGGGTCAAATTGCGATGTATTATTTACAAGCCAGGAGTTTTTGCAGACGTTTATTTTCAGTTTACGTCAAGTAAATCACTAAGTGACCATATCGACTAGTATAAGCAAAACATGACAAAAAAAGTCTGTATATAAGCAGTGTATTTTTATGTGAATCTTTAATACATTGCATAGTACATGCATTGAGGTGCATTCATTTGTGAACTGCCGTAGGCTATAAATGTCATATTGGGCAGTTAAACCTGGCTACTCCATTTACACCGTACCCTACAACCCTTCGTCCCTTCAACAAGTTTCAACCTTTCAGTAAAATAACCTGATCCTATAAATCTACAAGCTACACATCTAACGTGCTTCCTGAACAAGTGCAAGACATCGAAGGAATTACACAAATTCAAGGAAAACCGCAGACAGTACTAATCAATTTTTAAAAGTAATATTTCCATCGCTTGTTCTATCTTTCTATCTTCACTCTTCCCCTTGGCTGATATTTATAAAATTTGAAGAAGATCTTATATACTCATTCTATAAAGATATGTTTTCCATTGGTTTCTGTAATCTTTTATGTTATTGCCGAAGTCATAGATTTTATTATTTAATGCCGGCCAATAAGTGTCCAAAATTTTATTGGGGATAGTGCTTCTATGATCGCTTGTAATTTTTTTTAGTAAGATAGAGGTTTAGGAAATAACCGTCAAAATTCTTCTACAACAAACTGGCTGCTGTATTCAAAAGTAGCAAATATAGCTTGTGATTTTATCACTCACTTTCTGCTATATATGTAGTAATTATAACTAACAAAAATTGTATTCTACATCTGATAAGCTGAGACAAGGGTCTAAACCGGGCTTCATACAGCACAAAGGTAAGTTTTCCTAAAATGACGTTGAATATGTAATTAAACGAAGGAATACAATAACATCATGCTCTAGTTTGGAAATATACGTTTTAAATAACAATGGAATTAAATTTAAGTTCACTGTTGCTGTCAGTGTTTTGGTTTAGAACCTGAAACGGAAATTAAATACCCATCAAGATTGTTGAAAAACGTTCACTTATTTGTACAACAATGCTAGTTAAATTATTTCGGTATGAATAGCACACTTTCATTTTGCTCGTTATTCCAGATCCCAGAACTGTGTACTCTCGTCGTCAGTTGCAACTAATTGCTATTGCCTCATTTAAAGTTTGAATTGATTTGCGACCGACTGAAATTAAATATCCTAAGACTGAAAATCCGATATTTTTTTATAGTCTTAAATTATTTAAAAATTGAAGTAGTTGTAAGGATATTTTTAATCAGTGTATGTATGTCAAAAATTAGACTAACACTTCACTTATGAATGAGTCACATTCTCTGAAGCATTTCAAAATCGGGAAAGCAACGACATACGATATTCAACGTTTTAAACGGTTTACCGGTTGGTTGTTGAGTAATCTACAGAAACACTCAATTATGTTAGCTAACAAGAGAATGCATTTCTTTGAACGATAAATCTATGAATTAACTCATGAACATGTGATGTCCGATTTTGTTTTGCAATTGTGGAATGCGACGCATATATTAGTGATTAAATTACTGATTACTGATTTTATGCTAATGAAATCAGTGGCGGCTCGTGACAATTGCATTTGGGGACTCTTAATTTTTAACAATAACAAAACAGAGGATCTAATGCATCACATTCACAAATCCATTGATTTTTCTTGTTTGCGCAGAAAAAGGTTCCAAGTGTATCTTGCTGGTGGACCTTTAAACTAGTGTAGGCCCGCCAGTTTTTACTTTTTATTTTAACATTTTCAGCTAATGGTAGGCTTTTAAAATTAATGTTGAAAATATTAGTAATCAAAGATTTGTCTGAAAATTGAGAGTCTACCATCACTCTTAATTCGAAACAACTTTTTTTAATATTTTTTTGTTATCTCTTCTGATAAAGGTAGTTTACTCTTAGCCATTTTTTTTAAAAATCGATTCGAAAAATACCCTGTATATTAATTGATTTTCTCAAAATCTTGGTTTAAGAACAAGCAGGAGCGAATCATAGAATATCAGCTTCTAAGTCGAATATTTTTTATTATTTACACTTTATGTGAACTCAATCTGCGGACACACTGTACTTATATACCAAACAGAAATTCTACAATATGCGGGCGAACAAGAATAAGCGCTAATTAGGCAAAGCGTTCACAGAATGGTGAGAGCAACATTAAAAATCCGATACGCTCTTCCAAACAGCAGTGAAACATTTTCCATACAAAAACAAAAGAGCAGATTAAGTCCCCAAAAACGCATGTTAATAATAATAATAATGATTCTGAATCTCAAAAACAACAGAGGAGAAATTGTAACTAACAGAGACACCCTGTTACATACGCTGGAAGATTTTCACAAAGAGCTGTACATGAGCAGTTTAACAACAAAAGACGAATACCAAGAATTAAACAAGAAAACTGTAGTAAAAAAACTAGAGAGATCTGAAGACACGCCTGATCTAACCATAGATGAAATAGAAAACACCCTAAAACAAATGAAAATAAATAGATCTCCTGACGAAGACGAACTACTAATTGAAGAAGTACAAAGACGAGAAAAAATCTTGATGAAAATCATTCAAGTCCTTTTTAACCTATGCCATCACACAGCGAAATACCAATAATGTGGAATAATGCGTTGATAAAACTCATTCACAGAAAAGGAGGCAAAACTGATTTGGAAAGTTATCGACCAATCTGCTTACTGTCCCACCTTTACAAATTATTTACCAACAACCGACTAGAATGTAAACAAGACCTTTACCAACCAAAATAACAGCTGGGTGTGGACACAAACGACCACCTGTTAACAACTAAAGCAAAAAACAAATACAATCCTGGCAATTATATTCGTAAATTTCACACGCTCGATATAACCTACAACATATTTAAGAACTCCACGGCGAACTTAAGAATTCGCATAGACTAATCAGTAATCAATACAAAGAGGTGTCGGGCAATGGGACACTGTAACATTAAAAACACTCGAATGGAGAAATAAAGGGATCAGAATAGACGGCAAACAAGTTATCAACTTAAAATTCCCCAACAACATAATGATAATAACAGACAACTTTGGCAAAGCAAAGGAGATGTTAACCGTACTAGTGCGAGTAACAGGAATAACAATAGATGTGGTACTTGGAGAAACAACAACAAACAACGAAAATCATAGAAGAACATATACATAACTTGGCGACGAAAATTACACTAAGTAGGGACACGAACACAAAGACGAATAGATTTGGGATGAGCACTATGGACAGCTTTCGGGAGACTCAGACATATCCTAACCAGCAACTCACAGAGGAAATTGTATGGTCAGTGTGGCCTGCCTACCATGACGGATGGAGCCAAAATTCTTACGCTAACAAATACATTTGTAATAAAGTTCCAAGTTGCTCAAAGAACAATAGAAAGATCTATGTTCGTCAGCCCCTTTGCGTCCACCATTGTACATAAACCTCTCCTTGTCGCTTCCATTCCACTCTGTCCTGTGCGGTTTGATACCATCTGTTTCCTGCCTTTTCCTTAATATCGTCTAACCATCTACGTTGTGGCCGCCGTGGTCGCCATTGCATCACTCTCTTGGTCCATTTTAAGTCGTCCTGTCTCGCCACATGTCCTGCCTATCTCCATTTCACAAGAAAAATCTATGCTCGGCATCAAATTGAAAGATCGTGTACGAAACATAGAAATTATCAAAAGGACTGGAGTTTGGAACACTATTGGGAAAATAACAAGGCTGAAATGGAATAGAGAAGGACACATAGCGAGACTGACCGCTCCCGGTGGACGAAGAGGATAGTCTAGTAGAGACCTCGGACTATCAGGCGCAACAGAGGAAGACCTCCAATACGGTGGAGCAATGGTATCAAACGCCCTATAGGGCACTGAATGAAAGACGCCAAGATCGATTTAAATGGAAAGCCTAAGCGTTGCTACGTTCAATGGTGGACTCAAGAATAGGCTGCACGATGGTGATGATGATGACGTAAAGAAACCTATAATAAACTGAGAGAAGGAAGACACACACAAATGAAAATACATGTGAACAAAATTGGCACAATTAGGTATGCCGAATACAGCTCTATTGGCCGAATGAGAAGAAGAACTGACAGAATCCATAAGAGATATATACCATCTATTTACAGAGAAATATAATATTACAATTAAAAAATCTTTAAAGGGCTTCATTCAGAACTTCCTTCGCAAGTGGGCGTTGTGACACTAAACAATTTTAAAAAACCCACAGGAAACTAGGGGTAACCATATTTTCACGTACGTAATGAAGCTGAAACAATAAAAGAAAACACTTGGCAATGCGAATTAAAACAATTTTCAATAAAAAAAACATTACGGGCGACGGGATTCGAACTACAGCGCCTGCGACTGCGAATTTAAATCCGACGTCTCATCCACGTACCCATCGATGACCTCTCCGGCATTGCGATCCTCGTCTGTATTTAACTGAACGGACTTATTGTTGGAACTGTTGACTCTTTTACATTACCCTGTCGCCGTTGGGTCTTATTTTCGCCATGTGTAAAGCCTGACCTATGTGCAAATTATTAATTTTATCTATTTCTCAGTTAACGCAAAAATAAACACACTTTTATTTTTTAAGGTGTTCACCCTGTATAAGTTCGTCCGACATTTTCTCAGTTTCATGCCAGGTAGACATATAATCTGCATGCAGAATATCATCTTTCTTCAACATACAGTTTTTGAGTTATACCGTCAATTTATCATGCGTAAATTCAAAGTAAATTATTCAATGTTGTATATTTGGATTGAATTAAAATAACTTTGATTTAAACATTATGAGTTTAATTTATGTCATTCATTTTGAACTAGGCAATCAAAATGATTTAAAAAAAATACTGTTAAATAGCGTTTTTAGGGGCTTTCGAATGGGGGTATCACAAGGGGGGGGGGGCTACCATTTAAAAAATTGGGGAGGGGTTGAATTGCACCTATGGGGGTATATGAGGGGGGTCCTTCTATACGTCATGCTGGTTGTTCTACCATTTCATAAAGATAGTTTTGAATACATTTTAATGTTTTTTATTCCAAAAATATAAGTATGGTAAGTTTTCAAATTGACACACATAGATATACAGCACTATATGTAGGTGAAAACTTGGAAAATAAGCGAAATAGACAAAAGAAAGCTGAAAGTATTTGAAACGTGGTGCTATATGAGTGCTTTAATAATTAACTGGATGCAGAGAAAAACCATTAACGAAGTTAGATGAAAGGAAAATATGGAAACATGTAAAAAGATGAAGGGAGAAACTCTAAAGAAAGGCCTCGTTTATAGTATAGAAAACATAAAATTAATTTATTTTGTTTTCAACCGTTAAAAGGAATATGTAAAGGAGTGACATTATTTATGAGCATTTAACAGCAAGTAATTGAATATGTTTAAATATACAATTGGAAATATACGTACAGCTACGTTATTAATGTAAAATATTTGGCGTATGGCAAAACTTGTGCTCGAAGTGTATTTAAAGCCAGTAATAAATAATGTGAATTACATTGCTTATAGTTAGACGACCTGAAATTGCTTCCAACATGCCAGTGCAAACCACTTTGGCAAGCGATTTGCGAACTTTGATCGCGTGCCTTCCAAACCAAGTAAAGAGCAACCCTTAACAATCGATCTTGGCGCCTCTCGATAAGAAATCTCGCTAATAGCCGTTAAAGGTGGGAATTTTCTCCCACATTTCTGTAGAAACTTATTCAAAAATTGTTAGGCTCGTGAGTCAGGAGGAAACCAGAGCCAAATGTCACGCTGATTTATGGCCTTTTCGATGGTGCACCAGAAGGAAGTCCTTACGTAATTTGCAGTCGAAAGCTGAAAGTAATTTTCATTTTGGTAATCTATCAGGAAAAATCAATTTGCGACGCGTTTCGTGGTGTGATTCGCGGCTGATTTATTATTCTCCGGTGCCGAACTTTCAGCGGCAACGGATAATCGGTGTGTTTATGGTTGCGTAATGCGTAAGTAACCCAGGAATCTTGCAATTTGAGGCAGGGGGTGGCAATCTTTATAGCTGTTTCCATATTCATTATCTGCTGCTAAATCTTGGGTTTCTGCGGGTAACGGCGTTGGGAAATTGCCCTTATTAAATGCCAGGGTTTGAGGAATTAATTTTGTTGGTAATTTGGAAGAATAATTGCTTTTCTCTAAATTAGTGTCCTGTAATACGGGTTTAAGGAATTTAGGGATTCTCACTAATCTTCAGCATGTGTACCCTATAAAAAGAGATTTCCTAAATCTCGCTTTAGAGGAATTAATCGCTTTTATACATTTGATTGTAGTCGTTTCCGCATTCATAGTTTACATTAGTAGCCTATAATGTCTTTCATTATTTGAAAGTTCGTAAATCTGTATATATTTTTTTATTTATAAAGGATTGTTAAATGATTTATAATTAAACGGCGATATAGTATAATTTATAAAACTATAGACTTACTATTTATTGCATTGGTACTTAACTGAAGAACATCGCACTGTCCTTTTATAAAATTAAATCCCTGAAACGGTAAAAGGTAAAATTTTAAACTCATTTCTAGGAATTTTACGTATCATATAGCTGTGTGAGAGTTAAGGAACTCGTTAATAATCATATCATGTTAGTATTTTTTTTTTAAATTTAATTACACCTTTGAAAATATAAGAGCTATCTACAATAAAAATAATACGTAAAGCGCTTTACACAAAATTTACACATATTTAATCAATACATCACTTTGACAGCTACTTTTTTCACATATAATTATTATGTCTAAAGACTTTAACGGTACTTGTATATAAGTACTTATTGTGTTTATCAATCTGTACCTTATGAATTTTATAATATATTTTTTCTTTGTTAAAATGAACTTGACATCAAGGCAGGCTTCACTTCATTAATATTTTATAATCAGCTAGGAGCTAAGAAGATAATTACATGGCAATATAAAAATATCAGTGGATACATCAGTTGATAAAATAGAGGGGCCCATTATGTAGCTCACACTTTTAGAAATATCTGCCACTACCTTTCGTTACCTAACCCTGTAATGTATAACCTTAAAATGAGTTCTGATTGAGTTGGTTACATATACTTATTTGTTGTCTGAAAATTTCAGTTTCAACGTGTTCTTCTTTATCTTTCTTTGCCTATAAAGGTTTGTATTCATGTTTAAATTGGAATTAATTTTCAAATTGTAAGCCTAAAGGCGTAGTCAATAAGAGAAAGAATAACTTTTTGTTAGTTATTTACTTCCATCCACATTGATTAATCGCAATAACAATTGCACCCTCATCCTGACTACTGACTAATCCAAGGGTTGCGAGTTCAATGCCCGGTTTCAGTGATGAGGTTTTTAAAAATAAATACGTTGATCAAAAATCTATACAGCTGGGTCCCATATTATTACGAGGTGTAGCATGTGAAAAAACCCTTGTTAGGGTTGGAACTCCTTAGTGTAGGCAAAATTGCAGTAGGACTTTTACCGTAGTAGTCGATGTCGAAGGTATTTGGTACTCCGCATTCCCAGATCTTGTCGATAACAAACAACAACAAAAAATTGTATACCATGTTTACACAGCCAATTCCATGTTTCTCCAGTTATACCTTAGTTACAGTTATATTACAGTTTATTTTCTGAAGGTAATGGTTACATATTATTTATTATATTACAAAAAAGGTACCTGTTTTGCTGCTAATCTAGAAGAGGGAAAACTGCACTAACCACTACACTGAAACAATGCAATACCAAGGATCGTCTTGCAGCATTTATTGCTGTATTTTTGCTTCTGAGAAATGCATGCCCTAACTAAAGAAATTCTGTATTCTGCTATACAGGATGTCCTATAGATATTTTCAAAAACTCAGTAGTAGGTGATTAGATGATTCTACTCAAAAGAAAAATAAAAAAACATCCAGTGAATATGAGCCTGCAAATTTATACCAAGAAAGGTGGTTGTTTAAAACGTTTGCAGTATACGTTGTTCAAGTAAAGATATATACGGGTTGGCTATAAATAGTAACGAAATAGATAATTGCTTTTAGTTTATGTAATGGCTTGACAGATATACAGTGACAGTTTAGTGTCCTTAGTAAACACCGTCTACTTTCTAAAAAAAAAGACACAGAAGTTAAGAAATAAGATCTAGTAGACACGAAGTAAAATGTAAATCAGTTAAAAATCAAAACATTTATCGATATTTTAGAAGAGAAACATTTTGTTCGATAACTCCATAAATTGGCTGGAAATAGCTGTGATGTACCTATACAAAATTGAAATTATTAAAATGCAGTTGAAGCATTAATAGAAATTATAAAACGTATCAAAAACTTTTTCACATGCAAAATATTTAAGGAAAACTATTTTTAGCTACAATTTTCCTTGTAATTCATTTCGGCGCCTATATAAAGTATAAAATTATAGTTCCTAATTTATGAATGCAACTATGTTTATACTAAATGTCAAACTTCACATTTGATTCTTAAGTGAATTATAGTTGCAATTTAAAATTGTGGGGATGATTATTTTCCCTGTATCGTCTTTTTAATGTGTTATAACTATAATTTGTCGTAATATAATGCTTTTCTGACCTCCATAATACAACATGGCAAATTTCATTTCATTATAATGTAAATAGAATACTGAAGAAGCTAATACTATTAGCGAAACGTATATTCATTAAATCAAATATTACGACAATATGATTTTTATTTATACTATATAAAAATCAAGCTTATCTCATTTTGAATTGATATAATTATCTCCATTAACAATATACTTCATATTATTTTAGTATTCGTACAAAATAATATACATTTAATTACTTAAGTGTCCTTTAGTGCACCGAGTAACCCAAATGTTCTTAGAATGATTCAGGGTGATCCCCAGATTTTAAAAATTGGTAACACAAATTGCTTACCACATGATCTGCGATATCTAACTTAAAATTTAAGCAGAAGCGAATTATAGTTACTTTCTACAAACATGTGTGATATTAATTCATCAGTTGTTTGTTTATCATAACAGCTGTAAGTTAATTAAAGATATTGCAGCTCGGTGAGTTGAGTATTATGTATTGGGTTGCCGCTTTTCCGTCACACTATATAGATACCCTTATTTTGAATGAAATTGTCTTCTCTGAACTTTAATTAATAAATCACTAGTAGGTAATATAATGCTTTCAGATGTTATAAAAGTGAAAGTTTGGAATTTCAATAACGAGAGAGCCTCATGAATTTTCTAAAGATCTAAAACATTTCATTTCGACCTTTTTGATATAAATATTAAGCAGCCTCGTTTGAAGCTTTTGTTGCCTTATTCGTTTCAAAATTATTCATCCCACAACCAAAATCCTTCACATTCTCGGGTAAGAAAAATGAAAACCGTGCTTGTATCCATATAGTGGAATTTTTTATTATTTGTCCTGGCAAATAATTGGTTTTTGCTATTGTTCAATTAAAGCTTGGGTAAATAAATTTATATGAAGCAACAAGAAGTTCAAAATTAACTTATTCACGAAGTGTATAGTTAATAATCTGTCCAAATATGGTGGGCTAAGATTTTTGAACAAACCAGGGATGTTGGTTTTTGTAAGCACCTCTTATTAATTCTTTAGTACACAAAATCTTACAAAGTAATAAGTACATTTAAAACCGCTTCTATCAACATAAATATATTTTTTATAATGATATTTATTAGAAGTACAGTACAATACATATGGAATGGACAATTGCAAAATTGTGCTTAATAATTGCAACTTGTAATTAATATCTATGTACCTGATACAATGAAAACTGTTTCGTTATTGTAACACGCTCCAAAAGGAAAGTATCCTGGTGAAGTGAAGAATTGGTGAAGATGATAAGATAGATCGGAAAACTATTTAATAAAGTGAAAATATCAGGAATCTAGGACGAATACAAAAGATCCCTAGCTGCAGAATACGAGGTATAATGAGGAAGTGATTTTTTCGAGTACACTTTTGTGTTTCGGGGGAAATGGTAGAAGCACCCTTGAACCGGTCAAGTGACAAATGTCTCCTGACTGTAAGGCGCCCCAAGAAGAAACTGCCCTCTTGAAATGGAACATTTTTGAAGACGAATACAAAATATTCTTAACTGTATAATAAGGAAGTGAAGACTGAACTTTTTCGAGTAGACTTTTTTTGCGAACCGTGGTACCAGCACCCTTGAACTGGTAAAGTGACAAATGTCTCCCGATTGGAATGTGCCCTAACTTTTTCGAGTACACTTTCCTGTTTCGGGACCCGTAGTAGAAGCACCCTTGAACCTGTTTCCTGACTATAAGGAACTCCAACAGGAAGGTACACTGGTGAAGTGAAGAAATTGCGAAGATGAGAGGATAGGTCAGAAAACTATTTAGTAGAAAAAAATATCAGGACTCTGGGGTGAATACAAAAGATCCCCAACCATATAATAAGGCAGTGGGGACCGAACTTTTTTTGGTACACTTTCGTGGTTCGGAAACAGTGATACAAGCACCCTTAAACCGCTCGCTATAAAGTGACAAAGATCTTGTGGCTGTAAGGCATTCCAACATAAAAGTACCCCGGTGAAGTGAATAATTTGTAAAGATGAGAGGATAGGTCAAAAAATAATTTAATAGAGCAAAAATATCAGGAATGTGTAGTGAATACACAATATTCCTAACTGAATAAAGACACTGAACTGATATTTTTCGAGTATACTTTTCTACTTCGAGTACCGTGGTACAAGCACCCTTGAATCGGTAAAGTGACAACTGTCTTCTGACTGTAAAGCACTCGAACAGGGAGGAACCCTGGTGAAGTAAAGAATTTGTGAAGGTGAGAGAGTAGGTCAGAAAGCTATTTAATAGAGCAAAAATATTAGGAATCTGTGATAAATACAAAATATTTCTAATTGAATAAAGGCACTGAACTGATATTTTTCGAGTATACTTTCATGATTCAAGGGACGTGGTACAAGCACCTTTAAACCGGTAAAGTGACAACTGTTTCCTGACTGTAAAGCACTCGAACAGGGAGGTACCCTAGTGAAGTGAAGAATTTGTGAAGGTGAGAAGGTAGGTCAGCAAACTATTTAATAGAACAAAAATAGCAGGAATCTGCGATGAATACAAAATATTCCTAACTTTATAATACGAAAGTGAGGACAGAACTTTTTTGGGTACACTTTCCTGGTTCGGAAACCGTGATACAAGTACCCTTGAACAGCTAAAGTAACAAAGATCTCGTGACTGCAAGGCAGTCCAATATAAAAGTACCCCGGTGAAGTGAAGAATTTGTGAAGATGAGTGGGTAGGTCAGAAAACTATTTACTGGAGCAAAACTATCAGGAATCTGTGATGAATACAAAATATTTCTAACTGAATAAAGGCATTGAACTGATATTTTTCGAGTATACTTTCCTGCTTCAAGGACCGTGGTACAAGTACATTTAAACCGGTAAAGTGACAACTGTTTTTTTTCCTGTAAAGCACTCCAACAGGGAGGTACCCTGGTGAAGTGAAGAGTTTGTGAAGGTGAGAGGGCAGGTCAGAAAACTATTTAATAGAACAAAAATATCAGGAATCTGTGATGAATACAAAATATTCCTAACTTTATAATACGAAAGTGAGGACAGACCTTTTTTGGGTACACTTCCTGATTCGGAAACCGTGATACAAGTACCCTTGAACCGCTAAAGTGACAAAAATCTCGTGACTGCAAGGCACTCCAATTTAAAGTATCCCGGTGAAGTGAAGATCAGTGGGTAGGTCAGAAAACTATTTCATAGAGCAAAAATATCAGGAATCTGTGATGAATACAAAATATTTATAACTGAATAAAGGCACTGAACTGATATTTTTCGAGTATACTATGCTGCTTCAGGGACCGTGGTACAAGTACCCTTAAACCGGTAAAATGACAACTGTCTTCTGACTGTAAGGTACTCTAACAGGCAGGTACCCTGGTGTAGTGAAGAATTTGTGAAGATGAGAGGGTGGGTCAGAAAACTATTTAATAGAACAAAAATAACAGGAATCTGGGATGAATACAAAATATCCCTAACTTTATAATACGAAAGTGAGGACAGAACTTTTTCGGGTACACTTCCCTGATTCGGGAGCCGTAGTACAAGCACCCTTGTACCGGTAAAGTGACAACTGTCTTTTAACTGTAAGGCACTCGAACAGGGAGGTACCCTGGTAAAGTGAAAAATGTGTGAAGAAGAGTGGGTAGGTCTGGGAACTATTTAATAGAACAACAATATCAGGAATCTGGGATAAATGCAAAAGATCCCTAACTATATAATAAGGCAGTGAAGACCGAACTTTTTTGAGTACACTTTTCTGGTTCGGAAACCGTGGTACAAGCATCCTTGAACCGGTAAAGTGACAACTATTTCCTGACTGTAAGGCACTCCGACAGGAAGGTACCCTGGTGAAATGAAGAATTTGTGAAGGTGAGAGGGTAGGTCAAGACACTATTTAATAGAGCGTAAATATCGGAAAACTGGGATGAATACATGAGATCTCAAACTTTCCTGCTTCGGGAACCGTGGTACAAGCACCCTTGTGACATTTTTTTCCTGACTGTAAGGTACTTCCAAAGAAGATTAAAGTGAAGAATTTATTAAGATGAAAGAATTTTCAAGAAAATTATTTAATAGAGCAAAAATTTCCGGAATCTGAGATCACTACAAAAGATCTCTAACTTTATAATACGGCAGTGAGGACAGAACTGTTTGAGTACATTTTCCTAGTGCACCGTGGCACAAGCACCCTTGAACCGCTAAAGTGACAAAGATCTCGTGACTGCAAGGCACTTTAATAAAAAAGTACCCCGGCAAAATGCAGCATTTGGCAAGATGAGAGGATAGGACAGAGAACCATTTAATAGGGCAAAAATATCAGGAAACTGGGATGAATGCAAAATATCCTTAACTGTACAAGAAGTCAGTACGGACTGAACTTTCTCGGGTAAACTTTTCTGGTTAGGTAACCGTGGCACAAGCACCCTTAGACCGGCAATATCATTGATCTAATGACCAAAATCAGAAAGTTAAACAAGGTCAAGTGGACTACTAATTCATTTGAACACTTCAAGTCGCCGTAGCCAGACGTGATTATACAATCTCTGCTGTAGGAGCCATTTGATTTTCCGATAGCGAGAATTTGCATGATACTGAGGGCTAGTATCGCTCCTAGTTACTAGAGTATGGAGACTAAGTAAATAGTGATTTTGTAAAGTTAAC
The DNA here is from genome assembly GCA_940337035.1 of Agriotes lineatus. NCBI lineage: Eukaryota > Metazoa > Arthropoda > Insecta > Coleoptera > Elateridae > Agriotes > Agriotes lineatus. Next base: position 109,740,058 of record OW679196.1, on the reverse strand, counting down.
TCCACCAGACAACGTCTTACGGGATGGCGTTTTGAAAACCACCAGTGGAGAAAAGGGTGGAAAACAAATAGCTTCTCCTAGGAACCTTTTTTGGGGATAAAAGAAACATTTGACAACACTTAGATTACTTTAGTAAGAGCAGCCCTACAAATCCGTGTGCTGAAGGAGAACCTCAGCAGCTGGATAGACTACATATTGGGAAGGAGAATGTTATATATGTCGCTGCAGTCCGGGTGGCAGGGAGTTGCCCACATGGAGAGGTTTTATCTGCTCTGTTGTGAAACCTCATAATGCACAGGCTTCTAAGCAGCCGTAGTAGTGAAATGGTTTTTCTCTTAAGGATGCGCCAATGATCGTCTTATTTTAGTGAAAATTCCCTAAGTGAGCAGAGCACCTTATTTCCATTTTTCCTGATCCTCCTTCCGTTCTCCACCCCTCGTTTCTCTAACCCATTCCAATTTTCTTGTTCTTGGCTGAACGGGGGCTCAAAGCCCTATAACAGCCCGTCCCTAGTCGAGGGAATTGGAACAGAGTTACATTTTCTTTTTTTTTTCTAATAGTGGAAAGGAACTCCCACTGCAGACATTTGGAAAATGGCTGTTACAACAGCTATTGCAAATGCGGCCTTTGTAAATGCGCAAAGGTCCCACCAAATTTAAGTTAAGCAAGCTATAGGGTTTGCTCGCTAAAGTATTATAGTGATAAGAACTACGCCCATATGATCGTTATTTTGCAATTTCCTCTAGCCACTATACGTAATATTTTATTTATTTCGTATTTTCACAATATTTATTTTTATTTATGCTTTATATAGTTTGATAGTTAAGTCGTTCAGTTTATCCGATTTATTTAGAATTCAATTCGAGCACTAACAGTAGTTACAACACGCTCTGGCTTAATTTCAAATATTTAGTAATATGTTTCTTAGATTATTTAAGAGTATTCCAAAATTTGATCATTTGTCTAATTTTCTGCAGATGTAAGTTTTGAGGAATATTATCATTTGACTGAAGTGTATATACAATGAAATTAAGTTTTGTCCAAACCTTTTCAAACATACCAGAACCACACATCATTTTCAAGTGGCTAGTGCTATTTTCTGAAGTCAGTTCTGCTTATTTTAGAGTAGGCAACACACATTACCTAAATAAGAATTCGACTTTAAATGTACGTGATATGAGCATAATTCATTTAGTTCTGTCATTTTTTGACTTTCAACTCATAGAATTCTTTATAATTCAACGTCAAATATCAAACTGTAACTTCTCGAATTTAAATTTTTACAGTTTCACTTGCCCCTCCACGGCCAGGTGCTCTTGTGAACCCCAATTTATTACACGAACGAATGCGATAAAATGTTTTTGGTCTATTGGCTAAGATTATATTGGAGGATATTTTCATTTCATAAAACACAACATAAATTTTAAATATGAAGTGTCGACAATTGTATCATTTAGAAATATTCTTTCTTCAAAACACAGAGGAAACATATTTTTGTATGGGCTATCAACGGTTTTGAATGCGCTAGTAAAAAAATAACGCTTTTGTAAATTGCTCTTATTTTAATTTAAAATTTAGAAAATTTCTAAAAAAAATAGTGACTGCACACGTTTTGTTTAATTTCTAAGTTGCAGGTGCTTATATTTACCGATATAGATTTATCTCTTAAATTCTACTATGATATTTTATGATTTTTTTAAATTTTCGTTGTCCTTAGAACTATACTTTTAGTTGGTGTGTACAATAATTAGTACAAGTATTGCTTATAACTCCCTGTTAAACTGTAAAATGTGGAACATTTGTAATTGTGAAATATTTGAACTGGTCATGAATTTGCACAGATTGAAGTGACAGCTAATTACGCAACTGTATCAAAGAACTTCCGCAAACGTTATTTTAAAGTTAAAATCGGATAAAAAAATGGGCTGTTGTTATACACGAAGCAAGTCATGAAATAAATATCTAGATCTAGAGCAACATTTTGGAACTTAGACTGTGAAGTAATTATGAAATAATGGAGCCGATTCTGGAAATAACATTGTTGGTTTTTGTAAAAGTACTTAAAATTCATTTTAGATGTTTATCTTCAATATACGAAAAAAATGGACGTACTATACTCGTAGTTACTGGATATCATATACAGTGTGTCCCCGGATAGGTGAAACGACTCTTGTAAAATGTAAAAAGTTCTCGATTTAAATTTTAATTTTTTGGGGTTCATCCCTGCTTGGTTAAAGGCTAATTTCTAACATAATTTCAGATTTGAAAAATCAAGTATGCCTTGGAAATTTTCAAAAAAAACTTATTTTTCATAGAGTAAAGTGCTTTTTATGTGGCAAATACGACAAAAACTTATTAAGGAAAGTTGTTTATAATCAACATTTAGGCCCCTCTACCAAATTTCAAAATCCCCGGCCAACTTTGATCTCTCACGTTTTCTTTTGTTTATTTCCCAAATCAAAGAATTTCATTTTCAACAACGTTTTTTTATTGGGAATAAAAGAAATTCACACTTGTTTGTCAGATTAATATTGTTATGAATACAATTTTGTTTTTCCAGGGCAGTCTTTGTTAAAAATAAAATTCTTTGATTTGGAAAATACACATAAAAAAATATAAGAGATCAAAGTTGGCCGAGGATTTTGAAATTTGGTATAGGGGCTTAAATGTTGATTCTAAATAACTTTTCTTAAAAACTTTTTATCGTAGTTGTGACATAAAAAGCACTTTACTCTACAAACAATTCTGAAATTTATGTTACAAATTAGCCTTTAACCAAGCAGGGCTGAACCCCAAAAAATGAGAATTTAAATCGAGAATTTTTTACATTTTACAAGAGTCGTTTCACCTATCAGGGGACACACTGTATATAAATCCGAGTAAAGTTGCATGCGTAGGTCATCACCCTTCCCTTTATAATACATCGATAAACCTGTGTGGTATGAAGCATTCCTGGCCGAGCGGTTAATGTGAGAAGAAAACAGATTCCTTCTGGAAGCGTGTTTCATTTGAATGCTTCAGTCTTATTAGAAGTATTAAAGTATTTTTATATGTTTTTACATAATTATAAACACTGCATTCCCGCTTGGAATTCCTTTCATCGTCACCCGCATTTCCACAATACCACGATAAATCTGTGTGTTACGTAGCGTTCCTGACCGAGCGGTTAAAGTATCTTGAGTAGAAATTAGATTCCTTCTGGTAGCGTAGGTTCGAAATTGACTGCAATATTGTTTGTTCTTTGCGAATTAATGTAATTCTTATTAGTAAGTGTTTCATTTGACTGTTTTAATCTTATTAGACACATTAAGATATTTCTACCCATGTTGTGCATAACTATAGCAACTTTATCCTGATTGGGCTGGCTGCTTCAACGCAATTTAACGGCATACACTTTACTACTACATTGGTACAGAATGCTGTGCCATTGTAGAACGACTGTTGATTCATGTTTATGCAGGAACTGAACGAAATAATCAATAAAGACAAACTGAAGAATTTACTTAGGATCGGCGGTGCAGAGGAGAAAGGCTTAAAATGATAGAAGAAGAAAGGTTAAAGGTGATCGAACAAAAGAGATTAAAGGCCGTCCTGGTTAAGCTAGTACTTGCAGAAATGTTAAATTACTTAACACGCTTGTCCCTTCTCAAAGCTATTAGACATATATATTAGGCGATGAGGCAATTCGCCGTCGTCGATTGGCCGTCACCAATTGGCCGCGGCTGATTCGCCGTCTCCGATTCACCATAGATCAAATTCGCAGTCTATCCGATTCGCTGTCAGCGCGATTCGCCGTCAGCGTGATTCGCCGTCGCGAATATATCTATTTTTGAAAGACAATAAAGAAATTATGTGTAATTCTATCTCTGGTTAATTTTAATGCGCACAGTTTCTCTCCGTATTGAGTTTCAATCATTTTAAAAGTCATATTATTACTAAACCATGTAATTTCTGAAACTAAATGCCTTGGACTTTAAGTACTGTTATTTTTCTATTTCCAAACAACGTATTTACAGTTGGGCCATTGTAAACGAATTAACCCTAACCAGCGTATTGGTGACAACGTGTAAAAATGTTTTTTGTTTGTATTTTATTTACATTGAACTTGTTTATTTAAAGCTTTGTTCGCCAAAGGCGAACGGTCTGAGGCGAATTTTCCCACGGCAAACGTTCTGAGGCGAATTTTCCGACGGCGAATCGATGACGACGAATCGGTGACAGTGAATAGCCCTAGACCCTATATTTTAACATAGAAACTATGGACTCTTGAAATGAATGCATCAATTTAATTTGTTTTAGTAAAAAGTGGTGTGTGCCAAAAACCACACATCATACGGAAAAGTTATTTGTGATTTCGTTTAAAGCAAAATGTATTAGGTCAATTGTTTGTGCTTATAACGAGACTAGAAAATTGATTACGAGATGCAGTCATGTAACTTTCGATATTTGTTAAATTTGAGTTTGTTTTAAAATTCCAACTGTTATTGTATTAGTTTCGTGAATTTGCAAAACTGGTATCAGAAGGAAATTGGTCAAATACTGATATTACTCAAAATCATGAATACGATCGACAGCTGGAAATTACCAATTTTTTAAATTGCCTGGAGAGCTAACTGTTTCCTTTATGTAAAATTGATCGAATTTTCCAATTTCCCAAAATGTTTAACTAAATAAATTGAATCGCAGACAGAAATGTCCTGTCAGACAAATACATTTATTTTTATGTTACATATGTACCCTGGAAAGGGCTTAGTTTTTGCTGATACTCGAAACAGTACTAAATAATAAAATTATTGTACACGGGTTACTATAAATAGTATATTATGATACTAGTTTATAAGTACGCCTTTAAGACACTTGCGACGAATTTAAGAGCACGACGCAAAGCGGAGTGCTTTTAACGTCGCTAGTGCTTTAATGGCACTTATACACGTGTATCATACGCTATTTTTCTACGATCGTAACAAAAATATAAAAACTTTGATGACACTTTTCCATCACATTGTGTTAGATATTCTAGGTTATGTTGACATTCAAATTTACGGCAAAGCGTGTTTTAAAATATTATTAAAACACGCCACCAATGGCAACGTGCAAAAAAGAGCTAATATTAAGGGTGCTACAAACTCACTTTTGGCACTATAGACTCTGTGCAAAAAGTTGTAATTTTGACACGATCGCAGAAAAAAATAAACTTTTGACAATTTACAAAATTATGTAATCAATTCTGTATAAGACAATCATGAGTACTCAAGGGAATTTATAAAAAACTGTTCAAGCTATCATATTAATGAAATTCTTACGTATTTGCATAAACTCAAGTGATTTGTTGTAAAACTTCGCTAACAATCGTTTTTTAGATACAAAAGTTTGTTCAAAAATATATAAAAAAATCAAATTGCGTATTTTGTGACGAAATTTGACAGGTAAGGCCAAAATTTTATTTTGAGTAGTTTTAATATATTTAAGACGTTTTCATTGTTTTCGTTAATAAGCAAGGTATGGAAAATGGAAAGGTGGTGGGCACTGCAAGCTGTTATGTCAAAGTAAGCAATGTACGCATGAGTATCAATTTTTTAAATGTCATTAAATACATTAATACAGGCAATATGAACACCCTCTACTACACCGCAGCTTTTCCAATTATTTGAACAACCCTGAACCACATTAAAAGCTCCAAAGCACCATGGGAGTGCCATTGGATTTAACCGAAGAATGCCTTACCACATTGGTACTCCGGACAGCATTGGTTGGGTTTGTGGATCGCTCTGCAGCCGGGTTTTTTAAGACATCGCGTTGTCTCGCACTGAACTCCTGGTGGTTGACACTTGCACTTGAGACAGGGTTGATCCGCAGGAACCGGCTCTTCGGCGCCATAGACGACATCTCCGACGATACACACTAACAACATAATGCATTCAGTGATTAATTGTGAGCTCGCCTTTTAATTGCTTAATTGACAAGCTACATCGAAATTCCTTCGGCTAGCGAGTGGTCGAAATTATTGAACGGTGTTAGGCATGGGGCTGGCGTCCAGTCATCCGAATCCGGATTAAAACAGGGGCCCAAATAATTAATTGCATCAACCTGTGCTCGTTGGCGGTTTTATTGAATTTCAATTAAATGTTAATGGTAAATATTTGGAGTGGAACTTGCGATTGCATGTCGGCTCCTATTTATGTGCATAGTCTGCAGGGGAATTTCATAATTAAGGATAAAGTTTGTTAGCGAATGTTTCGCGGCAGGAAATTTATTGCAGAGACTTCCTAATTGAAAAATTGTCTGCTGCAGTCTATGTTAGTTGGCTCATTAATTTGCAATAAAAAATATCTTTAAGAACTTTAGTTACTTTTAAAAGAAACATCTAAAATATGTCTTTTATACAAGAACCTGAAGGAACCACAATCAATTTTATATCAAAAGGAAACCGATTGACTATTTTCTGTAGAACTTTTCGTAAATAAAACAACTTACATACGTATTTTCTTATCTGGCAGCAGAAATTGCTCGTAAAAATTGGAAAATAAAGACCCGCTTCAGAATAGAAGACCAACAGTCAGGCAGCGAATTGTTTATAGTGCAGAATCAATCAGTCAACTCACATATCAAGTTGCAGAATAGCAATAATTTTCCGCCCACCATGGGATTCGAACCAAGGACTTTTTAATACAAGCCTAACGCTCTATCAACTGCGCTGTTCGTATTCTCGTGATGAATAATTTTGTTACTAATCTGGACGAATGCACTTGTAAAGAAATGTGGCATTTTCAGCAAGTAAATCTTTGCTCGTATATAGATAATGCAAGATCTTGTAATTAATATCAGTTAGATTTCATTGTAATACTAAAATGACCATAGTTTCTTGCGGTTACTGTATAAATCTTAGAAAGCAATTTAAGTTATTTCCTAGAATTCGTTATTTTCATTGCAACATACAACCTATATTCACTTGGCGAAAGTTGATTATCTAAACTTACTTCATAATTTTATTTCACACCCTGTAGGAGTTGTTCTTCATAATGGTTGATGCGGTCCCTGATTTTGGGGATGATTAGCGTGGTACATTTTATATCTTCTCATTTTAATATATAATGTAAGATGCGTCTCTCACACTAGACATATATAAATATTTTGAATATCTAAGAATAGTCGTTGTATGTCATGTTGTCGATTTAGCAGCCCATTGGCATTCCAGGTAGCTGTTTTTATGTTTTGTGGGTCCATTAGTTCGACCCGGGAGCAGCTGATCTATTGTCTCTATTCTCTAATCTAGTTAATCTTTTTGATAAAGATTTTTCTTCACCTTGGAATTTTAATATCAAGTTCTGCATCATCTGCTTCAGAGTTTCTTGCTCGTTCAGATGTTGAGCTGTTTGAGTTGTAATTCCTTGTGATATTTGTGTGGATGATATACCAGGTGTTCTTGGTTTAGATAAAAATTGTCTTCTTTGTTGCTTCCTGTCTTTAGTTCGGTTATCTGTTCGTTTCTGCAGTTCTTTAACCACTTCACAACTCTGATAGTTTGTAGGGTGGTTTTATCCACAATTAACACATACTGTTCTCTTTGAATCCATACAAGTGTTTGTATGGTGATTGGTGATCCCTGCGCATTTTACACATTGTACTCCGTGTCTGCAAAATCTTTGTGTATACTCATATCTTTGGCATCCTCTACATTGTGGTATTAATTTATGCTCTTGAGTGCTTCTATTTTGACCTTCATGTGACTTAGATATTCGATTGCATTTTTTAATGTCTTCATTGTGCTCAAAAGACAACATCAATAAGGCAATTGGTTTTCTTACTTTTTTCCATTTTCTTTCGCTTTTATGGTTTTGACAGATACGTAATTTTACTTTTATAAATTTCCAGTATTTGTGTAAAAATGGTTTCAAATATATTCGCATTAAAAATGCAGAATGTAATTGTAAATTGGGTACTTACATGCAACGCATGTTGCCTATTTTGATAGTAATTAACATAAGCAGACACAGTTCTAAAATTTGTACTATTTCGGAGAAAGTAGGGAACAGGATTATAGATTAATAAGTAGCATTTCCGTACGCAAGGTATTAATTCAACCCTATTGAGAATAGAAAAGCTACTTAAGTTGGTCCCTAAGTTAGTAGCTTTTATATTTGTCCGCTTCAGGAGTATAAACTGAATTTCAGAATCCATTTCCAAACGCATTATGACATCTACTTTACCAACGTTATATTTGATTGTAACTTTTCTGATAACTGAATAGAATATTTGAAATATTACAGTCACGCTGTCGATTTAAATATTTTGCTGGATAAAAGTCAAAACTAATATTAATTTATTAGTTAAGCAATCGATATTGATACTTTTTTATGTAATAGTATTTTATGTAACTGGAAGATACAAAAAAGCATTAATTGATTGGTGTCATTCTTGTCCATTGCCCAAGTTTCCTAAATCATATTTTTCTTTAACCTAGGCCTCTCTTCTCTTCTATTTTTTATGTGAAATATTGCAGTAATCGATACTGTAACCGACTTTACCTGGCTCGCCTCAGTGTATTGAGAATAGGTTCAATACACAGCAGATTCTTGCATATATGTACTTTGTTGCTTGTTAAAATATCATTATAATTAGCTTTAGTGCGACATTCGAAGTTTTAAAGGCGCCAAAATCTTACAAACATTACAGTTTAGCGATTTGGGGCATAGAAAGCAAACAGAGGAAGTGTACGCATCCTCGAGTGACGCATTAGTGGAAGCATCGCCGTGGAGAACTGCGAGTGCCAGGGCAAGGTGGTCAAACAACTGTAATTCATTACCTATCACTGCAGGTAGGTAATTTAATGCCAAATTGGGAGTGTCATTCTTGTGTTGGGTGCGCTCTGCGCTTTAGCACATATGCAGTAGGTTGTCATCATAAAGCTGTCTGCGAGAGATTTAACATTGTTGTTCATCACATTAGCGCTGTGTGATCTACGCAATAGACTAGCAGCATAAATGCGCCTTAGCAACAGGCATTGGCTTATAGATCTATTATTAGCTAGCTTTGGGTTTTACAGGAAGCATACATATTTGTGGGATTTTTATTTGAGTCGGTTTTTGGAGGTAATATTTCCAATTAGCACTAGTCCTGGCCGTTGTAACAAGCGGCTTTTCCTAACTACGGGTTGAAGCAAATAACATAAGCTAGATTTCATTGCTATTGAGCTAGCTGCAATAATAGAGAGCAAAGGTTATTAATAAAAGCTCAGTGGTGTCAGAAACGCCTTGCTGCAGTACTGTTCTTGCAAACTCTTTATCTTTTTTTATTCACTGCAATACATATTAATTACTTTTGCGGCTTTTGCAACGACAGTATCATTAAATTGTTTCTGCTAACAGTATCTAGGCTTTCACTCCCTATCAAGGCGTTGAAAAAGCATTATCTGAAAATCCGTTGTCTAATATGAATATTTAGATTGATACTGTGTCACACTTCTCTTATTAATTTATAGACGAAACTGTATTTGCATCTTGTTTACGAAGAATCGGCCGGCTGTATTGTTGTTATCATAATTTTTTTTGTGGTTAGTCGCTTGCTATATCTCTGACTTACTTTTACTACTCTGTCTCTTACCCGTTGTCCTTCCTAACGTATTTCCTAACAAGATGGTATCGTCGACATACGTATGGCAGATTATTTACAACTTTGTGTGTGTCGAATTTTATTTAAAACTGAAGTTAGCCCGTGGGCAACGTGTGCTCATATCAAATGAAAATGAGTTACATATATCTGTTTTTAAATAATCAATTTAGTTAAGATTCGGTTTACGAATTCCTTGTTTATATAAAAGCCAAGAAAGCTTACCGTGTTCGGGGAGCTCTCGCCCCCTGTTATTAAATTATACATTCTACATTAATTCTGTAACTGAGAATTTATTTATAGTAAACTGTAACTAGTTACAGAAAACTGTAATTAGTTTGCTAGTTTTACGCTAGATGCCGTAGGTGACTGCAACTACCTTAAGGTCACTAAATCATATCTTTGTTATAAGGTACCGCCAACTGTGCAAACATATCCTTTGTCTCTTTTAATTTGGGGTAAAGCTATCAATTGTCTCACTCGCACTCTCACGTTCTTACAATGTTCTGTCTTTTTTAATTTGGGGGAACAATTATTCTTAAAACAACGCGAAATGTTCTTCCCCAGTTTTGTCACCACATGACTCTGCCATATAGATTCTTCATCTATTTGTTCTGGCATCTGGTTCAATTGTGACTAGTCTTTTAGGGACCGTTATTATTCCAAGACTTTTCCGTTTTATTGTCCCTGTAGCATTTTAATGGGGATTAAAATAGTCACATCGTAGTTTCAATACTACGACCTTTGAGCATCTTTCAGGCTCCGTTTACTTCCTTATTCTTCCGATGAATATCCTTGTTTGCATCAAACTGTTGTTTCTTTTTACACTAAGAGTAATTTTTAATTCCTATCTTTTGACGTTGGGATTGTATTGCCTAATTTTGGTTGCTTATTATAAATTTGTACCTTCCACCTGTAAAACTTTCGTCGGGGTAGTTCGAGGAGGATATTTATTAGGAAATTTCAATCCTTTTTGTAAAGTTTGACTAGCATTTTTCTCCCATTATTCGTAACTCCTCAATCAAAACATTCAACTATATCTCCCTCATTTTTTATCGACCCTTGTATTGCATATTGTTTGCATTTTGCTTTTTATTCGGGATTCTCTACTTTCTGTAGTGGAAGCAGATACATGAATGGCATTAAATCTACAGGATTTTATGTTTATCTTAAGTAAAAGCAATTATGACGGATTGTTATGACTGTTGATTATTACAAACCACAAAAATCGTGCATAAAAGCTACTCCGTATTTATAAAATCTGCAATCTGGGAAAGAGGATAGGTGCAATACAATTTTTAATACAATAAAAATTTGGTCTGCATTATTTATGTGACAACTGTTACTTTTAGAATTGTTAAATTGCATAAACAAGATATTTGCAGTACGTATGCCTCTACGATTTAAAGTTGCATGGTCAAGTAAATTATAAGTGCTCTAACTGTGGTTATCTCCATTAAATCCGAAAATTTAAATATACAATACGTCCATAGCATTTGAAAAGATAAATATATATTATTTAACCCAAAACTGTAATTAATAACATCCGTTAAAAATATTGAATAGTTCAATGTCAATCAATACTAAAGGTGAGTTTTCTAAAATGTTACAAAGCAGTATCTCGAAAACGGGACATATTTAAACGTATGTTTTATAATTAACCCCTTTCTGTATTTTGAGGGGTAGGAGGTAACTTTGGAATTCTAAATAGGATGATGTACTTTTGTTTATAAAATTAGAATCTATGTAAAAAACTACGTATGTGTACAAAACATTTTTGGATTTACAGTTTCGGTTACGGAATTAGATTAACTAAATTTTGATCGAATTTCAAAAATAAATAAATTTTACGAATAAATCAAGTTTATTTATTTCAGAATTATTCGTTTCCATGGAATGAGGTATTTTTACTTTAAGTCAGTTGAGAAATGACATTTTAACGATTATTATTCTTTTTTTTATAACCTAATAAATCATAATTCCGTAACCGAAAAAGCAAATTAAACAAGTTTCTGTACACATATGTAGTTTTTTTACGTAGATTCCAATTTTTTAAACAAAGTACATCATCCTATTTAAAATTCCAAAGTTACCCCCCACCCTTCAAAATCGAGAGAGGAGATAAATGTCAAAAATATGTTTTTATATGTCCCCTTATCTCCCTATTACCTCACCAAAATTTCATCAAAATATTTTATACCATTTTCGAGATATCGCCTTGTAACACTTTAAAACACTCACCTAGTATAGTCGGGCTGCTGAGTCTCTGCTTTCTTATAGAGATATAAATTCTGAATTCAGATTTCTTTAGGAGATAATTCAGACGAACTGCGTGAAAATGGCTTATAAATTGGAAGGGCTGTGAGTAATGTGACCCTATAGAACTATTCCTTGGATAAAAGGCCCTTTGGCTTCGCTAACAAACAATTTACTGCCACATATTATATTTTATGCAAGAAAATGCCTTGACTTTACTTTTAGTTATTAAACTTCTACTTGCATGCTTGCCACATATTAAATGGATCACTTGAATTATTCCCATGCTGATTGAACAATAACCGAATCTTTTGAATTAAAAAAGCAAAAATGAAATAGAATATTTCAATTTCAAGCCCATTTTAAATTGTCAACAAAGTTAAACTAAGATGATTCCTATTTGAGGGAAATAAAATACACCATAGAAAAAATCACTGCCTTTACTCGATTTTAAATAAAAGGAACTAGGAAGGGAGTCGTTTTGTTTCAATACTTTACCTTCTGCTTGATTTCCTTCTAGTTTCTCCGGCTCGATTTCCGGATAAACTTCCCGGATCATTCGACTGGATCTTCTGACCGGACCTGCAACAATGTTAGCTTTATTCTCGACTGTATTTGTGAAAGCACTCTAAGTGAAGCAATAAAACTTAGTTCGTAAGCGGCTATTATTTATTTACTTTTACTCCTCCGTTCAAATACCACTTTTCTAGCTCTAAATTAAATCCCAATGGATGTAAGGAAAATTGGAAGAAAATGTTGTTTTATTAGCTTTATATTACATTTCGTAGCAAATTTGGCTTTGTGAATTATTTCAAGCAACAAAGTGTAGTAGTCTTCGTTGTTTTAAAGCTAGATGTCCACTATCAAATTACCGAAATAAGCGATCGTAAATCAAACTGGGATATAATTACAAAGTAAAGTCCAGAGTTTAAATTGACTTGATTGAATTTAGCAAGTTTGTGTCACTCTTGTGCAGCAAAAATGAGGAAGATTCAATTTGCTGCAAACTTTAGGTGCAAATTGTCTGTAAATTTACTGTAAATTTAATAGAGGCTGAAAATCAGCCAAAATATTTTTGTAAAATTACGGAAACCTTTATTACAGTCTTGCTAAAAAAAAAACAAAAACTCTGGAAACTAATTGGAAAGTTATTATATTTTTATAGCTATTGCATATATCTGCTAAATGACGTGAATCCACCAATTATTCAACTCAATTTGAGTACTTTCAACCAATCACCAACCATTTGCACCGATAACGTGTGTTATATGACATTTTTGACCACGTATCCGTAATTATGTTATAACCACGTATCGATAACATTACACTTAACACCCCTTTTCCAATGGTTTATGCAATAGTTACGCAAAATATTTTACAGGTAATTCTTATTGCGATATGTATTCTTGCTTATTGCTCCTACAAATAATCTGGTCGAACGCGATTCGAACTTAGAATTTTTTGGGTTATATCACTCAAATGTTTCCTGACAAATCGTGCTAGTTTTAACAGAACTGTTAAAACTGACACTTTTTTATCACTAAGCAACGAGTTTTTGCAATTATTCATTTAATTCATTATCTTCTTTTACCTTTCTGTATCGCGGCTCATGCATAACGCGTGAGAAGTGCAATCAATATAAACGTTAAATCCGAATTTTGCAAAAATATACTGCAATTTACTGAAAAATTTTAAGATTTTGCTAAGAATTACTGTAAATTCTATGACAATTTTCCTAAAAATGTATTACAAATTTATGAAAGTAATTTATTAATTAAAAAAAAATAGATGTATGATTCCTGAAAAACTTATGAAATAATAATATGTAAGCTAGCTAATAATGCTCCAAACTTAACTGAAAATTTATTGAACATTTGCTTATGACTCTGTGACAATTTTCTTCAAATGTTCGCAGTGTTTACTGAAAATTTATTAGACGTTTAGATAAGCAATTTACTGATCTTTTATTAAATTGACGTATGTTTATTACAAAAATAATGAAAGTCTGTACCAAATCTAGCAGAAATAACATGCAGGTTTTGTAAAAGTACTACAGGCTTGCTAAAAGTGCTCCAACATTTCCTGAAAATTTGCTGAATTTTAGATTCAAAACTGAGCATACATAGTTACTGTATATGTGATTAAGTATTGCTCAAAATTTCTAAATTTTGTTATAAAATTTTGCTTAAAACTGCTGCTGCTGACAATTTACTGCAAATGTACGCGTTGTTTACTGAAAATTTATTACAAATTTAGGAAAGGAATTTACTATTTTTTTTAAATCAATATCAGTTGGTAAACAATTATGGACATGTGTTCCACATTTAGCCGAAATAACATGCAAGCTTTCTAAAAGTACTAAAAACTCCAAACTGTCTTGAATATTATTGAACATTTTCTAAAATTTGGCTGCAAAATCGCTGAGCAAAGCTGCTGTAATATCATTAAAGTTTGCTCAAATTTTCTGATAGGTTTATAAAGTATTACTTAAAAACTGATGCAAACTGTTTACTAAAAATTTATTACAAATAGAGAAAAGCAATTTCTTGATTTTTTTAAACGGTGTAAGTTGCTAAAAAAATATGAAAATGTGTTCAAAGTCTAGCAGGTATGATATATAAACTTGCTACAAGGTCTCGAAACTTTTCTGAACATTTACTGAAAAATTGTTAAAATTTGGCCCCTGAATCGCTGAGCAAGCTTTCTGTAAATGGTATTAAACTTTACTATAATTTGCTAAAAATGTTTATAGAATCTTAGATTGTTTACTGAAATTTTTCGAGTATTTACTGAAAATGTTGTAAAGACTATTGCTTAAAAACTGCTGCAAAGTCTCTGAGAATTTACTAGAAATCTTCGTAGTATTTAAGTATTGAAAATTTATTACAAATGTATGAAAGCAAGTTTTAAAGATTTAAAAATGGATGTTTGCTAAAAAAATTATGAAAATGTGTTCCAAATATAGCAGAAATAATATGCAAACTTTCTGAAACTACTAGAAACTTTCCTGAAAATGTATCTAAATTTGAGATTCAAAGTCTCTGAAAATTTGCTGTAAATGTGATTAAATTGTGTTCAAATTTGCTGTAAACGGTTATAAATGACTACTTAAAAGCTGTTGCAAACTCTACGAGAATTTATTGGAATTTAAGCATTATTTATAAAAGAGTAGTATTAAATCATGACAGCAATTTAATGGATTTTCAAAAATCGATACAAGTTTGCTGAAAAATTGTTGATACTTTGTTGATTGTTGCCATAAATTTAGATGTAATAAGTAGACTTGCTAAAAATTCTATAATATTTCCGTTAAGTATACTGAACATTTGCTGAAATGGGGCTAAAATTGCTGAGGAAACTTGCTGTAATTGTGATGAAATTTTGCTCAAATTTTCTGAAAATGTTTCTACAATATTGCTTAAAAATCCCTACAATCTCTATATCAATGCACTGCAATTTACGCAGTAGCTATTGAAAATTTATTAATAATTTACGAAAGCAAAACTTGCTGTATAGGTGATTACATTTGGCTCAAACTTGCTTAGATTGTTTATAAGTATTTCCTGAAAGGCCGTTCAGACTTTAAGATAATTTACTACAAATGTACGTACACAGTATTATTATATATAAATTTATGAAGCAGTTTAGTTACTTTTTACAAATCGCTGAAGGTTTTCTGAAAATGTTTTCATAATTTGTTTAAAATTTAGCCGAATTAATAAGCAAACTTGTTAAATGTACTACAAACTACCCTCGAAGTTTACTGAACATTTGCTGAAAGTTACTGAGAAAACTTGCAGTAAATGTGATTAAATTTTGTTTGAATTTGCTGAGATTGTTTATAAATATTGCTTAAAAGCTGTTTCAAATTCTGATAATTTACTGTAGATTTACGTAGTATTTACTGAAAGTTTATTATAAATTTACTGGATTTTTTTAAATCGATGCAAGTTTTCTGAGAAATTGTTGCTAATTTGTCGAAAATTTAAAAGATATGTGCAAGTTTTCTAAAAGTGCTGGAAACCTTCTGAAACTTTACTGAAGATTTAACAAAATGTAACTTTAAAATCACTTATTAAATTTTGCTCATATTTGCCGAAAATGTTTATAACAAATTGCTTAAACGCTGTTGCAATCGCTGCGGTAATTCACTATAAATTTACGTAGTATTTAGTAAAATGTTATTATGATGGCAATTTACTGGATTTTTAAATCGAGTTTTGTTTCATGAAATTTCTTTTATGATTTATCGCAAATTTAGTAGATATTATATACAGACTTGCTAAAAGTACTGCAAAATTTCTGATTTTGCTCTAAATTCGCAGTAGTTACAAAACATTTATTATGAAGCAAGTTACTCTATTTTTAAAAATCGATGTAAGTTGCTGTATAAGTGTTGATAATTTGTTGCAAAATTTAATAGATGTATTTAAACTGGCTGAAAGTGCTACAAACTCTCCTGAAAGTTTACTCAACAATTCTCGAAATTTGTCTCTAAAATCACGGAGCAAACTTGCTATATATTGATTAAATTTTACTCAAATTTGTTGTAACTGTTTATAAAACATTACTTAAAAATTACTGACAATTTACAGAAAATGTATTATATGTATATTTATAGAAGCAATTTACTTGATGTTTAAAATCGATGCGCGCGTGCTGGAATATGGTTGTTAATTTCTCGGAAATCTAGCAAATTTATTATCTTGTTCAAACTGCTGAAAACTTTCTTGAAAGTTTATTGAACATTGTAATTGGGCTCCAAAGTCGCCAAACTTCCAGTAAATGTTAAATTTTGTTCAAATTTGCTGAAAATATTTATAAAAATTATTGCTTACAAGCTACTGTACACGCTATGGTAATTTACTTCAAATTTACGCAGTATTTACTGAAAATTTGTTTTAGATTGGTGAAAATCATTTGCAAATTTTTTTAGAATCAGTGCAAGTTGTAAATTTGGCATAAATAACATGCAAACTGTTCCGAAGATTACTGAACATTTGATAAATTCGGTTCCAAAATCACAGAGTAAAATTGTTGTAAATGTGATTAAATTTTGCTGAAAATATTTATAAAAATTATTGCTTAAATGCTACTGTAAACTCTATGATAATACTTCAAATTTAAGCAGTATTTACTGAAAATTTGTTTTAGATTGATGACAACAATTTGCTCAATTTTTTAGGGCGGAGCCAGTTTGCTGAAAAATTATTGACAATTTGTCGTAAATCTGGCATAAATAATATGCTAACTGTCCTGAAGGTTACTGAACATTTGATAAATTGGGTTCCAAAATCACAAAGTAAAATTGTTGTAAATGTGATTAAATTTTGCTGAGAATATCCCTTATGCAAATTTAGTTGGAAAGTTACCATGGTAACGGCGAAAATTGATAATCGGAAATTTACCGGGAAATTTCCACTTCTGTCACTGTCATCAAAGTATTTAGAAACAATGAAGCTCTGAACAAAGTCAGTAGGCCGATACTG
>OW679196.1:109429931-109722607 GCA_940337035.1 Agriotes lineatus | reverse complement strand
CCATGGCTATTTTAACGTTACCTGTCAATTTAATGAATAATTTGGTTTAAATTATATATTTTTGCATATTTGTAGAGCTGATGATTAGATTGTATTTCAAATATACTTAGTTTTATAAAGGGCAGTATAGACAGAATTTTTCATGGGCTCATGCGACCAAGTTTATTTTTGATCTCCCGGTATAATCGCCTTTGCTTGAGATTTTAGTTGAGAAATCAGATTCGAATAGTGTGACAGTAACACGATTCGTTTCTTGCATTCATCTCGATATTTTAATTTTTTTCAATTGTTTAAAGAAGTTGGTGACTAACTAAAGTGAGCGTTCTGGAAAATATTAAGGAATTTATAGCTGGAGGGGTCCAGTTGTTTAAGTGACGTCAGCAAGGTTTTTACAAACTGTTGTTGTATTTTGACATGTGTAACAATATTTTCCAGAAAATTTAAGTAGCGTTAATTATTTAAAAGACAAAATATATCCTAAACAACTCAACGCCGTTCAAAATAAGGTTACTACTTATTGGCAATCATAGCTGTTTAAGGAATTATCGGCAAAATCATAGTAGGAGGTTATATAGGGTTTCCCAATAGGAACGATATGTTTTTAAAACGCCATAGCAACCATATCTAAAATTTTTGAAATCTCACTAGCTGTCATTTGTTTTTAGTATAGTTTGGCAATTCATCATGTCAAAATACACGCTTCAACAACGTTTGGTTATTATCCAAAAATTTTATAAAAAGAGAGAAAAGTTTGGTGAGTCTGTAATCTCTAGAAATGGAACTGTTAATTGTGATTTAACACCTTTGAACTTTTTCTTGTGGGGTTATTTAAAGTCGTTGGTCTATGCCAATCAACCTCGAACTATTGACGCTTTGAAATTGAACATCGAACGCTGCATTAATGAAATTACACCTGATGTATTGCACAAAGTTACCGAAAATTGGGTTCATCGGATTCGATCCTGCAAACGAAGCCGAGGTGGACATTTGAATAATGTGTTATTCAAAACATAATTGTCATAAGTTGTACTATAAAATAAAGAAAAAGTTTTGCTTTTTTCTCAAATATTTTGTATTTTATTTAATTTTAAAAACATATCGTTCCTGTTGGGCAACCTTATACATAGTGCTTGGTATTAATACAGATCGAAATACGAATGGCCGCGATATTTAACTCAACAGATGTGGTTAGATAAATTGAACTTAATTATTGCTTATCTACTTTTAAGTATTTCAGTAGCTCCGAGTGCTAACTATTTATTTTATATTTTAAACAATTTAATGGGATAAATTTTTTTTTAATTTGTTTTGCTAATTTTGTATGAAAGCAAGAACGTGCACTTACGAAAATGACGTAAACCAATGTTTATAGCACAAACGACGCTAATAAGAGTCCATTCAAAAAACTAAATTAGCAGTTAGCAAGTGAAAAATATTATTTTCGAATATATCGGTTTCATCTGCACTTTTTAATGCCCCCTCTTAACCGACGATTGGCAATTTCTGGATTTGAATTAAGTAACTAATAGTTATTTCTTGATTTTGAACAATCCAGAAAGCGATATTTTTCGAATATAATCGTTGTTTTGGTTATGCATTATTGTTATTCAATACTTAATATTTTATTCAATTTTGACAGTTTAAAGTGATATTATTAACTCCATAACAACCTTCATAAACACTCTATGATTCACAAGAGAAATAAAAGCGTTTTAATTCACTAGGGAATTAAAAAAGTTTAATTCACTAGAGATTTAAAAACGTTTCAATGAAGAAAAACATATTTTTATGATTTCTACAAATACTTACATTCAATTATTCTTTCTCTTTGTAATGTGTAATATATAATTATCTTAATTTGAATATTTTTACTGTCATTTATTTCCAATTTTGTGTATGGCTGTAAGCAGGTGACAAACGTCACTTTGACGTTTGGCACACAGTAAGTATGGTGTTTTATTTGTTGTTTGATAACTGATTTAAGAGCAGCAGGCGCTATAAATTTGAATATTTAAAAAAAAATTATTCAAAATTTAGTCAAAATTGAATAAAAACATATATACGCCACGTGAATTAAACATTTATTAACCCAAAATCTTTTCGTGAATAAACATTTATGTTTAATTCACTTGGTGTATAATATTTATTAACTATAAATTTATTTAGTACGTTTTACATAAATGATAGTTTAATTGACGTGATGGTGGTTTTATAGCTGAAATCAATGTGACACCAAAATTCAGTGCTTTTTAAACAGTAATAAGTTCTGCTATAATAAGACGCAATATGCGCTTTATACAAAATTGACAATTTCTGTATAATCAAAACATTAAAGCCACGATACGAGCCTGGCGTTCTGGACCAAAAAATCTGACAATTGCAAAATGGGATTCATTGTGCAAGAAGGTACTAGATTAATACACTTCATCAGCAATAACAGTAAAAAAATCAAGAGATATTGATTCTTGACACGTCAAACACGTCACTATACAATTGGAAATTCCTAAATCTTTTCCAGAAGCTGGAGTGCTTAAGATGCCTACAAGAATTACCTACTGAGATTGTTTGTTTAAAAATAGTTGATAAACGATTAAGCTTTTGCTTAAACCAAATTATATTTAGGTAATCCATGTGTTTGTTGTATCTTATACGACATAGTATTGCGTTCCTGATTACTATGTGCTCGTATTCATTCAGTGATCAAGATTCAGATGTGACTCCAGGATGGGTTGGTTTTAGGATATAGTTTAAAACAAGGAAAATATGAAATTTAAACAGTATTAACAATTCCTTAAACAGGTTATAAAAAGAATTGTTGATCCCTTATAAGGCTTCTTTTATTAAAATTAAGGCAACATCAGGGCAAAACGAGGATTATATTTGTTTTAAGAGTAATTTATGGAAAATCATGAACCGTAATGTTCTATAAATTCTAACCAAAAGGAATCTTTTACAGAGTATTTTGTATTCTTAAAAATACTTTACTCTACGTCGATAAATATAAAATATTGCAGTGAAAAATATATTATGCTGGACTTTAAATTAAGATATTTTTTATATCTTCATGTAGATTTTTATTTACCTTAAATATCATAATAGATTGCTATAATTTTAGTTTCTTCTAAGCAAGGGATCTTCTAGTATACGTATAGATAGGGTATAGGGTATGTAATATCATCAATAAAATCGAGAATTTACAGCTACAGATGGTTCGTTGCAATTTAATTTGAAAACTGGAACTTATTTAGGTTGCTCTGTGTTCGAGGATGATTGCTAAACTTAGCTGAACTGGGAGTGAATTAATCTCGCCTACGATTGGATACAATAAATTGCTTTCCTCTGTTTGCTTAACAAATCTTCCAACATTTTCTCTGCTCAATTGTAAGCAGTATGGATTTTGTGTAAACTAAATATTAAACGTCATATACTCATGTAGAATTGAAATGAATAAAATGGGTACTTTTTGTGTGTTTGATCGGGTTACTTCATATGACTGAAGAGTACACAGGAAGTATTGGTAAAAACATGCTATTTTATTGTTTAACTGGATATATACTAACAATTTAAACATCCCCACAAATTAATTCAAATACTAACATTTTATTTCTAGATTTGTTCCATAAATGTCACAGGTAGCCCATTTTTGGCAATTGGATAATTTTGAAATAAAATAAACATACTATGACAGTTCATACCGATATAAGTACATTTAAAAAAAAGGATATATATTAAATAAAAATTTTTCGAAGAATTTCATTAACTGATTAACTTAAAAAAATAAATACCCTGTGCAAGTCTATCTACTCTGGTAGGAGGACGATGTTTTGGTTGTTGCAACTATATTGATCACTGATCGCACTATTTCGAAGTGACTATGAGACATACGAGTCTTTTATACCAGTAGGCCACCTCTTCCAGGCATTTGTTTCTCAGAAACAATGTGTGGTATTTCCATCTATGGAGGCTTCTCGAATATTCTAGAAAGTTTTTTACAGAGCGACTGTAAAAGCTAAAGCAAATCAAAAAAATCTATTAAGATTAACTCTAAATGATCGCCCAAATTATGTATAGGTTTTACATTTAAATTATAAAGATTTTGTATTGGAACCTACAGAACAGTAAATAGGGGAAAGCATTGGAAATTGAAAATGAGAGTACAGAGAAAAATGGGATTCCACCAGGAAGAGGGTGTCAGCTATTAAAAAATCGAATAAGTATCTGTAATTTAGTCCGGCAAATATGGTAGGAAAATACCGTAAATACAAAGTAATGCGATAGTTTGTCATATTTACAAAAAGATAGATACAACTGAATATGAATGTGGCGAGATCATTCAGCGTTAACAAATTACTAAGACTCGCTCTGAAATGGAAAGGGGCGAGTCACATACCACACCAAAACTATAAGGAGAAGAAGAAAAAAGGCCTGGTGATTAGGGTTGCCAACACTGTCATTTTGACCCGAAGACTTTGGGTTTGGCAATCATTGTTCTGGCTGCGGGTTTTCAATAAAATTGTTCGTGTTAACTAAAGGTTCATTTATGCGTACATGGATTGCGAACATTTTTAATTCTATTTAAAACCTCCAGAGCAGAATTCATTGCTAGAAAGTGACAAACAGACAAAAAATATCATTTTAGGAAATAATATCTTCAATTTTTTCAGCAAAATGTAGTTTTATAATAGTTTACTTAACGTTTAAGATGGATTTTTGACATTTTACTTTATGGAATGTAAAAATTAGTTTTGTTATTTAATTCCTATGATTTATAAAGCCGAGAATTATGCTATGTATAACGGGCCAGCTAGATTCTTTACTGATAATGTTTATTTTCTTGTTTAAATTTAGAAGCCAAGTTGTATTTCCTATGTTCTATTGTTAAATTTAGGATTGTATTTTATGTAAGCAAATGCTCACAAAGCTAGTTCTGCGCTGGGCGTGTATTGTGAATTTTGGTTTTCGCGAGTGCAGCAAGAAACATACGCTGTACGTGGAATGCGGAGATTTTCAACTTATGCAAATTTAATAAGGAATAGGGCAGTCGCACGCAGCCTCTTCTGAGAGCTGCATGCGTTGGTTCGATTTGAAAGTATAGTACGTGAATTCGCTCAGGGAGATATAAGATCCTGGCAGCCAACGTTTGCTGCAAACATTGTTAAAGTGCATTGAGCAAGCATTTGTAAATTCCGCAAACGCATCTTCCGAGTGTACATGTAAGTACACCCATTGTGCTATATTTAAAGGCTTATTTGAAGCGCCAAGTTTGAGAGGCGCCAACTCAACTGTGCTTACGAGGCCTGTACGCGATCGGGGGTTCCCAGCGGGTGCTGCAATCGAGGAGTGCCATTTCCAAGGTTATGTATGCAGCAGCTAGTTCCAGGTAATATGTTTGCGGGTCTGCGTGATAAGGTTGCGTTTAACTGCGAGGTTCTGCAAACGCGAAGGAATGTGTTTTATCAGCGAACAATATTTGTGTAAGTTGCACATGAACTTAAACATGGCTGGACTCAAAAAGTTAGGTTTCAACAATTTTTACATTCCAGTTTTGTTAAAGATATTTGCGTTCTTTTAAAAGATAATAATTTGAACGTTATTTTTGGTGATGTTTTGCGTTGTTCATGTAAGTTTACAACACGCCTGCGAGTAGCCTCAATCTATATCGCACGTAGGTTGTTTGGGAACTTAATTCTATTTTCTTTTATTTCTTTTGCGTTTTTGTATTTTTATATGTTTTATAGTTATTTATAGTCAATAGATGATATAAACAAATCGGCTTTTTTGTGCATTGTTTAAAGTTAAGTTTCCTTCCAACCCACAATATAAGGGGGAACCTGATTTATGTTTTGGCAGCTAGGGATCGTGCAGAGACACTAACTGAGATATTTAGAGAGTTACATGTTCACTGAGCTAGCTAAGGCATAAAAATTCTTTAAATATTAAGGCGTACGAGATGTCTTGTTCAAATTTAATGTATTCAAGGAAGGGTAAAAAATTCTGCATTTCATATGCTACTTAAAAAAATAGAAAATAATTTTTGGAATCATATAATTCAAATGTAAAAAACTATGTCATCTTGAATTTGTTTTATAAATTTTATCCCAAAAAATTTTCTTTCGTTTCAGCATCGCCTCAATGTTGGTAACCGTGATAATCATGTATTACTGTACTTTTTAACTGGTTTTTTTTAAACCATTTTAAGAGAAAGTGGAATACACGCAAAAGGGATAAGCTACTATAGCATGCACTGGGTCGTAGCATAACTGGATGATATTTGCACTAATAAAAAGAACAAAAGGTAAATTACAGAAAATTAGACAGCAATAGAGTATAACAAGGAGCACTATTCCGAAAGGGTAGGTCATATCAAATATATAGGCACACAAATTACAAACAAATATTAAACTAAGGCGATTTAATAAAAATGGTGAACTCAAAAGATTACAGTTTACAGAAGGGTAATCAGAACAGCAATTTTATATGGTAGTGAAGTCCAAATATGAGAAGAAATATCTCAAGGAAAACTTGTTAGTGGAGCAAAAGATGAAGATGGGTAATATAGAAGAACAACAAACAAAGAGGTAATGAATATTTCCGTGGTTCTTCTTCTTCTGCTTCTTCTAACGCCATATCTTATCAGAGGTTGACTATCATCATAGCTATTCTTATTTTGTTTGCAGCAGTTCAAAAAGAAGCAAGGGAGCTGCAGCCAAACCATTCTCTTAAATTCCGTATGCAGGACATTCTTCTCCTACCAACACTTTCGTTATTTTCCTTTACATTATGTTTTTATTTCGCTTTTTTCATGGCATGTCTGAGGCATTACAGCTTTATCTTGATATTATTTATTATTTGGAATTCTTTTTCTGTTTTTCTGAGTTCCACATTCGTAACCCTTTCAATTCACGAAATTTTTAATGTTATTTTATATCACTATATGTTAAAAGCTCTCCACACCATATAGCAATGTTAAAAACTGACGGAGCGTTCTTACTCTCAGGAGATTTCAATTATAGAAGATATTCTTCATTTTAACAAACACTTCTCTGACACTATCTCTTTTGGTTCAAATTTCTTTGAATTGACCACATTTATTCACTATGTTCCTAAGTATTTGTAATGGCTTACTCCTTCTATTCTCTGATATTCCGGGTTTTGGAAAGATCGTAAATTTGATTTTCTTTAAATTTTAAATATTAATTACAGTACCTACGTATTTGTCCGTTCAACTAACTTTTGAAATTCGAGGATATTATTTGTGAATATTACAGTATCATCCCCGAATCTTATTATTGATGGTTTTGCGATTCACCATTACATCTAAATTTTTGGTTAAAGAGACTTCCTCAAAAACAGGTTCGCTATATAAATTTTAGTTGTGTTTCCTCTCTTGTTTTGTTCTTAATGCACGTTGTTTCGAATATGGAGAAACTATTAGTTTCGACTACATGTGTTTGTTCTCTTTTAAACTGTTGTTGGCATTTTGCAGCTAACCATCTTTCTTTTGCTACCTTTATTTTCGGTTAGATTACCTTATGAACTTGCTTTTTACTTGTTTTCATATTGCAGTTTCAAGTCATCTTTTCTTTCACTAATTCAAGAATTTCGACAGTCATCCATTGCTGTTTCGTTTCCTTCTTAGTTGTTAGGGCATATTTGTCGGTTATTATTAATTATGCTTGCAATGATTAGGTCACGCCTATCGAATGTATTGTCAAATACATTCAAAAAGTACTCTTGGGGGGGGGGGGGGACAAATTATTTGACCACTCAAGACAAAATTGCTAAAAGCAGTAAAAGAACAAAACATTTGGCAACTAGGGCTGAGAAAAACAAGGGATAGGAACAAATTAACAAGTACTCAGGTATATTATTCAAAAGAATGAGCAATTAAAGCCTTTAGTGACAACGGTAAGCCAAGACCAAGATTAGTCCTGAGCTCTGGCAAACTTTTAGCAAGAGAAAGTTCTCATAAACTCCTGTATAATCCGGTAAAATCCTTGCAACAATTCTTACCTGTTCAAAAGCTCCAGCAGTTCTAAAGGTACTATTTTTTTTCGCATAGACAAATTTTAATCTTGTTCCTCGTTGCATTCGCAATATAAAACAATATGTATATCAAAACAGCAACATTCATTAACATTGCATCATTCAATGTCGTTTAAAATAAATAAATTGTATTTTACAACATAAAAAATCATACACAGTTTCCGGACGTTGCACATTTCAATTTTATGGTAAAGCTGCCGTGAACCTCATTACAATAAAGCATTTTATTGTAACCTATCTCACATTTTAACAGTTTTCCAGCAAATTACAGCTGTGGCTGCGTGCGTATGAGAAATGGGCACGCTTACGGAATGTAAAACAATCTCAGCACAATAAATGCGCACGTGAGGTAATTCCTTATTCTAACTGTTTTTATGATGCTGTAAATGATTGCGACTATTGTCTCATCATCTACGTGGACGATTTCAATCATTGTTGCTACTAGGAATGCCTCCAGCTGACATATGTACAATGCCAGCGCTGTTGTAATAACAATTTGTGTTTCTTGCCGCTTCTCCAATAAATAATTTCACAAGCCTAAGAATAACAACTCTCTTCTGTAATAATTTGTCTGACAGCAAGTATATGAGCTTAAATATTTTAATCTTTAATCGAATTATAACTTTATTTTGTCTAAAAAAACCTTACTGCATCGAGAATCGAACTCACAACCACTTAATTTCTGGCAAGCTGTCACCATCAGGGTCGGGGAATACTCTACATTGAGCTAAATGGGCTTAAATAGGTCCCTAGTTTTCTTCAAATTCAGTTTAAACGTGAAGTTCGCAACAGTACAACGCTTGGGGCAGTTTGGTTAGTATTAAGATTTCGTAAATCATAATTCATCTTATCATATAGTAATTGTTATTACATTAAGCTGATTTTTTGTACGTTTGATATCTGTTGAATTAAGCAAAGAAAACTAAATATGATTTACTGAGCGTCAGCATATTTTAAAAAAGGTGTAATCTAATAGCTAGTCACCCATGCACTGTTTCTAGATCTACTTATAATATATACAATATATAAATACTAAATTGAGCAAAGCGTTCTACTTTTACCTTCATTATTTAAAGAACTGTAAGTGGACATTATTTGTAAATAGAGTTAAATTCTTTTGTTTTGGGCCATGAGTCCATCCTGTATCTTCAATCTTGATTTTTCCCCAATAGAATTCTCTTTCAAGAATAGTAACATCATTCCACTTGTAAACATTATCTCACCTCGTCAGCAAGCTAAAATGTGGAGTATTTAATGTAAATGGTGTACTAATATTTTTCAGATTCAACAGTCGATGTACTAGTTGGTTATCCCCGCATGTTCGACAGAGGCTACACAGCTCAAAAATTTGTTCTTTAACTGAACTAATATAGACATAAAATTCTTAGAAACATGGCGTGGGCGAAATTGCACAAACATGACAAAACAGACAATTTTCACTGCTTGAATTTTTTTTATGATTTAATTTTGAATTACGGAATGCACAAAAAATATTAACTGATATTAAATTATAACGTTTATTTTACATGGATGAAGAACATGCTGAGCGATGAAATTTTCAAGCCGTGGATATATTTTTGACCAATATATGGCCGTTTCCATGTAAATTATTGTGTTTAAATTTCACGAAACAAAATCATATCAAAAATTTCACCAGCCTTCGGCTCGTGACATTTAAATGTGATTTTGTTGAGCAAAATTTGCAATAAATAAATATTTCTTAAAAATATATCCACTTCGAGTGGTATTTGGGACGACTATTTAACAATATTAGTACATAGCAATTAACTTAATTGAAAAAATAATTATCCAAGAATTAATATAATTAGTTATAAAAATATAATTTTTTATTATTAAAATAGTAATGCGACATTTTATTATTTTTAACGCAAGCCAACCTTTGTACAGTTTGTTTATGTTTATTATCACGTAATCTAACGACATCACTAAGATGAATATCGTTGCTAAGCGATATTTGACAACAAGGCT
The DNA here is from genome assembly GCA_940337035.1 of Agriotes lineatus. NCBI lineage: Eukaryota > Metazoa > Arthropoda > Insecta > Coleoptera > Elateridae > Agriotes > Agriotes lineatus. The sequence continues at coordinate 109,712,572 of OW679196.1, read as the reverse complement.
ACTTAAATGTGCAGTACCTACATTGTTTTTGAATATTTTGCACAGTGCACAATATTCAGTAATATACTGTCGTATTGGTTGACAAACCAAATCTCTGCAATATGATTGGCTTATATATAATAGTGTTGAACAGTCACCAATAGAATTTTCAACATAAACATATAAGATACGATTGATTAAGAAAGCCTGTTAAAATGCTGCTACACCAGGAATTTCTGTACACACAAAAAATAAATAACAGTCAGTATTGCTTTAGTAAGTTACAACACAGTGATCCAGGAGTTGTCTCGTGGTGTAGCAATGTTTGCCAGCTAGTTCCTGAGCAGGATTGGGGTGGGTTGTCGGGAAGCACCACTGGTTTGCGACGGTTCAAACCAGAAAGCCTACAAGTGTAGATGTAGATCCCTAAACCACATAGCTGATTCATGAAACAATAAACAAAAGAAAACGCCAGGAATTGTTTATTTGCACTATATATATCTGCATAATGTTTGTGAGGGCAAAAAGGCATTTGCGAAATGCTATAGTCATATGAATTAAATTACAGATTATGAAATGGATAAACTAGCGAGTTTGTATATTTTAATCTATCCGTAGGAATCCCTTCTTAATTCAAAGTTTATTTTTACAAATGCACTTAGTTTAACTTAGTTTTAAATATTGTGAAACTAACATGGTTGCTAACGTACTCCAACTGTCGTGAGTAATATAAAACCAGCGAAAATGGATAACGGGAGTCACAATTCGCATAGAGATCTAATTATGTTCGAACGCGAAAACCAGCGCGGATAGGCCCATATGCTCGAGGTATAATAGACACTTTAAGTTGTGTGTTTAAGCGAAATAATTTTCAATTTGCTCTAGCATTCCCTTCCATAAACATTAGTTCTAAATGAAAACGTGATGGAGCGTGTCTTTGGGTAGTTGATTGCAGCCAAAAATCGTGAGCATTGTTGCCACTCTAATGTATAATAAAATAACTAAACTAATCACTAAAGCTCAAAGTGAACACATCATTGTGGCGAGAGATTTCAGGAATTCTCTCTACCATCGGCTAGAATTTCGACAGCGCAAACCGTAGGTAACTACATACGCTTACAATGTAATAGCAACTACACCAACGCTATTTCACAGTTTCTGTTTTCACACGATCCAATCACGTGGGGGTAACACGAAGGAGGTACCTGGGGGAAATAGCAGAGCCAGCGTTCCTGAAGAAGCTACGCAGGGTTTCGATCTTGGGATTCCTGCGAAGAAACCCGTCCAAATAAATCTGCAAAGTCGGGCGAGGCAGGCTTTTCTCCAATCTGTTGTGGTTTTGCAATTTGCAGAACTGTCTACAAGAGGGTTCTCGAGTGGTTCCACGAGGTGACATTAGAGTCCAGGAGGAGAGATATGCAAGCGAGGTACTAAGAAGCCTAAAATTACACAAAATCGAGGACGATGTCCAGAAGCGAACGACAGAAACCTACCGAAGTTCTGACGTGGCTAGAAGTGGGTAACTGCACATAAATAAAGTTGTATCCTAGCATGACTAGATTAATTTCAGCAATTTCACACACAATTTCCATAATTACTCGGGAATTATTTCATCCACACATAGTAAAAAATTCCAGGAAGCAGCACAGCATTAAAAGACAATCTCACACCATCACCGCCATAAAATGGCCGCCGATAATCATACTGGCAATCTATTTTTCAAAATTCAGTAGAATTTCCTAGAGCTCGAGGATTTTCAAAACCTATTCAGAAAATGAAAAAGGTGGCTAGGCAAGCAAACATACAATATCGAATTGCTGACAACTCAAGACAAAGCTTTGACATCAACTTAATTTTTAATTAATGTAAAAATAGCACCTAGCAATACAGTTAAAATAGAAACAGTTTAATTAGTGTTTCTTTTTTCAAAGCAGTTTCCTACCGTTTAAGGAGTAGTAAACAAGGTCAATACCTTCTCTCCTCTAGAGTTAGACCGCCTTAGTGGCGACGATTTTTTTTTAAATTTCTTATTTAGACATTTTTTCTTCATATACTCATTATTCCCGATTCTATTAAAAATATTAACTCTAGCGATTAAATCATTTTTTAAATTTAAACCACGGCTGTGAGTCGGAGTCGGGGATTCGGAACTTTTTGGGTGGAATCGGAGTCGGAATCGCAGTCATAGTTGGTATAAATCACTCCAACTTGACAGCAAAAAAAAATCTAAAAGCTATTTGAACTTACTATGACTATGAGCTTGTACAGAAATCTTCGGTTTTCGAACATTCTTCAATTAGTGAAGGTAAAATAACTTTTGTCTGCCAAGTAACCAAGTGCACCGATGATATATGTGTCATAAAAATTAGTGCGTATTTTGGTGAAGTTATCGTTGCCCCAAGTAGAGCAGTAAATTTAAAACGCCACCATTCCAAAATCATGATGACTCTGAGTCGGGAGTCCGAGTTGGAGTCGATTACGAGCTATTAAAATATCAGGAATTGAAGTCAGATTTTTTTACCGACTCCGAAGCTCTGTCTTAAACCACGAAGACCAAAATAACTTACAGACAGCTTCCCGAACTCAGCTTCGCTGGCTTTTACATATACAGGGTGAGGCAAAAGTAACGTAATTAGCCTATAACTTATTTATTATGGACTTTTTGAAAAAAAAAATAAACAGAAGCTACTGGGAAAAAGGAACGTTATATCGTCACTTTGAGCTTTGAGCGTTTCTTACGTCATCACGTATAAACACACAGCATGCAACTTTAATTTTACAAATAGTAAGCTATGATTTTTTTACGTTTTTAGAATCGTCAGATATTTTTGTTTCTGGTAGAGTAAAACTTTTGGGCTCAGACCATACACCTACGAGGCCAGAATCATATCATTTGACCCAGATAAGTAAAGCTCTTAAATTTGCTGGTGTAATATTTGGAGTTCGTCCCAAATTTGACTTCTCTGCTATGGATTGTTGTTTTATAGTTTCGCAATATTTCATACAAAAATATGTAAAATGTAAGCGTCGCCAGACGTTTGACCCTCACAAACTCCACCCGTGGTGAACTTTGACCGGCACCATTTTGTGCATAAATTATTTTTACTATCCTCGTGTAAAAGACGAAGGAAGTATTGTAATCGCGAAAAAATCACCTTTCGAGATTTCTCCAGATCTTCACGTTTCAGGGTCCCTAGATGATGAAAAACAGGTTTTCTCAATTCCGCCAGTCTGTCTGTCTGTCTGTTGGCGGTATAACTGGAAAACCGTTTGTCGAGGAAGACAATATTTTGCATACACATTATATATCTACCCGGCATGAAACCGAGAATTTCAAACAAATATATACAGGGTGAGCGCCTTAAAAAATAAAATTTTGTTTACTTTTTATTTAACTTAGCAATAAATACAAGTAATAATTTGTACATAGCTCAGGCTTTATTCTTCCCAAAAATGGGCCCCAGTAAATACAGAATAAATGTTCTACGATACAAAAAGAAGCAACAAATTAGTGCGTTACTTAATATAGCTGCAACGCAGGAATTCGAAGGGTCGGTACTCCGTAGCTCAGGTAGAAATAGCCCGTTCCCTTGCAATATCCCACAAAATGTTGGGACTGCATACGCGGTCCGCCTGCCGTTCGAATTCGACCACCGGTAACGTTTTTTTTTTATTTGAAAATATATTTAATTTATTAGAAACGTGACGATATTTTTACTCTTAACTTAATTTGCTTTTTAAAATTATTTAGTGTCACAATGTCGACGAGAGAAGTTCTGGGTAAAGCCTTTTACAGATTTTTTATTATACCTGCATGAGAATCGCCGTTTAAAGCACGCCTGAGCGTGCGAATACAGGCGATTAAAGCTCGCCGAGCTTTAAAGGTTGTCAAGGAAACGACTGAATACAACAACGGACATGGACGCGACAAAAACGTAAATAATTCTCGTAACTATAGTAGCAATATTATTATGCCCTCTCGATTTATCACGACAAAAATTATTTCTAAGTTTTTAGTGCGTAATTTATTTCCAGTATTGGAGGTATAATAAAAAATAGCGTAAAGTATTCGTGGATAACTGGTCTTTAAAACACTTGGTCTATTTCGAGCACTCCGGCTACGCCGTCGTGCTCGAAAACTCGCGCGTGTTTTAAAGACCTTGTTATCCACTCATACTTTAATATATTATTTTAATTTAAAGTTTATATTTACTTAATGGAATAGTATTGAAACCTTCAATATATAACCATGCTTAATGTTATTTCTCATTTTATTTTGCTTTATAATCTTTTACAAATGCTAAAATTGCAGAATTTGTTTTAATTATGTCTAAAACTATATTTATATATTTTTTATATTTTGTATTTTTATTATTAAAAGTACCCTATTACACCTGTAATATACTAAAACAAATTGCAAAAATTGTATCAAAAAGTGCTTCAAAATAGTACTTTAAGTTAGAACACCACAGACACCACCCCTGCACATGTGAGTTAATATTTTTAAATCGATAATTAAAAAGTTATAGCCATATTGCTTTACTTTTTCTCCGCCCTGTATATATAATAATTGGGTACCTAAATATGTTTATATCCTATGCTCCAATTGATTAAGAGCTGCAAAATTAGATTGAATTTAATGTAGTTTATGCACCGAAACCTTGTTTTAAAGTGTAAATACATTTTCTGTACTTTTACTTCCCTCGTATGAAAGACGATAGAAGTCTTGTAATCGCGAAAAAACAACTTCCGATATTTCTTTAGATCTTCACGTTTCAGGGTTTTTGACAAAAAACATGTTTTCCCAAATCCGTCTGTCTGTCTGTCTGTCCGTCTGTTGAAGATGTAGCTCAACAACTATTTCATGCCATTTCTTTGAGTATTTCGCCAAACTACAAAATAAAAATATAGAACATGAACGTTTTGGAAGACCGTTTTCAGACATTTACTAATTAAATTAAAAATTAACGGGGGGGGGGGGGCTTATTTTACTGGAAATATACAGCGGCTGCCAGTGTCAAGCTGTTTACTGGGAGGTTATTCGCACTCTGCTACATTTTCAGTAAAATAAGCTAAGCCCCCCCCCCCCCCCCCCCCCACCATTTAAGTTTGTTGACAACGGAAGCAGATTTGTCTTCCAAAACGTTCGTGTTCTAGTTTTCATTTTGTAATGTGGCGAATTACCCAAAGAAATAGTATGGTTATTGAAGCGCCACAAAAAAATCTCAGAGATTATCATAAAACTATTTATTGGAAGAAGACAAGATTTTGCATGCAGTTTAGATGACTACCGGGCTCAAAACTGAATATACTTTCGGTCAAATATATACAGAGTGAGCACATTAAAAAAATTATTTCTATGTTTACTTTAATTCGAGAACTATGAGTTAAATAAAACTACTATTTTGAACATAGCTCAGGCTTTTATCTTTAATCAAAATAGGTGTATTTTGAACCCAACTTATATAGAGTAAACACCTTACAACAATTAAATTCTTGCGAGGGTTGTGTGTAAAGTTTTTGCAGATTTTTAAATTGCATAGCTAACTTCGTTTAACTCAAGATTGTTTACTTTTTTCAAAAAAGAATTATGTCATGGCCATATATTCTAATTATCTTAAAAATCTTTCATAATATTGTTAAGATCATAGACGAGAATGATATTTCTACATTAAAATTATTATTTTGCTTTTAAGTTGGTAGGTGTGTAAGTTGTATAGGAACAATGTTGCTTTAAATTCTACCTAGTTCTTAGTTTCATAAAAATATTTTTCCAAAGCTTTTTTGCAGTCTGCTTTTTCAAGTTAAAAAATCTGCATACTTTGCGTAATTTTTAGATTAATTCTGAATTATTTGTATTTATAGAGTGGGTTAAGTATGTCAAATCAATAATGTAGAAGTAGCTTTCCTGCTATTAAAAGCTAATACTAGATTCCCAAAACCAGTTTTTTAACTAGTTTTGGAGTCGTAAAAATTCTGAGCTAATCGGTAACATATTAAATGCTAACAATTGTAGGAAGGATAACACTAATGGAATCTCCCTAAGTACATTTTAAGCACTTTGTATGTTAAAGCATCTTCTCTAGGCGCCATTTAATGTCCATTTTACTTCCGGAGATACCATAAATTTAGGAATTTGGGAAGCCTGATAAAACGGAAATTTTATACCAGATTAGTGGTGTTTAAATTAAAATTGTTTCACTTCAGCAAGGTAGAAAAAGTGGACGATAGGAAAATTTGAAGTAATACATTTTTAAATATGATTTTTAAAACTAAAACAGTTGCAACAGAATACGTAAAAGTTCTACAAAATTGAAAAGCCGTAGATTTCGTTTTGACTCGTAGTTGTCCATTTTTGTTTTTCTTATCCGCGATTAAGATTTTTGTTAATAAATTATGTCACCTTCTTTTAAGTAGACTGTGAATTTTTATCAATTTCATGTTAGATCATTTCAACAGATCAGTCGTCAACTTTTTTTACTTAGTTTTGGAAAATGAAATTAGGTTTTACGACTCGCTTGCTCGACGCGCTACAGTCAACTGTAACAAAAATTTGACATGTCACCAACTAGTTCGCCAACCCAAAAACATTCTCACTTACGTTTTATACTTAATGACTCATCATAACCAACAAATTTCTCTCCATACATAAGTATTTCATTATCACCACAAAGTGTGAACTGTGGACAATAATTGTTGCCGGTAGAGCTCATTTCTTCTCGAGTTAATTAGCCACTTACTAAAAACTTTCACTTTTACATAAAGTACTGTACGTTACTCACGGTTTCTTTACCTTGCTTTATTAATTTATAATTTGTTAGGAGCCTGATATTTATTGAGTATTGTAGTTAAGTCCCTCAAAAATTATCCTACACTGCCAATAAAATAGCTATCATTATATCAGCCAACTTCTGATAAGAGATGGTATTATTATGAGTAGAAGAAAAAGATATTATATCTAGGACTGCAGCAACCTCATACAATAAGTCATGAGAATCGATAATACAAGGAGTAATTACTAAATTTCAAGAAAGTGAAAGCATTTTTATTATGGTAAACATTGGATTGAATTTAAAAATAATGCTGTAAAACTAACAGCAATGGGTTTGCCTACTGCAACCAGCCATATTTTGACAAAAATATGTGACAAACACAAATTATTCTCGTCACGTTATGTTTTACATTGCAAGCAATATTATGTCATGAATAGTGGATTTTAACTTTTTTATAGACGTTGTAATGATAGAGCTTTAACCCTATGATTATGATGTTCGCATGTTAGTGATTGAATATTGTAGTTCTTGTATTCAGTGTACAAATGGCCGATGGCTGTTGACCTTTTCCATTACAGATTGCTCTGAAGGTTAATGAAAATTGAAAATGAGAGAACTGTTAAAGGCTCAAGTCTGTCTATTTCACTTGAACAAATGTTTGTTTACCTACCAAATAAACTATCGTCCCAGAACATCAAAAGACAGGAATACGTACAAAGAGGATAGTGGGATGCGACGCGTAAGTAAATTAAGGGCGCAACGATGCCTTTACATAGAACTAAATAAACATTTTACTTTGGCACAACCTGCCGAAGTATTGCTTTCAACCTCGTTCATTTTTATAAATTTACAATTTTTGTCGTCAGCTTTCAATCAATCGCGACAACCCAAAACTATATAAAAGCTATCATGAAAGTGCATTACATTTCGTGAAAATTGCAACCCCTTTCGGGTTAAAGGAATGCCAGAAAATTAATAAAACACTGTTAGCATATTTTAAATTATTGAATTGATTGATTGTTGTGATGTGGCAATAGTGGAAAGTGTTATCTAAAATACTAGCAAATAAATTAATAAACAAGAAGATTGATTAAGCCCCCTGTTATTCATCATTTACATGGATATGCTCAACCAATAGGAAAGAAAACAGCGGGGAGACCGAAGAAAACACTAAACAACATCATAGAAGAATTAGCAATGAAACACGACACAACACAAGATCAAATGAAGGACTTAGCAGCCAATCGAAAAAATTGGAGGAGTAGGATAACAACCAAATACCCGACGCCCTTGTGGTACAAGGGATCGGGGAAAGAAGAAGAAGAATTGATTTATGAAAGGGCAGATATTTTAGTTCTGGTTGCGGTTTTCAAATGCGCGACTCTTACCAGTTCCTTCCTTCAGTCCCGCATAACATCTAGAAGGAACCGGCTGCTTGGCAGAGCGGCCACTTCCGCCCGGCTCTCACGGTGACCCTAAATTCAACGCACTTTGTTTATTGCTTCGTGAATTTGGAAGATGAAATTACGCAGGCAGTTGACGGTAACAAAGTTGGACGGATCTTCGTATACAACAATTTAAAAATAAAAAAGGAGGCGTGCAATAATTTTCTACAATATTAATTTTACATTCCTAAATCTCATATTAGATGTCAAAGACTCTAGAAAGTGATCCATACTCAAAACCCGAAAAAGCTTTAAGATTTTCTGCTTTGATTTATGAGCTTTTCATAAATATACATTTATTATGCGACTTTTAGTTCCAATTTTCTGAATATGTAACTTTTTATTGCCACAAGGTTTTATATTCTACAACCCTCTGGCGACCATAATTACTTAAATAAGGATATTTCTTATTTGAACATACGACACATTTTGCGGGTCATTTTAGAAAACGAAATCACCAATACCCAGGTATGGAGTAAAATATCTTTGAATTTTATATAAAGTGTTTCGTTCCTCCATTTATTTTATGTAATTTCGAAAACAGAGCCTGGGTACAAAAAATATATGCAAGCTTTCAGAACTTAAGGAAAAGTAACAATAAACAAAAGCCATGTATTTGAAATTGTCGAAGGTTTCTACCGAAAACTCTATCAAAGCGCTAGGATAGATCACCATGCTCAAGACATAGAGAGATGTTGACGCATCTTCAGGTTCGCAGACCATATTGTCTTAATAACAGATACAAAGAAAAATGTTTGAAGACCTCTGCAACGTGTCATTGAATGTCACCTTGAAAATGAACTCCAAGACACAGTATATGACTAACTTAGTTCTGTAGCACAATATCCGTGTTCACGACTTTGAAATTGGACAAGTCACCTGCAAATACCTTGGTCATGAAATTCCAGTAGGGAGAGATAACAAAACCTCCAAAATGATCAGAGGTATAGGTTTAGCGTAAGCTGCATTTGGAAACTTGAAAGATATTTTCAAAGATGAGATTCCCATCTGTCTCAAAAGAAAGGTGTGCAACCAAACATCCACTTTAACAAAAAAATTAGCAAAGATGAAAAAAGTTGCCCAGAGAAGAATGGAATGTGCAATTCAAGGGTTGTCTTTAAAGGATCGGTTTCCAACATAAAGATACGAAAACGAATGTGTGTTCTTGATGTGAGAAAAATTGCTTACCTGAAGTAGAATTGAGGTGCACCAGGGAATAGCATAATAGGACCTGGAGAGGAGGCATATAGAAACAGAGGACGACCTCCAACTCGGTGGTTTAACAATATCAGAAGAATAGCAGGAAATTGGATGTAAGCGGCACAAAATACTAGCAGCACTAATACTCTATGTCAATTAGTGGTCATGGCTGGGTATGCGATGATGATGATGATGATCTCCTTTTATTACCCTCCAGTTTTGATCTTCGCCGGCATTGGTGAGTAAAAGTAAAAAGCAATTCCTCAACCGTCCAGAGGATAAAAGTATTCGAGTATTGCTTTGAACACTTTCACATTTCTTTTACATAAAAACCATCTATTAATTGCGATAACTCTATAGCACTGCTGATCCTATTGGTTAGCTTTCTGTCCAACTTCACCAAATTTTTCAAATAACACCCTAGATATTTAAAACTAACCACTTTTTTCACTATCTGATCCTCCACTTTTATCTCCTCGCTAGCCATGCATTTTGTCCTTTGCACATCTTCATTTTCCTATTCTTACATTTTTAATTGCAAAGCTCCAAACTCATCTGTAATGTCTTGTCAGAACAGTAACAAAATCATCAGGGGCCTACACGTCAATTTGTACTTCTTCATCTTCGCTTTACACGTTTTCATCATTTCAGCCAGAACCACCAAACTCCTAGATTTGTTGGAAAGTATCCTGCCATTTGATTTCCTGCTCTAACGCCGTTGCTTGTGATTCGATAAAAACTTTCAATGACTTCCAATGATACTTTTTTGTGTAGAATATCCCATATGACAGGTGTCGGGACGTTGCCAATAACATTTTAAAAATCCACAAATTTTAAATATCAGATCTTAAATACCTCTAGCTGGTCTCAACCTAGTTTCTAATTTTTCTTCCTATAGTTTTCTCGCCATATTCAGGAGGGAGATGCCACTGCTGTTACTGCAAACCCAAAGGTCAATCTTGATAGTAGTTAAAAGTAAAATGGATGGATACCAACAATTACACAAACTAATGAAAGTTCGAGGAACAGATGGAAATTGAAAGAAGGCAGTGAAGTAGTGATAAAAATCGAATAGATAGAAAAACTATCATACTCTATTTGATACTATCTTTATTACTTTCCTTGTCTAAAAGACGAAGGAAGTATTGTCATCACGAAAAAATCACCTTCCGAAATTTCTTCGGATCTTCACGTTTCAGGATCGCTCGATGACGAAAACCAGATTTTCTCAATTCCGTCTGTCTGTCTGCCTGTTGGCGATATAACTCAAAAACTATTTGTTGGAGGAAGACGATATTTTGAATGGAAATTATATATCTACCTGACATGAACCCGAGAAAATTTTGGACAAATATAGTCAGGGCGAGCAACTTAAAAAATAAACGTTTGTTTATTTTTGATTTAACTGAGAAATAGATAAAAGTAGCAATTTGAACATACCTTAAGCTTTGCCCTTAACGAAAATGGGAACTACCAGATACATAAATGTTCTATTACATAAAACATGGGGTAACAAGAAATGCGTTTTATTTAGGGCAGCCGCATCTTAGCCGTCGAGGGTGTCCTTGCTGGGTGAGACAACAAACGCTTGCTTCATCTCGGACCAAGCGTAGAGCATTGAAATGCATTCTCTGACTGCTTCGCAGGGGCTGATTTTCGAATCCCATCGCCGGTAATTTGTTTTTTAAATTTCTTTAATTCGGATTGCCAAGTGTTTTTTTTTGTCTCAGTATTATTACAAAATATAAAGATATTTTTACTCCTAGTTTCCTTTGATTTTAAAATTCTTTAGTGTCACAACGTCTACTAGCGAAGGAAATTCAGAGTAAAACCATTTACACTTTTTTTAAATTTAATTAGGTTCAGCTTGACAGTTGTCAACTTCTTATTTAATTTTCGTACCTCATACATTTATGAGATAAGGAATGTCTTCAGCTGAGTGTAAGTGTGGAAATAGTCCTAAAATATAACTTGCTCTATTGACAAGTTGATGAAGGTAGTACTTGTTCGTCTCTCTTCTCTTCAGCTGAATGCTGAACCAAGACGAACATATGAGCCACATTTCTACATCTTGTATCTTGTTGGAAACATTATATGCTGCGTATAAATATTTCCACCTGCAAATGTACTTTATTATTTGTTTCTCTTAACAGTTGCGAAAGTATTTGTCTAAATTGAGCTCGTACCGCTGAAAAGGAATAAATACGAACCCATCTTTATTACTTCCTTTTACGATAAAGGAAGTATTGGATTAACCCCAAAAATTCGAAATTGAGTTTTCAACAGATCTTCACGTTTTCGAGTCTCCTGAACCCAAAAAACATGTTTTTGTTCATTGGTCTGTCTGTCAATCTGTCTGTGAACAGAATACCTCAAAAACGAAAAGAGGTATGGCGTTGAAACTTCATATATAAGTTTTGTCTACTATCTAGATGCGACAGCAAGCTTTTGAAGAAAATCGCATAACCGGAAGTATTCGATTTTTTCAAAAACGGCTCTAACGATTTTTTTCAAACTTTACATTTTTATTACATTTTTAATGTGTCTTGATGTGAGATAGGTGATTTTCCAGTTGAATACCTCTAAAATGGAACGCCCGGTATATTGTTACATTTTTTAATTTAGCTTACAATTTTAGAAAAAATTTGTCTCTTGAACTAACGCTCTATTTTGTACCGTTTTTGTAGAATTTGTAATTTTTGAAAATTTTGACAAATGCTTAAAAATTTAAAATCAAATTTTTGGCCAATTATAAGATCACTGTAAAAGGAAGTTGTGTAAGTGTATCACACCAGATTTTATTATGTTGTGATTACATCCAATTAGCAAAATATGGTGCCCTAAATACTCCTGCAAAGACTGTATTGCATTTATTTTATTTACCACTTTTGTAATGTTTACACAAAACTTGTAATGCAACATACCGTATAAATGATACATTTAATTTAAATAATATCCAGATATCTGATGTATATCATGTGGTGTAACAGTTGTATGTTTTAACTGGTGGTTGTTGTAAGGGCAACCAGAAGGTTGTTTATATTGAGTAGTAAAAAATAACTTGAATTGATAATCTATGAGAAATAGTCACGTTAAGGGTTCAATTCCCATTAATTGTGAAGAATAATAATTGATGATTTGATACGTAGTAGCAATATAATATTCTCTACGATCAAATTTGATTTTAAGTCACAAATATTATTCAAATATAAAATTCAAGATTGTTTCATTCCATTTAACGTGGTATATTACTACGAAGCCAGTAAAACCAGTGGAAGTGAGTGTTGTGGTATGCTATTGAACTGTCTATCCACATAATAGAGGTTAGAAAGAGCTATAACGAGCTTTGATTTGGTCGGGATCAACCCAATGAGGTGTTTGCTGACTAGAATTTATCCAGTTAGAAGCATAGGTAGAGAATTCAGGTACAAGATATACAATCAGAAGGTTAGTGCCCATTTCTTATGAAATATTAAGAAGTTATAAAGCAAGTGTTTGGTGCGGCAAATCATTAAGATAGTTGTACTTAAATTTAGAAATTAATTTAGAAGAATTAATTTTCTAAATTCAATAGTGATTCGAGTACTCGACGTTTTTCGACCATTATATTTTTAATTTGACTTCTTGGAATTAGGTTTATTTTAGAATTTTCATTTAAATCAAGTTTGAACATATTTAACATTCGATTAAATTGTTTTTTACAATATGTATTTTATTTTGTAATGTCAGATCAAACTTCAATGTGCTACTAACAAACTGAAAGTACGAATTTAATTTTGTGAAGTGCCTGAAACTTATATTTGATTCATAAAGTCAAATAGTTATTATATTTTAAAAGTAATTCAGTATTTTACTACAAGAGATAGTTGTTAGTTGAATATTAACCCATTCAGCTGGGATTTATGAGTCCCATTGCTTGTAAAAGTGACTAGTCGAGGCTTAAAAACAATAATCACATGACATCATTTTAAATTTCAAATTGATTTATGAGATACGTCAACTACTATTTATTACATTAACAAGTAAGGTTAAGTACATAGGTGTGCTATACCTGATAGTGCTTCTTTTTGATAATTAGAAAAAGGGTATGTTTAATTTGATATGTAATAGTGCTCCAAAGAGAGAGCTATTACATTTTGACTTACAATTTGGTGTTTGATATTAATTGTAATAACACCGCGAGAAGGAGCTATATATTACAAACTGAATGTAAATATTCACGATTGGCATGGGCTTGCACATTTTTATTTCGTTCGTTACTTAACCTATGTAACAGTTTTTGGTAGCCTCAGTTTAAGTTCGTCCTTTATACTAGAAAAGAAAATTAGAAAGTCTATTGGCGTAGCGCATGGATGTTTTTCCTGCAGTAAGCTCAGGCTACAGCAAATTTCTCTGGAGCAATGCCACTCGACGCCCCTTGTCAAATTGGAGGGCTACGTTACGTTTTCCGCATAAAAAATGACCACATAACCAGAGATGCGGCCTGGCCGTTCTAGCCAAATTGTCCGATATACGTTGTTGATCTTGATACGACTCGATTTCTTTCATTGAGTAACTCACATTTATTAGTAATGGAATTGTATCCGCAGGGAGCAATTAGCTCTTCTACGTTGTACGTACTTCACAGGTACTTCTCGTAATTGCGTAATTATTTAATATTGCATGTGAACGTCAACCGCAAGTTCTATTTAACTTTTGCATCGATAAATCTCAAGCATCTACGGAATTATACTGCATCCATTCGTTAGTTCCGGTAAATTAATTATCTGTCGCCAGTATTTCATTCTCAATGTTTCTCCGGAAAATTTCTTTTACTTCAGATATTTTATAGCATTTATTGTTAGTTACTGAAGAAGTTTATATGACAGATATTTTTTCGATGATCATATTTGTCGAAGTTAGGTTTTTATATTTAAGGATTTACAAACACGCGATTGATTTTAAGTAGAACGATTTAACGTAAATATTGCAATTGTATTTTTTTATAGCTGGGTCATGGTGATAGACCCTTAAAAATTGCTCTGAAGGTTCCCAATGTACGAAAATTATTTTATTTAGGGTGATGATAGAACAGGCATACTGGGAATGATACTTGTTGATGTGGATGAGGATGACAAGAGTGAGCATAAAATTTGTGCCGAAAAACCTTTACTCCAAAAAATAACACGTAACAAAAATCTTTAAGAGGTATTTCAGCCCTTGAAATTAACATTTTTTATAACGTAGACGACCTTGCAGTGCTCTACCTTTGTGGCTTCGGAAGCTTTCTGGCGCTGTTATCTTCTTCAATATAAGAGATATAATCTATGTGTGGAACCATGAATGTCTTTATCCTGTGATATATTCTTTCATAGTCACTTCAGTTTCTCTAGAGCACCTGACGTAGTACCTCTTTGTGGTGAATTTAGTTATTACACATTCCGATACTAGAAAGTCTACTTCCAGAGATAAGGAAAACTTATTCAATGAAGAATCATCAACTGAGTCAATCAACTCCAAGAAAACGTTCTCACTCTCAGAAGTGTCACTAACTTTATCTTGAAAAATCTTGCTTTTAGTAGATTCCGACCTCTTTAAACTTTCAATTCTTTGCCTTTCTTTGTCATTTTTTAATAACTCATTCATTATTGAAGTAGACTCTGTCTTTTGGCCTTGATAGATTTGATTTCGCGTTTGCTTTTGGATGTGCTCTGACATCTATAATGCTCACTCTAAAATGTACATGGGCTGGATTTGGTTCTTCAATCATTGCTTCTTTATCCTCATTGTCAACACCAGATTGAGTTTGATGAAGCTACCTGCTTGAGATGATTTGGAGGTTGATAGGTGTGTCTTATCTGCATCTGATTCAGTAGCTGCTTGGCCAGTTATCTCTGATGTCCGAATCGGCCATTATAAGGTGGATTTTGAGACTTTCCGTGACCGTGCTTGGTGTAAAATGCCCGGTTGAAAGCGTTATTAGTAAATTACCATACATTTCGGATTGTGATTGTCTTTCCAGGATTTGAAATCAGCCAATCGCCGTAAATGGTGGCAAGAGCGGACTTGAATGGTTCAACTGCACTAGGAGAAGAATAGAATTCTTAGTGGAACAATTTATGTGTGTTTTAATACGTATGTTCTAGTACACATAAACAGTGTCTTATCATCCAAGCAGATTTGTTTTCGCCTTGTATGTATTACTCAGGATTTCTGATTCTTCCAACAATGTACAAGGGAGAAATAGTATTACTTATGACATTTATTATTCCTAAAAAAGTGAGTGAGATGCTCTTCGCAAACCCACCAAAGGAAACTTCTTTTCTTCCCTTGCAAAATGTAACATTCATAGTTTTTAAGACAGCTGGCACTCTAGCCTCATCCAGGTTGTAAATTCTGATTTCCTCAAACTTAAATCTTTGCAAAACTAAAAAATTCTTGTCGAAAAATTCGTTGACAGGATTGGTAACTTGCATGTGGCTGGTACTTTCCTGAGAGCTCATTGTGCCTTGACATAAATCCATAATCCCATTCACTACCTAAAAGTATTCGTTGTATTGTATGATATTATAGGTATATAGTATAGGAAAACTATTCTTTTTCCAGGATTCGGATATCTTGCATTATGGTATTTGATACGCCTGAATTTGACGAATTTTCATAGTGGCGCTCCTTATTATTATTTTTTATGACTCGAATTTAAGATACAACGGTATTTCTATTCAAGTTGTGTAGCCTTCAAAGTATTTTCATTGTCGTTTTTTCGAATGGATTTACACAGGATCTGTAAATATTTGTTATTAAAATTTTTATCATAAGATGAATTTCTCGGCGCACTCACCGGGTATCATTCAATCCTGGTTGAATCATCTCCAAACCACATAGTTTAATGTTACCTATACGTGTAACTGGGATTCGTAGCAAGTGAAAAAATACAAAAACAAAGGATAAAGATCAATATAATCCGTTCACGACCTTTTTGGGACAGAGTTGGCTATGATTTTTTCTTTTCATGTTGGACTAACTGATTCGGTGATGTAGCGGATGCAACTTTTTTTTCTGTCAGTGTCTGTTCGACGTTTTCTTGCCACCACATTGTCAGATTTATTATTTTAATATTCGTAAGAAAATAAATGCTTTATCAAGTGTGTAAAAATAATTTTAATTTCCGTCAAACGAAAAGTCAAAATGTCCAATATAATTTTATTACAAGAAAAAATTTCCATTAAACGATGTTACTTCCAATTTAAAAAGGACAGACCAGATCTAAAAGAACAAGAGTTGATGTCGAGACTAGAGAGAAATTCGGCAACAATGTACGTATTCAGAAAATATAACCCTAAACTGAAAACAACCTAACCTAACACAAAAAGTGTCGATTTCCATTAGGGAGTTTAGTTGCCACAGAGGTACTGCCAACAAAATTACTAGATGGTCATAGCCTCACCTGACCCAAAAAGATCGTGAACAGATTATACCTTAAATTCGATAGCTTCAAAATAACTCTAAAACCCTAGTTTTATCTTGAAAATCGGAATGGTCGATAAATACGAAACTTTCTTTTATGTGTCCTGTTGTTAGATTGTGTATAACGAATTCATCGCTAAAAATGACAGGAAATACAAACAATGATCCGAATAATTCGAATGAGTGAATCTTCCTCGTGGTTCAATGATCCCCACCCTCCCCTACTGGTAACCCGTGCGCAAATCGACAAACACATACAAAGGAACACGACAGATTCTGTTCAAAAGCTTTTCAGTGCTTTGCGTTAATGTTCCACACAAATTGGCGAAAAACCCATCCTGATAGGTTAAATGGCGATTGATTGAGAGGTTACTACTAAAATTGTAAATTTATAAAACTGATCGAGGCTGAAAGCAATACTTCAGCAGGTTATGCCAAAGTACACTGTAAACGGTTTTTCTTCAAAAGTATTTTCAGGAGTCTACAGATTATAACATCTCTGATAAAACAAATTGTATTATAAGTAATGTATCTATGTGTTATCTGTAACCTCTTTTTACCTACCGGTGTAAAAGCTGGTTCTTTAACGTTTTAAATTTTGCAGTTGATTTCTCCGAGAACAATTAGCATTTTTATGTTTTTCATTGCTCAACAGTATTTGCTCCATGCGTTATTGGATCACATTGTTTAGATATATTGTTAGATTAAAATTATTCTTAACGCCGTTTGTGGAAATTGGGCTAAAATTATTTTATAGTCTTAAAGCATGACGCCGGCTTGTCACCGAACGTAACATGCCTCGTTGTAGATCGCTCACAATGCGTCGGGAAATCACCTCGCAGATTGTGTGAGCGGCTTTCGTTATTATTGATAACATCTGCATAACTCCATGGGGAATTACCTTTTCTGCCATTACATCCCGCGCGGGGAAAATGCATCTTGTCGATTGCAAATTTTGCCGTATATTACGGAATTCGAATTGAGTTGTTGGTGCAAGCACGTCGACAAATTCGTGCGGACGTCTTCGGCGAGGCCGTTGCTTCCCGGTCATTCATAATTCAGCCTGAGATATTTAGTTGTGTCGAGATGAAGATTGACACAACTGGTAACGCTATTTTCATTAGTGTTCCAAATATAAATTTTATATCGGATCAAAAGTTCTTTCATCGAGCGTGGAACTTCCAGCTCGTCGGTCGCTTTCTTTTTTTTGCATCTCCCCCAAGCATTTTCGTCACTGGGGATCACCTTCCGCTGACATGAAACTGATGCCTTTATTCTCGATTTTCCTGCGTGTACCTCCATAAATAGCTAGGGAGCAAACTACTGGACACTACCAGTTTCCCGCCATGGCTCGAAGTATCGTAACGAATTCTACATTTCCATTATATTAAAACGTATTGAGCAACTTTTACGAGCTCTGAAAATGTTGCGTTTCGTATCGTCAATTTACCGTCCATTTGGCAATGCTTACATGCTTACATTGCGGTTTGTGCAGGTGACTGCACTCGAGTTGCTTGTTATTTGGTGTGTTAATTATAGTATTTAAATATTATTGGATGTTTTTGATGTATTCTTTTTTAAGACAGACGTATAAAACATGTTTTTAAACTGAAATTATTATTTAGAAACGAAGGTAAGTAAACAACTTCGTTGATGTTTCTTCAAGGTTAGAGATCCAAAGTTCTATTTCAGCCTTGTGATGGACTTAAGGTTCGTTTTCTTCTGTAATAAATTAACGTTTACTTGTGGAGCGTTGTTTTTTGCATTAGTAACGTAAAAAATGGCGCCCAACGTGGGGCTTGGTCTTTCTGTGTCTGGTAACGATTTGAGCCGTAGCAATGTGTAAAAGAAAAACGTATCAATTAGGTTGCTCTTTACTTTATTGCATTTAAGCTCTATTTGAGTGTTGGCAAATTACATACGGTTTAAAGATTTTGATTGTGATGCATAGAACACTTACATTTGAAATATACTTTTAGAGATCCCATATACGGTATGGGCGATATAAAATTCGAAACTTTGTGTATTATTTTGGGCACTCAAAAAAACACAAAAGACTATCGCTTATCTTGCTTGAACACTGAAACGGAAAGCTAGAAAATTGATATTAGAGGGAGGCCATTGAAATGAGAAATAATTCTTGCATTGGTCGATAATCATTGTTTAACTTAAAATACAATTTTGAAACTGCTTTATGAATATTGAATTTCTAAAAAAAATGGCCGCTGGACGTATTTCAAGTGCATTTGCTTTCAGATCAGATGGTTTTGTGTTTATTTCAATCGAAAATTCAAATATAAAACTCTGACATAGTTTGCTACATCACTGTAATAACTGTAACATGCCGAATAATGCTCGGCAAGGTTGGATCCGTAATTCAGCGACATTTATATTTTTGCATTACATCAAAATCCAAGGATGCTACTTAATAAGCTGAAATAAATATGAGGTCACTTCAAAAGTATTGCAACAAGCGATGTTACTTTGGGGAACTCTTGTGTTTTTAATTAAAATATTTTATTTAATTGCGTTACAGACACTTTGCATACGATACCTGCAATTCAATTAAAATTTACTTGTTTACTTCAATACAATCTGAACATCTTGTAACTGCTAGATCTATCTCACCATTGAATCGATTTAGATACACGATTTCTCCTTGCACTCCGCATTATTTGCACTTTTACAACGTTCGCTTTCGTTTCACTGCATCTTCCGTGTGGCTTCGATCTTCCAGCATCACACATTCCAAGCGCCAAGTAAAAACGCACCTTATTTGCACTTCGTTCTCATTTAATAGCATTACAATGAGTTGTTAGCTTTTATCATCCCCCCGGCAGCGTGGGTCCCGGCGTTTTCTATAGCTTACACCCTTAATCGAAGTGTCCCAGTTCCAAAGCGCAGGAACTCCCCTCACGTTTTCTCACGTCTGCTGAATCTTAAATATATTGTTGAGGGACGTGGTCGTGCTGACGGGTTTGTCAATTGGCGCCTCCCGGAATTTATAAAAAATTCATATCGGCAACTGGGGATCTCCTGGGGCCACTGTCAGCTTATTGCCGTACGTAAAATATTGCTCCTGTAATCAACAGGGATAAGACCGCTGATATTGCGTTTCGAAGCGCCGGAAATAAAATGCCGAAGAATTACACTTTATTTTTTACAGCGAATTGACGTGCATCAACTTTAGAGCAGGACAGTCCCATAAAGATGACGACCAATAGGACACAACTTTATTTCAAAAGTACTTTTAAAATTCCCTTAATCAATTTTCTAAAGTTATAATTGCTATTTTAGTTGTTATTATCTGATGTTGCTGCTGTCGTTCCCACTATTACTCCTGTGTTTTGTATTGACATTTTAATAAACCCGGAAAGTTGAATATTTCGAACATAAAACATTGTACGGGGTGGCCATAAATATCTGATATCACATTACCTTTGGAAGCAACACCGCTTTATTACTTCCTTTTACTATAAAGGAAGTATTGGATTCACCCCAAAAATTCGAAATTGAGTTTTCAACAGATCTTCACGTTTTAGAGTCCCCTGATCCCAAAAAACATATTTTTTTTCATTGGTCTGTGTGTCTGTGTGTCTGTCTGTGTGTCTGTGTGTCTGTGTGTCTGTGAACAGAATATCTCAAAAACGAAAAGAGGTATGGCATTGAAACTTCATATATAAGTTTTGTGTACTATGTAGATGAGACAGCAAGCTTTTGAAGAAAATCGCATAACCGGAAGTAGGTGTTTACTCTTGTGATTTTTCAGTTTTTTTCGATTTTTTCAAAAACGGCTCTAACGATTTTTTTTAAACTTTACATTTTTACTACATTTTTAATGTGTATTGATGTGAAATAGGTGATTTTCCAGTTGAATACTTCTAAAGTGGGTTTCTTTTGTTTTTTTTTCTATTTTTTTTATTAACTCCTATTTTAAATAAAACACCCGGTATATTATTACATTTTTGAATTCACCTTAAAATTCTAGAGAAAATTTGTCTCTTCAACTAACACTCGATTTTGTACCGTTTTTGTAGAATTTGTAATTTTTGAAAATTTTTAACAAATGGTTAAAAATTAAAAATGAAATTTTTGACTAATTATAAGATCACTGTAAAAGGAAGTTGTGTGAGTGTATCACACCAGATTTTTAAAGTGATGAATCCAACTAAACTAAATGTCATTAATGTCATTACACCGAAAATTCCGATCTGTCAAAAATTATTACAGATTGCAATAAGTAATCGAGTTAGAACAGGAGATTTTTATAATCGAGTCGTAGGCTAAACTGCAGAATCCGGGGCACATTTCCCTCCTCTTATTGCATTTTATAACATTACATAGGTAACAATACTTATCGTAATTGAAATATAACGCTAACCAACATTTATAAGTAGCTAATTCCATGGCTACCAGGATCTCAGATATTTATGGCCACCCGGTATATATCACTTGCCTAATCACGCTTATGCTCTTAATACATAAATAACTATTAACAACAACTTGTATATGTGGTTTTACGGTATATCCACCGACGTAGACAACCAGCTCTGCTTGTCATTAAGTAAAAAACGACTTCCGGGATTGGACCGTGTCATTATTGAGGTCGAAGAACTCAACGTTAGCTAAATACCTAACCACTATCCTCAGAAAGTTTACTGGTAACTCTCCCTCGTATGTTCGCAATTCAGCCCTTTTCGTTGTATTTATAATCAATATAAGCGTTGAACCTGAGGATTTACTTGTGAGTTTCGATGTCACTCCTCTTTTTACTAACGTTTCTATTCCCTATTCCATAGTCATAATTCAACAGTTGTTATCAGAGCATTCAAGTCTACCTGCCCTTATAGAAATATGCATCTCTTCCAGTTATTTCCTATTTCAAGGCCAGTTCTTTAAACAAATCTCTGGTGCGGCCATGGGTTCTCCTCTTTCACCTGTCTTTGCCAATATATTCATGGAAGCTTTCGAAACCGTAGCTCTGGAATCTTCAGAATTGAAACCTAAGGTTTGGTTCCGATACGTTGACGATACCTTTATTATTTAGCCACATGGTAAAGACACGTTACCCGTCTTCTTAAATCATCTCAATAGTCAACATCCAGACATTCACTTTACAATGGATATAGAAAGTAACGGCTCCCTTCCTTTCTTAGATGTACAGGTCTCTCGCCAACCCAGTGGAAAACCTGGTCATTTTGTATATCGCAAACCCACTCATACTGATCGCTATCTACATGCCGATTCCCACCATCATCCTACACAAAAACTTTCTGTTATAAATTCGCTTGTACACCGGGCTGCTCCCATATCCCAACCCTGAATGAAACCACATTCGGAAAGCTCTTAGGAATAACGGTTACCGTACTAGGGATATACAGTCTGCCATCAATTGCCATCTTCATCCACGACCAACCAAACCTCCAAAACCTGATCCTCCTGCAGCAATAGTCTATCTTCCCTATA
This sequence comes from Agriotes lineatus, assembly GCA_940337035.1. Taxonomy (NCBI): domain Eukaryota; kingdom Metazoa; phylum Arthropoda; class Insecta; order Coleoptera; family Elateridae; genus Agriotes; species Agriotes lineatus. The sequence continues at coordinate 109,690,263 of OW679196.1, read as the reverse complement.
TTCACCAAGTCACCGACCGCGTATGAAAGTTTCTTCGAAAGCAAAACATTAAAACAGTATTCAAACCCCCGAGCAAAATTTCACAGGTTCTTCCTTCATCTAAAAATAAATTAAACACTATGTCACCTAAAGGTGTTTATAGAGTCCCCTGTTCTTTTAATGCTTTTTACATTGGTGAAACAGGACGTTTAGTGAAAACTCGCATCTCTGAACAGCAGCGTTCTCTCAAGTTGGGTCTCGTTTAATCAACAGCCATCGCTGAACACCAACGCGATACAGGCCACAAGATCATTTTTGATGACACCTACATTATCTGCAAATCCCCATTCTTCTTTAGCAGAAAGATTCGCGAAGCCATTGAGATTTACAAACACCCTAACAATCTCAATCGGGACGAAGCCTAAGCCCCGCCCACGGCCACTAAACGGTGGCGACACTTGCTGAACCGCGACGGCATTTGCCTATAAATTCTCGCCTTTCTCCTTCCGATCGTTAGAAGAGTTTCGCCTCTGGCGTGGTTTATAGGTTGAGTTACCGTGCTCTTCTCTCCCTTCCCTTGCAAAAGAGTTTCGTTTCTGGCGTGGTTTACACGTTGAGTTACCGTGCTCTTTTGCTTTTTCCTCCTGATGAAGCCCCTTACGAAAGTGGGCGAAACGTTCACTTATTCGACCTCAATAATAACACGGTCCAATCCCAGAAGTCGTTTGATATCTCTGGCTACTTTTGATAAACGATCAGCGTTTATTCTAGCGACATGGAAGTTCCACTCCTTATTTCTGGTTTTTATAAATTTTCTAATGTTTTGCATATTACGCTGCTGGCATATTTCATCACTTGGAAGCCTGGCTCCTAAGGTTTTGCCGACTATTGTCGTTAACGTTTCCATTTCTGTTGTCTCCGGTAGTTGTCTCGTTAGTTTTTTCCAAGTTTTTTTACATCTTCGTCATTAATTTCGATTTCGTCTATCTTCTGTTCCAGTCTTTGTTTATGGAGTTCTCTAGTGCTCTAAATTCTCAAGATTTTTATACTCATTTTCTCTATACTTATTTAGGAGTCTAATTTTTTATTTGTAATGGTTGTTAACCTTAATTTACATGAAACTACCCAAATTTGCAGAATTTAAGGTTTACGTTCAGGATTTATTTTGACTGTATAGTCATGTTTGCAATAATATTATCTAGTGCTTATGTCTGCCCTAGAGAGTTTTGTCATGTTGTTTTATACTTTTTGTTATGTTCAAAAGATGTTAGTCCGCATATTGATCTAACACCAAAAATCGTTTCCCGTTGTTTTCATTGAACGTTTGTTGTACTCCAACTATGATGCGTTTGCCTATTCGCGCATTCAGGTCTCCCATTATTATAATTTTATCATCTTTTGGGAGTGCATCTATTTTATTTTATAGTGTTTTTCAGACATTCTTCATCTTGTTTCTAGATTTGGAACTGTTGTGGGCATATTAAAACTTTTATTTTCTTAATAACCATGTTTAGGATGACTCTTATTATTCTTTCGATGTTATATACTATGTCCTTTATCTATATCTGTAATATTTAATTCCTTCTTTTATTCTAGTTTCGTTATTTTCTCAAACTATGGCAAGATGTAGTCTCCGTATTGACGAGTTCCTTTCCCTTCACATCTACAGGTAGATAGCTAACCTGGTTTGAAGTGGGATGCTTTAAAGTTTAAACGTTGAAAGTGTAGCAAGAGAAGAGGGTGTAATCAAACAGTGTTACATGGATGTTGAAATATAGCTAAGGACAATCTTTAAAAATTTTATGAGGGAAGAGAACGGAATTGTTTTTGGGAAAAAAAGGGACGGCAGATATTAAATTCCACTAACTGTGATGATTGCAAACTCTAAAAATAACAAGTGACAGAAATTTATTGAAAGGTTCAATTGACAGCAGGGAAAGATAAAATGAATATACAGGGCAGAGACGAATTTATGAGAATTGAACAAGAAAAATCGGGAATGAAAGGCAACAGAAAGAAAACAATTCATCAGTAGCGGGGCTTCATTGGACGAGGTCCGGGTTCAGGAACATTTGCAGGCACCAAACAATAGCAACTGTGAAATTTAATTCTTTATATTAATGTTGGTGCTCCCTCTCCCCTGAGCTGATAAGAGCCAGGGTCCTTCGAACCCTCTGAACCTCTTTTAGTCTAGCAACTGCAGTGGAGAGGTATTGTTCATCAAGTCTTCAACTATGAGATCTGTTGTGGTAGTTATGCGTAACAAACCTGTATAAATTTCACAGTTTAAAGAAAATTTATTTTGCGTTTGGCGTTGTGGCAGATGGAAAGTGTACAATATTAAAGATCACAGAAATTTAGTATTCACTGATGCATTTAAAGGCTTCCGGAAAATAAAAGGTTGAAAAAAAATTCAAGCCGATTTTACTTAAAAAAGGAAATAAGTATAGTTGTAGCGGAAGTTAAAAATAATGTGTAAACCAGAAACTAGTGAATAACAAAACAAGTACGCCTCTGGCTGAATCATATATTCATTCAAGCTATGAGGTTAGTTAATTATGGCAATTAGACAACGAACTTGATGTGCATAACTAACAGGACACATAACAGTACATTTTGATGGTTCATGCACATTTGTCAACTGTGGGTTACCATTTGTAAAATAAAAAAACTAACTCTCGTTAAAACAATATGAACTATGGCCAGAGAGGCAACTGTAATAGATCTACCGTTAAAAGGAAATTGCAATCGTTAATAGATTAGTAAGCCAGACAAAAAAATAAGAAACGCACAACTGGCTTAAAAGTAATAATATATCCAAAACTGACAGAATGTTCAAACGAAGACTTATTCGATTAGTAAATAGGATATCGATGACATACACATTTTGCGTGGCAAGTTATTAACGAAAAATGGTCACGCTGTTCTAGATTAGCAATTTAATAATCAAACGTATATAGATACACAGTTTTTGAAATGCTAACGCGACTGCCTTCAAAATTTAGTAAACGCTCACCAACTTGGTTTCTCAGACAATGAGCAGTCCTGGATGTCGACATTTTTTACAGGATTACGATGTCCGTAAGCTGTTTACAAGGCTCTTGCTGTTCAATTATTTGTTTACTGCGATACCTAACCCACTGGACATTGTATGAAGCACAGGTAAAATGGCAACGAATAATATCGACCGAGAAGGAAAATATATTGAAGAATTCTTCAAAGCTGCATTTTTAGAAATTATACATTAATATTAAAAAATGTTTAACAAACAATTGCTCTAAAAAATTAGGATGCATATTAAAGAAATCACATGAGCATTCATCATGATTGTCGTCTTCTTCCCATATAAAACTACATGTCATTATCGACCAGGCAAGTGCGTAGGCCGTTTCCATTTCCACTGGGCCTGTTAGGTTTTCTCTCCTTTAGACATATGTCTCTATCGGTTTTTAACGTTCAATCCTTGGTGATGCGTGTTATCTCATTTTATTCCGCTCCTCTGTTCTGTATCCAGCGCTCGATTCATTTCGTATTGGATCCCTTTTCATTTTATCCGTTATTTTTCTAGAAGTGACCATATATGTTGTTTATTTCTCACTTAGTTTTAGGTGTCTTTAGGTTGTATCTGTATTTTATCTTACGCGTATCTTTGGGAGTGAAGTGAATGAAGCTTCTTGATATATTCTACTTAGCTTTTGATATTATCTTACGTTTCCCAAGATACTGATTTTAATATCTAAGTAGTTGATGTTCACAACTTGTTCAATAGTTTTACTGTTTATCGATAACCGATATTTTCTTTGCTGTCATTATTTTTTTGTTCACGTTATATCCTTCTCAAGTTATTTTTCACTTTATGATCACGATATTTGCAGATCATTCTCAAGTGGGGCGATTAAGATGCGTGGTGGTCGCCGTAGCAAACTAAGCTAATGTTCTTGTTCATACTGGGATGTAGTTTACCGCATCGGTCATCCTTATGTAGGTCATCCTCTCATTCATGCAACGATAATCCTGTGTGTTACGTACCATTCCTGGCCGAGTGGTTAAAGGGTCTGACTAGAAATCAGATTCCCTCTGGAGAGCATAGGTTCGAATCTTACCGACTGCGTTGTTTATTCTCCTTCCAAGTAAATATAATTCACAATTCTAAGCGTTTTGTTTAACTGTTTCAGTTTATTAAAAAAAATTACCTATTTTGCACACAATTATCAACAATTCGTCCCCGATCTGAGTTGCCTCTTTCAGCGTCATTTACAGCAATGGCAAAAACTTTACTACATGATGCTGTGATATTGTAAACAACTACATACTTATTTATTTTAATACAGAAGTTGTTCCAATAGCCAATAAAGGCAGACCGAAGAATGTCTCTAGGATGAATAGTGCAGAGAGGATATTGGAAACGGAGACTAAAAGTAGGTGCACCACCCATCCTAGAAGATTAGTCTTACGGTCTCTGAAACCCCGTTTCACCACTATAGGATTTTAATTCTATGTTATGTCCACCGTTTTGGACTTAAAAATAAATGCCATTTTCGCAATCAACATCCCAAAAAACCTCAATAATGATACCCATATCGAGTTTTAGGCTTACTTACTCCATTTCACCCCCTAAGGGGTTGATTTTCGGAAAATCACGAATGACGTGTTTGCTTATTTGTTTTTAGGAATACTCCTACGAAGTTTCAAGTCGAAATGTCTAATATTATTTTTTCATACAAAATTGGAACCCCCATTTTACCTTTTTAGAGGTTGAATTTCGAAATATCCTTCCTTTTTCCTTGTATACATCATAAAGGGAACATCATAAAGGGAACCTTTATGCAAAATTTTAGTTTTATAGGTCCAAGAGTTTGGGCTGGGCGTTGATGAGTGAGTCAGGACTTTGTTTATATATACAAGAAGATTAAAATTTAAGAAGATGGGTTATACAACTTGTTGCAATATTTTTATGAAATCCGCGAATGCGGCTTTTTCGCGTGCCCTATACTCTGCTTTACAATGAATTTAGATTGCCCTTTGTTTGCTAGTTAACTCAGTCGTAGAAGCACAAGACGCGCTCTAACCTCAGTATGGCTAAGGACATATCAATATTGCTCGTTCCGGCCTGCTTGTTATCACCTATAATTCTGTAATCATACATGCAAAACTTGCTAGAAATAAAAACCAAGCATTTATATGAAAATACATATACTCGGAAAAAGAGCATATATGCATGAACACACATAAGGAGGATACACAATGGTAATATAGAAATGTTTTATACGCTATCAACAATAGCTAAGACATATTCACGAACTTAACGCTGAATCTGCCTGCTTAGATACACCTTAAATATAGGTGTGACTTATTAATTATTAAAGCCAAGTGAAAAAACCAATGGTGCTAACAATGTTTAAATTCCGCACACCAATTCACTTAATACAGCTCCGCCGTTGCTCGTTTGAAATCAGGCTGGCGCTATGTGTCAGCAGGGTGATGTCATCGCATTTAACTTGGCGTAATTTAATAGTTACGCTTCTAGTTTTCCCAGTTTCCTGGACCGGGCATTCAATCGTAGTAGTTATCTATAATAACTTTTCGGCTATGAAGAATTATCAGTACTTTGGTATTGATCCCAAGGTAGTTCTAGGATCTCGAGCCTCTATTTCGGTTCAAGGATAACGAGGCGTCGACTGCTCTTAACGCAGGCCAACACATAAAATCTCAATCACACTTTAATACTTCCCGTGGCGTTCCTTTTGTTTGGACGAACGCACCAGTTGCCTATTAGTGAGAGACTCCCCGCTCTTCCGTTCGCGTGCCACTTGCTTTGATTCTATTAATAGCCGCAACGACTGCATCAGCTGGTTTGTGCGCATTATCTTAACAGTCCTTCCATGTTTTAAATACCTAATTCGTCTTAACTTAATTATTACAATGGAGGAAATGCAATTTAGCTTAGATCTAGCAGAATGATTATTAAATACCAAGGTGACACGAACCAGCCCGTTAGAATTAGAACAAGGAGTAATGAGCTTTGAAGAGGTCTTTAACCTATAAAGCATAGACTATCTCTGTGAATATTAAAAAAAACAAAAATTAGCATGTGCATTTATCTAGAAGTCCCGATCTAGCCTGTAAGGCGTCTCATCAGATTCTCTCTGGAAGTGCGGATTTGAATCCCACTGGCTGCATTGTTTGTAAATAAATGTAATTCACACTGCTAAGTGTTTCCTTTTACTGTTTTAGTATTATTAGCAACATTGCAATATTTTTTACCTATTCTGTATGCAATTCGATCTAATGAAAGTTGTTTTTCTTGCAGTGCACTTTCTTTATTAAAGATTAAAATATTTTCCACAGTACAACTCCATTTTAAAAATGCAGTTTTTTAAATTGTAATAAGACCGAGTATGTGGGGCATTCATATTGAATGCAACAATGTGCACATAGAAAATTGTGATTTTTGGTAAATAAACTTATCTATTTGCTAATACTAAGTATAGTATTTTGAAATGTAAGATCAACCTAATGTTTTGTTACTGAATACCATGGGAAATTGATACAAGAATACTGCAGTAATCGGCAATTATGTCGAGCAAGTATCTTCCATATAATAAACAGCCTACTAAATTATAGCCTCTATCAGACACGCGCTTCCTACTATTTATCTAGTTTGAGTTACCAAATAATTGCAGAAAATGCGTATGTTATTCAAAATTTGTATTCGTAGTTAGAAATATTACGTAGAAAAAAAATAACTTTTATAACAAAATGCTTTTAAAATTTTTGTCGAATGGAAACCTTAGCTCCTTTTCGCAATCCCTTTTTGCTCTAAACCTAAATTGAAGTTTTAGATTCCGTTTTCTGCTTGTTAGGAACTTTTTTCGCATGATGTATTGGTTTAAAAAAGTTTATGAATAAGTTAAGTGTTTCCATATATCATTTTCTAAATCAATTAGAACTTCCTTCAATGAATAATGTCACTTCAAGTCATTAATTTGACTCATCGGAAAACGGTTCTTCAACAAATTTCTTAAGAACAGTTTTGGGATAATAGTGTACTAAGATATTGCAAATTAAAAACCCATTGAGAACCTCCGAAGCTGCAAAAGCTCCTTAAATACGTGATTGAGTACCAAATCCTCAATGTAATTCGTAATTATGCCGCTTAGCTGCAGAAAAAAACATGACTCATGACTAAATACGCAGCTAATCAGCAAATCGGTAAGTAGTAGTACCTGTTAGCGATGTCTTATCGAATTAATTGAAGTACGTGAGGCTATGAATTAATAAATTGGCTTAATAATAGTTCCTAGGGTATTGATTGAAAAATATATCAAACTTACAATAAGCCTGATTCGTTATTTGCATAATGAACATTAAAAATGAAGAGATAAATCCCTGGCGATTATTTCAATAGCAATTTATTTCCTAATTATATTAATTAATTGTGTTCGTGCTTGCCAAGCAGCAAAAACGTGGAATATAGAAACTTGAACGTAGAGACCTTTAGTCAGTAATTACGTTTTAGTGAAGTCATTATTTATTGAACCAAGCCTTGTCTAGCATTTTGCATTGAATGTAGAAAACTAGTTTAACTGAACTGTCAACGGTTAATTTGTAAACAATTACATAATTAAATATAGCTATCCAAGATCTTGTCATGATGAGAATGATAAATATCATTATTTTTATCACTATTTTTGGCTCGTTTTATTTGAAAAAAAAATGAAATCTGACGACCTGAAAGCACAGATATAAGCATATCGACACAGAAGTAATAACAAAATAACGTCACTTGAACGTCGCGCGTCGCTGGTTTTAACTCTAAATCCAGAAACATTTCTTGTTTTACAGACAACAAAAAGAACATCTTTCATTCGAAGAATGCGTTACCTGCTGCCGATTCTCTAGGAAAAGTAAACGATTCAAGTTCCTGCTTGGCTGTTTGTATTTCAAACAACTCCTCAATCACTTTGTCGACGTTTTGCTATCGACCATCTTTTAGAGATTGTTCTGAAGGAATTTACAAGCTTAAAGCTTGTCATGCAGTCAATTCTACATTTTCCTTGAAAAATTGTGGTGAAGTTGGTGTAGCGTCATTTGTTCAATATTCAAATCTTTAAGACTTATAAAGATAACATTTCAACATAAAAAAATATATTTAGTAGCTTAAATTAAAAAGAACTTCGGATTTCTAAAATGGGAGTTCCAACATTATACAATACGTCAGTGAAAGGTATAAACAAGAAACTGTTGTTTCAAGTTTTCCTCAAAATAATGGTTTTTGAGATTTTGTTAAATTGTAAGATAATCTTTTATATACTTGAATAGATTGGTGATTGAAAGGAGCCAGCAAACGCATCTGTTTTTAATCTAACAGATTGCAAACAAAAGTGCTTAATTTTTGATTGTATTTTTGTTAAAAATATGAACATTATGTAACTGTATTACGGATCCTTTAATGATCGGTGGCAGTTCTTACGTATAACCTAATTACAGTTCAAATTTCGTGATGACACATTCAGCTTTTTGTGATCTAACGCGCATTTTATATAGATAAAAACGTAGCCAAATTAAAATTAAATTTGGGTTTGCTAACGGCGGCTGCTGATGCCAGGCACAGGTAACACAATTATTATGCAAAAAATTACAATAATACAAACATTCCCAAGCTTTTCTAGTCATAGAACTACGTTTTAAAACGCGAAACGTATGAATATTGACGTTATCTGTATGTGTATTTTATAAGAAATACTTTCTACAAAAAATATAATTCGCAAACCAATTTTTCTACATACCCTCCTAATATGTACTTCTCCAAAAATGTTAGTTTATAGAGAACACCTTGAAGCAAAACAAATAATTTTTATTTTAAAAAATGTATAAATGTAGAAGTTAATTGAGCTTCATGTAAGGGGCACATCAAATTTACTTTAAGAATGTCTCGGGTTCGATTCCCACCAGGAACACACATATTTTATTCGCTTTCCGATAGCTTTAAAATTCCACATTGGTCTCTGCCCTGGATAGTTTCGTGTGATACACATGGATTAGGTTAGACTCGTTACCGACCCGAATTTCTTCCAAGTTGAATTTTAGTTCATAAAACTAATAGGCAATGGGAGATATATGCAGCTTTCAAAATGCTGATATAGTTGCGATGAAGAAGGACGTGTCCAGGGTGCAGAAGATGAGACTCGCCAAAATTACAAGTGGCACAAGCCCACTGTCGAATAGACGCCCAGGGTGACCATGAACCCAATGGAAGAACATTTAGGATTATCCTTCACAGGAACAACAACAATAATAATTAGAAGACAACAGATCACAGAAGAAGAAGAGAACATTACGAGCAAGAGAAAGCAATTCTGTGAATAATATCATAAAATGTTTATAAAAAATCTCTAAAATCCAGGACAAACCAACCCAGTAATTTAGTAGAAGGTAGACACTTAAAGAGCAAAGGCATTAAGCAGATTAATTGATTTTTAAATGATATCGTAAACTAAAAGCCTTTTAAGATCTACGTTCGCTGGAAATTAAATGACTAGTAGAAAGAGAGAGTACAAAATTACAGCCTACATTTAAATCGAGTACGAAGTATGTATAGGGCATGGTGTATAGTTGTATAAATACAGTTTTTTGAATCGAGTAATTATTTCATATTTTTTTTAAATTCTGAAATTAATACCCATATCTAGCTAACTACTCATTTCATATAATATGTACAAGCAACGTGCAGCGACAATAATGTGGTAAGTTAGTATACGACACAAAAGAAAAACATGATTCGTAGAGAAAATAAGCAAAATAGCAAGCCCCAGGAGACTCATAACAATTCTATCAGAAAATTCAACGGAAATAGACATAGAAAATTTCGACGATAAAATGTCTGGAAAGCTCAAAAATGCCACTATCAAAAAAAAAGAAAGAAATGAAGAAAATAGATAATGCAAATATATTTGACATGAGGCAGTTAAACAAACACATCTTTAAATGCTCCATCAATAAAAGCATCTAAGGCACAAGCTCAAAAATAGGAAGAATGAAATTACGAAACAGACAAGAAATAGAAAAAAGAAATAAAGAGGGCAAACAGTGTTCCGAAGAAATTCCCGAACTGGGCGGAGGCATTTTATTGCAATAAGACTTTTTTAAACCCCGACTAGTGACATACCCAATCAATGGAATAACAAGATCTTACATAAACGCAAGAAGTTTTTACTAACATTAATAAATACAGGACTATAAATTTCTTATTCCAATCAAGAAAATAAACAGCTTTACTATTATCAATGTATTGACAAAGCTGGATTTCGATTGCGCTTTGGAACGAATGACAATGTTCTTGCCATAAAACTACTTTATCGCCGCTGAACATTCCAAAACGCAGTAGCAATTAAATAAACTGACAACAAACAATGTACGCCGAATAGAGAGCTGCGAATACCTAAAATATTTCCGTGACCAAATTCGACGGGACGGCTAAGCTACTCCGGAGGAGGAAGTGAGTTAACATTAAACAAAGGCGGCCGCGAGCAATTTTATTGTTCAGCGGCTTACAAATCTACGTTAGAAGATTCCCAGGTGTTATGGTAACCGCAACTTATAATGAAGGCAGGATTTTAAAATTATATTTACCAGACGCAGACTCTTTGATAAGCTAGAACCTATTTTAACAAGAACAAGACATAAATGCAGCTCAATTAAAGTGACATCATTTTCACTACAGGCACGTAAATAACATATATATGTAAAAAGCAGTTTCCCCTTACTAAATAAGATATAATCTATTATATTTATACGAAAATAATGTATAATCCGTGACATATACACGTATGTATTTTATAGGTTCAAAGGCAAGTTTTACACAGCGCCAGGTAGGCAGGAAATAGCGATATAAATTGTCAGTTTATATACTTATTCGCGTCGATATATTTTTGAATAACAGCAAAAATATATATTCAAAATACAAAGTAGTAGCTTATCTGTTGAATTCAATATCTATCAAGGAAACCACCTTCAACCTCGCCTAGGTGCTGGTTGGAATGGGACCAACGTAGATGAATGGTGCAAATTACAAAAGCTAGGTCAAAGCTGAACCGTAATCGCAAACAAATTCATAAACTGGAAAAACCCAGATACCCAAGTCCATAAATGATATTCAAAATCCATCCACAAGGAAAAGAAAAGCCTTTAGGAGTCTTCCAGGCAGCCATTCAAACAAATTCCGCAACTCTTCCAACACTGCAGTATGAACATATGACGATATGCAAATCTTGCAAATTCTTGAAATAGTAAAACGCAGTTCTTATGTAAATCGGCTCAACGTTTTCTTCTGCTACGTAAAATAATCAGGAAGTGCAGACTTATCTAAAATCATCTATAATCGAATTAAACTGTGTAAATTTAAATTTCCTTTACAGTGTGGATCACCAAGAACTACAATTTCCATCTACATCTACTAACACGGTGTCTTTCCCAAACTTACCACTACCCAAGTTTCGACGCTGCAAATCTGAACAAGCCGACAATACTGCCATCACTACAAGAATTTTAATGGAAGTAGATAATAGCAAAGGTTACATCTAATATAAGCAAATATAGAACAAAAGTTAAACGACACTTAAAGATATAAAATGGACAAGAAGAGCTATCGAATATGAATGTAAAAGAAGCAGATTTATAAACAAGAGTCGTGGAAGACAAGAAATAGAAAAAATATTTACAGGAATCGTATCTTCAGTAGTGGTCGCAACTAGTGGCTGGTTGTTGATCGTGGTGACATATATAAGCTACTATCAAGTTTTACTTTATATGATGGCGTTCTGATAGTAGAGATGCCCGATGAAGTGGCAAGCATAGCACATGTTAATAACCTGGTACTACCAGCCAGAAAAACAGGGCAGAACTGACATAAAGTAAATGAAGCGATGTAAATAGACCACTGTATTGACGAGAAAGTACTTAGAGTTGCTTCGTGCTAAATTTGGTGAAAAATCGTCTATGCAGAGTAAGACTAATTTCAGCAATTACCGAAACAAATATAAACGCCGTGCGAAGAATGATTCAGGAGGACTATCAAGACACATATAGAATTATTAGGAGCACCTTGAGCATTGGTACAACTGCAATAAACAAGATTTTACATAATCATTTGGGTGTAAGAAAAGTCCGTTGTCGGTGGATACTACACAGTTTAACAGAAGCAGAAAAACTACAGAATATGGAATGGTGTAAGAAAACTCTTAAGAAATATGATTAAGGTAGGTCTAAAGCAGTTTACAACATCATAACTGGTGACAAAAATAGGATATATGCATTTGAACCCGAATCTAAGCGGCAGTATACACAATGAATGTGTGCAACAGATCCTAATCCAGTTAAAGTGAATAGATCTCGAAGTGTCGGTAAGAAAATGATTGCTTGTTTCTTTTGAAAATCAGGACCTATCACAACTGTCGTGCTTGAAAATAAACGTACGTTTACCGCAAAATGGAACACAACAGTATGCCTACCAGAAGTTATTCAAAAAGTTCGATTTCGGCGCCCAAAAAGTGAGATCGTTCTATACCATGGCAATGCTTCAAGTCATATCATACATCAAACAAAAGAAGTTTTAGAGGCTTCCGGGTTAAAATTGCTAAATGATCCTCCATACAGTCCGATTACTTTCTATTTCCTCGAAGGATAAAATGCGTGCTGTGCGATTTGGAACTCCTGAAGATGCTGTGGAAAGCTTCAAAAGTGACTCAAGAAGAGTGAAATTTAACGAAAGCATGAATGTATAGGAGTTTAAGGGCGAATATTTTGAAAAACAATAAAAATCATTTTGACTATAAAACTTTGTTTTATTAGATTGCAAAAATGTACGGTGCTACCTTCGCAGAAACATGTCGATGACTAAACACATCGAACACGTTATAAGTAAATTCAAAAGAACAATAAAGGCGATAGAAAGGCTGATGCTCATTACAGGTGGAGCAAAAATCAGTAAGAGGCGAATTCTAGGCAATCAATTGTTTTATACGCAGCGCCAACGTGGACAAGGGCACTAAGGGATAACAAGTATCGAAAGATGGTATTAACCACACAGAGGAAAATACTCCTCCGAGTTTGCTATGCATAGAGAATAGCGTTATGAAAGGCCTTGCAGGCTATAGCCGAAAAAATACCCATAGACTTCCGACAATGCCAGGAGAAAGAGAAAGAAGAAATTGCAATACCGTTCTCAGAATTTGATGTAAAAAAGATGATATCGGACATACTCATTACAGTTGCAAAAGAGTATCGGGAAAGATGCAAACCTTCGTCGAATTCGTCGCTTCCTATAAACTAGCATGGGCGTTTCGTTTCGATCACCTCGTGCTAAAAGTAAGAATGATTTTTAATAGCCTTCGCTTTTAGGGTTACAAAAATCTAGCATAAAAGCGAAGGTCAAAAGTCTATTTTTACCTTCGTCAAGATGACGGATTAGGCGATCCAATTTGCTGGAATTTGCGGTTACGTGGCCCAAATTTGGGGTAAGTTCCCTGGCTTTTTGCTTGTTTCTTGATTTTGGCGACCTCTTTTTGATGTGCGTGGAATCTTCAGCTGCTACCGTCAGTAACTATTCCGCAGCTGCTTCCGTGCTTTGCTGTTCCCTCTACGTAATATTGATGCCAGTTTTCCGGGTGTGATAACCTCCTTCGATACGTGAGTTTTATCAGGCTTCATTTCCTGTGAATCCCAGCTGGTGGGTCAACACTGACCCATACCCCGGCGTAAGAATGTTTGCTGTCGCCAAGAGCGAAAATTATACTCAGGCAGCAATAGTTTAAGTTTTGCTCCTTGTTAAATGTTTCATCAACTTGGAAATTGTGGGGAAGAGTGCTACCACGGCTCGATATGAATCCTTCAGATTATCCATGCGGTGTAACTTGAATCATTACTATTTAGACTAATTTGCTGTGCCGATTTGCCAGTAGCTTCAACAGGATTTCTCAGATTTCACCTTGTCATTGTGTGATTAGCTTGGTATCGTTGCTGCGGCACCTCCGATGAGTTTCACTTAAGACCTCGAGGAAGCTTAAGTTGCCTTATTTAATTATATCCAATCCTTAACTTTTAGCCATCGAAGTTGTCTGTTTAATATAAGTTTTATTGTATGCATACACTTAATTGTTTATTGTTTTTATATTTCCGTTTGCCAGTTTATGCTGGAGGATCTGTGGTATCAAGAGTAGTAATGATATTTTATTTAATTCAACCTTTATTTGGAATTACCACATGACCACATTACGTGTCTTATTTTGTTACTGTGACCTTCTGACTCTGGCCCCTACTTGATTAATTTCCAAGATTATTTTGTGATCGACTGCCTTCTGTTGAGTTTATGAGTTCTCGCGTCTATCTGGGCACAGTTATCGTAATTAAAGACTCGTTGGCGCTCTCAGCAATTATAATTGATTTAATGTTTGGTATAAGAACTCATCCGGCATCATTGCAGTTAGCCTGCCGTCGAATGTGCCCACGTTGTATCGTGATAATTAGCAAATTTTTGATGTAGTTAAAAATGTAGTTTCTTGTGTTAAGCTGCAACAAACTAATAAACTATAAATTTTCACTAACTTTATTCGTCGTATTTTTATTGCTTTTAGTTATACTCACAAGAAAAACGACAATATTTTATACATAATTTTCTGAAGTTTGAGAAAGATGTTATTTCACATTTTAAAATGTTTCTATAGAAACTGAAAGAGACACCAAAAAGAAAGTCATAACTAAGCAGCCATTTAGGTTGCTCTCTTTGGACTCGCTGACAGGTTGGCAGATGCAATATCCGGCGATATTCCCAAATATGCCCTGGAAATAACTTGGCGTCGCCTAAGCAAAACTTATTGTTCTTATTGGAACCTGCAGCATGTGAGAACGTCGCGCGATTCAGGCCAAACTTTCGGAGATTCCCAAACAGGGGAAAAGTTGCTGTAGTTTTCCCGGCCTGCAGCCCACGAAACGCGATCTAATCTAGCCGGCTGCAAATGTAATTTTCCACAGCGACAATTTGCCTGCGTGCAAAGTTTTATTGCCTTTCATGTCCTTTCTGGAAGATTAAATTCGGAAATTGTCCCGCATTAGCGCGGCGACTTGAAATTTGCGGCGCGTTTGCAATTAAATCGGATTTTTACTTCTTTTGCTTATCCGTGCCGACTGCGTTTATTGGCGATGATCAGGGGCGGACTGAAAATAGTAACACGCGTCTCTGACAAATTCTTGATTGAAAACGTAAACATGGAACTATTACTGACCATTTTACCCGCATATCTGTTGGGTAGTATCTAGGTACAACATCCTTGATCTAGATTCTCTATAAGAATCCGGCTGTGCCTAGATAACATGTGAACAAACGAAAATGAAATCAAGCTTGGCTTTGAAATATTTGTTTTATTTTTTATTTTTTTTATTTTATTTCTGGTACTCAGCCAACAGCCGTTAGACCAATTATAGGCGTCACTGTACATTTAATGGGAACTTCCAACCCCACTAACGACTGTCATAATGTTATTATGACATCCCGGACCAACTATTACCGTGGCAGCCGTACCACGAGGCGCCGGTAGAAGCAGCCGTGGAAATCCCATCCAAGTTCTGACCAGAAAGAGCGTTGCTTAACTCTACTGATCGAACGTGGACGCTTATTCAAACTACACCACCCGGGGTTTTATCAATAAGATGTTGGTGACACTGTAGGTCTATGTCAAATTCGTTGTTAGCAGGTTAGATTTTGCGTCAGTTTTGACACAAACATAACCTGCTTACCTCGAATTTGACATAGACTTACAGTGCCACCAACATATTATTCATAAAACAAGTATTTCAAAGCCAAGCTTGATTTTATTTTCGTTTGCTCACATGTTATATTTGACCCATGGTATCTCAATATCTGCATCTATAAATACGCGTCCGATGTATCTTGTACATACAAGCAACTATCAAAAGATAAAATTGAAATATTATATTGGGCTGGTAAATATTAAGTAAAGTACGTCCATTCGAATAAACTCCAATCTTCTTCAACTTTCTTGTAGTTGTAAAGGCGGATAATCTTAAATGATACGTCCAGCTATACAAGAATATTGCAGATTGCTACAATTTTTATTGTTCAGGGGCATCGATTTCAAATCATCTGCTAGTGAAGCGGTTTACAACTTTAAGAAGATTAGAAGGGGTTGGAGCTTAGTTATTCGACTGGTCGCACTTTATCACACTTTCTTCTTGGCCGAAGTGTTGACATTGAAAGTTCCTGTTTAGTACCAGGAAGAGCTTTAAATTTATTAACAGGGCTTACAAAGTATCTAGAATTTTAAATAGCGTAACAATGTGGTGACTGAGTAAATCTTTAAATACAGATTGATCTATGGCTTAATCCGACTTGTGCTTGACAGTAACAACTTGAGGTACTCAACAATAATGTTACAGGTACAGACCTCTAACTTTTCATTTTAAGTCTACCCTTGTGGTAACTTCTGACAATAAAGTAAGATCGCAGCAGTAACAAAGAGTATCAAATTCGACATAGATACATTTGCACGACTTAATTTATACAGAAAATTCATCTAATGCACTAAAGTCGATTTTTTTTCCAAAAAGAATAAGCAAAATTAGTTAGTTGAAGCTCTAACGATGAAGTTAAATATAAATATTATTAGTACTAGTTTAAGCCAAACCTGTGCAAAATGTAATTTTACAAAACTCTAGGAGCCATTTAAAAGCACCCCATGTAATAAGAAGATATTTTTAGGAAGTGGTATTAATAATAATGTCAACTTGTTAGGATATCTATTTGTAATCTATATAAATAAAAATCAATTGTCGCATGTATGTCACATCACTGGAGAACGGCTGGACCGATTTGGCTCATTTTTTTTTATTGTGTTCGTAAGTATCAGGACAAGGTTTACATGAAAGAAAATTTTGGGAAAATCCACCAGAAAAGTAGGAAAATCAAAAAGATGATTTTATATGGTATTTTTGTATGGAATTTCGTATGTTTTCGTTGGCTTTTTGAAGAGAAAAATGGGAAAATAGGAGTGGAAAACTCGGAAAATTCGGAAAATTGGGAAAAATCAATTTATTTTTCAGGATGGAAAATCGGAATAGAACAATGAAAAAGTCATGTCTCAAAACATACACGCTTAGGTTCACGTAATATTATGCCCGGGCAACGCATGCGCGCCGGGTAGGTCACAGCTATGATGTATACAAGGAATAAGGAAGGACAAGCAAATTGCGCGCTACGCGCACGTGAAATAGGATACGCGAAAGGTCAAGCTCCGAGCCGAGCGCTAAGATAAGAAAAACAAAACCTAAACAAATATAAACATCTGTGAAGCCGGAACGTGAGATTTTAGTTTGTGCCAAAGACAAACACACATTAAGGAAAATTATATTATAGATATTTCGAAATTCAGCCCCTAAAGGGGTAAAGTGAGGGTTCCAATTTTGTATGGAAAAATAATATTAAATAGACATTTCGACTTGAAACTTCGTAGGAGTAATCCTAAAAACAGATAAGCAAACATATATTTCGTAATTTTCCAAAAATCAACCCCTTAGGGGGTGAAATGGAGTAAATAAGCCTAAAAATTTATATGGGTGTCGTTATTGAGGTTTTTTGGGACGTTGATTGCGAAAATGGGATTTATTTTTAAGTCCAAGACCGTGGACATGACATAAAAATAAAACTCGATAGTGCTGAAACGGGGTTTCAGATACAAATTATTTTTGGGCAGAACAAAGTTTGCTGGGTCAACTCGTATTATAATAATTATGCTGTTAATTTATTTGAATTTTAAGCACGCCAGTTTATATTTTCATAATTATAGAATTATTTTACTATATAGTAATATGTAACCATCGGACCATAAGATACTAAATAATTAAATGTCAATTAGTAATGATATTTAGGGTAAAAAACTCACTATCCAAATTTTTATTTTAAAATAGAACATAGAAGGCACCAATATATAAAACAGTTATTGCATTGAGCAAGAACTATAAAGTATCCCTCTATCTTTAGAAAAACGCCCATCTACTTTCAACAAACTTGAAAAAAGAAGAAAAACCATGAGATCAACGACAAGTAAATCTAATGACATCGCAAATTCCAGCAAGAGAACGACTCAACTTGTATTGTCCGAAAATAAAGCCCAAGTAGTATCTAAACTCATTGTAAGTTAATAAACTTTTAATTAGTCCAAGTCGGAAGAGCAATATAGAAATCGGAAATATCTATTACTATAATACTACATTGTCAGGGGTAATATAATAAATAGTATGCCTATTATCGATGATTTTTTTGATGAATATTATGAGTTACAATCCCAAAACAGAAAATACAACGAGTCCGAAGGACCTGAATACAAATTAATGCTAATAATCAATGTTTTCCGAAATACACTTTTTGTAGCTTTTTACTTCCTTTTACAATAAAGGAAGTATTGTATTCACCCCAAAAATTCGAAATTGAGTTTTCAACAGATCTTCACGTTTTAGAGTCCCCTGAACCCAAAAAACATATTTTTTTTCCATTGGTCTGTCTTGTCTTTCTGTGTGTGTGTCTGTCTGTGAATAGAATATCTCAAAAACGAAAAGAGGTATGGCGTTGAAACTTCATATATAAGTTTTGTGTACTATGTAGATGAGACAGCAAGCTTTTGAAGAAAATCTCATAACCGGAACTAGGTGTTTACTCTTGTGATTTTTCAGTTTTTTTAGATTTTTTCAAAAAGGGCTCTAACGATTTTTTTAAACTTTATATTTTTACTACATTTTTAATGTGTATTGATGTGAAATAGGTGATTTTCCAGTGAATACTTCTAAAGTGGGTTTCTTTTGTTTTTTTTTCAATTTTTTTATTAACTCCTATTTTAAATAAAACACCTGGTATATTATTAAATTTTTGAATTCACCTTAAAGGTCTAGAGTAAATTTGTCTCTTCAACTAACGCTCTATTTTGTACCGTTTTTGTAGATTTTGTAATTTTTGAAAATGTTTGACAAATGGTTAAAAATTAAAAATGAAATTTTTGACTAATTATAAGAACACTGTAAAAGGAAGTTGTGTGAGTGTATCACACCAGATTTTTATGCTTAAAACGTACGACCCAATCTCGAAAAATCAACTGACATTTCTAAATTAGTTTATTCGACACGTGAAACAAAACCAAGTTAGGTCGTACCAAATCGAAAATCGCGAGTCACTATATTGTCCGTATGGTAGAAGGTCATATTGGCCAATGTCTTAAATTTAAGAGATGATGATTGACTCAAAGTTCGCGAATTATATTCTTGACAAAATGAAATCTATTAGTACAGTAGAAAAACCTGAATTTGGAAAAAACCAACTATGGAAAAATTATTATCGATTAGATGAGAAACAAGAAAAATTACAATTCTGTAAAAGTAGTTTTAAAGAAAACTAATTATGTATGTACAACTGCTGACGCTTGGAGCAATAATAATAAGCGTGTTTGTATGCAAATCTTACATTTTAGGATGCAGAAGATTTAAATTGTCCTATAAATTCGACTAAATTTCAGAAATTGACTATCATTTAGATTTACATAGAATTTCTGACACTGTAAGAGTCATTTTTATAAAACATTTAATGTATTCGCATCAACTACACCTTTAAAATGTAATGATTAAAATAGTTAGATGAATTGCAAAACATTTTCCAGATTTTGATTATAATGATATCCCAAATTCTAATGCTGTGCTCAGATATAAAATCTACCACTAGTGCAGCCAAAGCAATGGAAAATTCAAACTATTAAATTCCACGGAGAGCAATCACTGCTGAGGGATTTGAAAATTAGTGTAGCAATGCAATTTCCTTAAACGAACAAGTTAGAATAAAAGTTTTTCCTGACTGAATAGTTTTATACTTTCCCCCAAGTTCCTTTCGAAGGCTGCTTGTATATTTTCGAAATAAAAACTTAGTAAGTTCCAAAACTGTTTGGGTAACAATGTAAAAATTAGGTTAGCCAATCAGCGACTTAATGTAGCTCCAATATAAGCTAACTTTAAACAGTATGAAATATTTTCCCAACGATAGAGATCACTCTTAACGTTTTAAATACATCGACTATAAAATGCTTTTTTATTTCGTAATTTTAATCTGCGGATTTTTATTTTTTAAAGAATATACATGTTACTAACTTCCTTGCAAAAGCAATGGCTGTTTTACAAAAAGAAAACGTGTAATTTAGGGACCGTTTCAACTTAAAAAATCATAATCTGATATTACTGAACTTCAATACTGCTTTATTGCCAAAGGTTGTATATTAAGTGAACTACACAACTGTTTGGGAACATACTGAATATAAAAGCAACGTCAGTAAACCATATCTGTAGGCAAAAATCACCAATCTTAAGTTAAAAATTAAAATGGCTGGCAATTAACCCTTTCAAAGAAATGCATTATTCTGCGAAGAACAGCTAAAACTATAATAAAAAAAGACCTTGCAATGAGTTTTATTGATTTTTTTATTCCAGACACAACTACAAGTTTCATTATGTTGCCACGCACTAAATATTTTGTATAGATGCCCTGTAATAATAGAAATATTTTAGCAATGTAATTGTGTAGCACCATATTTTGCATCTGTAGAAAAATTATGTAGTGTGGATGGCGGAGGGAGGGATTATTTTGACTCATCTTCGAAATGGATACTTGTTTGATACAATATTAATTTAAAAAGAAATAAAATTTAGTATTTAGTTTAGTATCTTACATCTGCACCTAAATCCAGATTATGAGATTTATGTATACCTGTATCTAGATACAAATGAAAAGTATCTTACCGAACACTGTCTACTAGCTTTAGGGGTAGTTCTTCACATTCAAATAGTAATACTTATTTATAGTACAATGATTAAGGGCATTTGCAGACGAGGTACATAGTTATCTCCCGAGATGGCACAGTACACTGTCTATCTTGTAACATAGTTTCCAGTGCACTTATAGTGTTTGGTTTCTATGTTTAAAATCACCATTTTGATAAATGAAAACGTTGCATCTCAATTGAAAATCTTTCCTAAAAAATACTTATGGATATCTGCCAAAGAAATCATGAACAGAAATTAATAAATTTCTTACTGTAGCCTTTGATGTCTAATTAGTAATGAATATCGTAATGCTGCTCTGATGACAATGATAACAAATGATAATACAATAGTGATTAAATTACAATTACAATTCCGAAAGACTGTTTACCATAGCTGGTAGTGAAGACAAAAATATATATATATTTGTTGAAAATTGGCTAAAATGGCGAAAAAATTACGACTTTTTATCAGACACCAGTTTGGAAAATTACAACTTTCTGTGTAATATACAGATTGCTAGATTAAAAGGACATCCAGCCAGAAATGTATCGTCTCCATCACTAGTTCTTCTTCAAAATTCTATTCTGATTTATTTTTAACATAAATTCTACTAAATCCATCTATCTCTAGTCACGTATCCGATAATAATATTTCAGTGATACATCTCATGGTTACTTATCTCTTATGTTTGAGTCTCCCTAGTAAGAAAATAATTTTGATAGTTTCCTAATTTCACGGTTTAGTTTTGAATAGCAAATTTAGTTAGAATTGGCAAAAATGCAATGGAATATTCCTCGACCCTCAATAAGTAACTTAGAATTTTTGTAGAGTCGCTTTTTGATTATCAATGTCCATGGTATAATAAGCTGAAAATCTGAAAATTTAAATAATAAAACTGACCGGTAGGTAAATATTTTTATTCACCCAATCTATATTGACTGTCTCCATCTTCTTGATGGTCGTCCTCGTGACCTTTTATCAATTGTCCATTTGTATCTCGCTATGCGCACAATAAGTCCATTCATTTATTGGCTGTATTTCGCACATATTTCTTACATCCCTGTTCCTTATATGGTAAAATATAGTGTTATCCACAATTTTTTTCCAGCACTTTCATTTTTATTGTTTGTAATTAATATCTGTTTGGGTAGTTGTGCATTACCTCTTGTATCAGCTGCGTAAGTAATTATGTAATTCGGTGTTTATTGCGCTATGCTATCTTATTGTGTGCTCCCGATACTCTAGCTGCTTTTACTGTTTGGGTCTTTACTTATTCTTTAACCATTCCGTGACTTGAAATGGACATACTCAGATAGTTGAAGGTGGAGTCCCCTTATATTATATTATTGTCTGTTTGAAGTTTACACCTTATCGGATTTTTACTAATGGCCATACATTTGCTTTTATTGTTGGATATATTCATATTATATTTTTTATTTCCTCTTGACTTGTTAAAAGGTCGTTTACTGTCGTCTAAACTGGCGGTGCCTGTAAAGTGTTACTGTCGTCTGAACGGACTCGGTAAATGAGTCTTTACAGGCACGGTGCCTGTAAAACGTTGCCATCACGACTTTGCAAGCACCTTGTTTTCTAATAGACATATGCTTTTTTAATCACTAATGTTAATTTTTGCGATTTTCAGCAAGAGGAAATAGAACGTTGTACGCGACTCGCTTGCAATTAGCCTTTATTGGGGCTCACCGGATTAGAGGGCTTGCTCCGACGTCGCTCACCCTGCAAATTATCCGGCTCGCCCATAAAGGCTAATTTACCAAGCTTGCCACGTAAGTAACTATTTCAGATTTGATATATTTTCATTACTCGCCTTTGTAGTTGATCTTCATCTTCCGCAATTAATATTGCATCATCAGCATAACATATCTTTATTGCATCACCATACTAAACTAAAAGGATCCAACCCTTTATAAGATGGGAGAGGAATCGATCCATTTTCAACCCTTTTCTCTTGAAGGAATGTTTGACTACCTTGGTGAAACCCTTACTTTAACCCTTACTTTTAGGCTGAGTGGTGCATCTACTTTTTGAGTTCTTTTCCAGTATGCACCACCTATCCTAGAAAATATCTCAGTCTGTCTTTATTGATTATTTGGACCAGTTTTCTCAGTTAATGGACACTCATTGGCTTTGTGCATGTTATACAGGGTGGCCCCATTGTATCTGACCCTTTGATATCGAGGATTTCGTTATTGGAAATATGCAAAACAATGTAATGCATCAAACTTGTTTGTGTACTTACAAGATACCGATATAACAAGTGATTTATCAAAGTGTCTATACATTTCCACGTATAGTTTGTACGCTGGTTAATGTTTCAATTTCTTACATACCAATTATCCCGGGAGAGCCAAATTGCGTTAAATTTTACTTTTTTAGTTTTTGAGCGAAATGCAGTAGAACTCTGCATGTTTTTAAATAACATACGGATTTTTTTGATTGGGTATTACATTTTCTATGTTCAAATTACTTACATTTTTAGCAATTTAATTGCCTAAGCAAAAGATATTTTTTAAAGTAAGATATAATTTGAAGCGTAGGGTGTATGTAATATCTTCACGATACAAATAATTTTAGTAAATATAGGGGAAGGGGGGGCATAGTGGGGTATCTAAGGTTTATCAGCGGTTTAATGTGGCATACTATTTTTACAGAACTGCCCAATCAGCTTTAATTGCTTACTTAACATGTTACCCATTATATGCAATCGTAATTTTCATTGTCGCACCTCTAAATCAGTGTCAATAAAAAAAATATTGCCAAAAGTCATTTGCCCCGCTATGCCCCGCCATAAGGGGTAAAGTGGGGTAGCTAGTGGGGCAATGTGGGGTATAGGTTATTTAATAAGAAAACATACAAATTATTATGAAAATGTTTTATAACTGATCAGCTTAACCTAAAAATAAAACAAAAATTTTAAACAATACATAATGTTAATAAAATAATCCAAACAATAATAAACAATCAACAGAACTTAAGTACACGTTGCACACAGGTGCGTAGCCTCGTCATCTTCGTCGTCTTCACCTGCACATGAGCAGTGTGCCCAGCGATTGCACTGTCTGCACCTAATCCACCCTTCATTCGATTGAGACCATAAGTACCCGCAATACATACATTCAGCATCGTCTTCGTCGTCGTCAGAGGTTTGATTTTCAAGCTGCCTTAAAGTTTGTTTGTTTGTTTTTGTTTTCTTAGTTTTAGTTTCTGGTGATTTAAACTCCGATCTCGTTGTCACCTTTCTTTTGCGTTCCTTTTTTTCTTTTGTTTCTTGTAGAGCAACTAGTTCGTTTTTGTAAGGCGATTCTGTAATGATTGCTGTTTTTCCTCTTCGTTTTGTAACTCGCTGCGTTGTTCGTACTTCTTTAGGTAAAGGCATTATATCCTCAGGTGACAATACAAAGGAAGATCGTTTTGGTATCTTATTTGTCATCCCGGAGCATCCAGGTTGCGGAGAGCTTGGTTGAAGAGCTGGTTCAGGAGTCTTCTGCCCCTCTCTTGAGTTCGAAGTTATTGTTTCTATTGGTGTCGTTTCTGCAGGTTGCGGAGTAGTTGCCAACTGGGCAGTATCTGTTGGGGCTTCTTGGTTGTCAGTCGTTTCCGCTGGTGCAAAATCTGCATCCGTGAAGATGTTTGGTTCGAGAGGCCAAATTCCTGTAGCCCTGAAGGAATTTACAGCCGTTGTCATAGTGGCCGCAGCTACAAACGCTTGTCCAAACAATTCAGCAGTCTGAAATTGGGTAACCACTCGACCTGGATGGGATCGCAACCATTTCTTGACTTCGTTGCTGTAATAGGTGCTTAGAGGCTTCATGAATCCAACATCCAGTGGTTGGAGGCGGTGTGTGCAGTGAGGTGGGAAGCACAATAGGACAACACCATTTTCGCGGGCCAAATCAATAACTTCGACACTCTTCACGTGAGTGGCATGTCCATCCAGCAGCAACAGTACTGGATCTTCTTTGGTGGCATGCGACCATTCTATAAATCTCTTTAACCACAAGATGAATAGATAACCTTGTATCCATCCAGACTCATGGCATTCTCCCCAGGAACCAGCCGGTGCTCCGTCTAGTAATTCAGGTTTCATTCGTTTTCTTGGAAATATGAACATCGGAGGCATATAATTTCCGACTGAACTGAAGCAGACAATCGT
The DNA here is from genome assembly GCA_940337035.1 of Agriotes lineatus. Lineage (NCBI taxonomy): Eukaryota > Metazoa > Arthropoda > Insecta > Coleoptera > Elateridae > Agriotes > Agriotes lineatus. Next base: position 109,665,251 of record OW679196.1, on the reverse strand, counting down.
CGTCATCAATTTTCCTCGTTCTGCAGAAGTGAGGGTTCCTACTTGCCGTTTACCAGTTAAAGCCAAAATTTTCGAATGACTTTTTGGAACCGTCGATACGCCAGTTTCGTCAACATTGTAAGTGCGTTGCGGCGAAATTTTATATTTATCAATGGCGTTTTCAAGCAACTTAAAAAAATTGCCAACTGCAACTCTGTTGAAACCCATCGCCCTGGCTGCTGATGTTGCTTCTGGCTTTCTATAGCTAATATCCGGATGTCTTTTTAAAAAACCTTTCAGCCAGTCTGCCCCTGCCATGCCATCGGTTCTGTTAAATTTATGGGCAATTTTATTCTTTTCAGCTAACTGGAAGGCCAGCGTCCTGAGTTCAGCAGAAGTTAGGCCATAAAATCGCTCCTCCATTAATTTAATATAAGATAGTAAATCAGCTTCTTGGTCATCACTGAATACAGTTACGTAATGGCCTAATTTCTTTGTAATTGACGTCTCATCAGGATTACCCCTGTACTTTAAGACATACCGTTCAAGGGTAGTTTGTGGTACACTGTATGCTTGCGCTGCTTTTTTATATCCCATGTCTCCGGAAACATAACTATACACGGCTTTCCTCATTGATTCTAAAGACCAAGAATGCTGCTCTGTTTTTCTTTTATACGTTCGTACCATTGTGCCTGTTAATAAAGAAAACACATCTTTTTATAATAAATTATTATAAAGTAAATATGGGGCATAGTGGGGTACTAAATAATTGGTTCCCCACTCTGCCCCTACTAGTTTCCCCGCTTTGCCCCAAATGACGTAGCTAAACAAAACATGGACGTGACTCTTACCTTTGTTCGTATTCGGCCGTGTATGGGTATGAAAAGAAGCCTTAGGGACCCCTCAATCCGTAGCAAAGGCGTTGGAAACTGCAGCACAAGTACTTTCGACGTAGTTTCAAAGCGAGTTATCACAAAATAATTAAGATAACGGTGTTATTTTTACGATTGCGTGGGACAAAAAATGCCGCTGGTCTGTCACGTCTATTTCACATGGAGGTTGTCTGTGCACTAAAATCTGTTCGCAGCGCCAAACTACCGTTGTTCTACGGCCATCATTTGCGGCTGTAATAGCATATACCCCGCTATGCCCCGCTACCCCACTTTGCCCCCCTCTCCCCTACAACAATAAAATTCATAAAGTAACTTCAACTCTTTGTGATTCAATGATAGTCGAACGATACTCTTCTTATAATAAGTTAAAGACTACAGCTATTAGAAGACATATTTTCTAATTTACAAAACATTAACAAAATGCAACAACTTCATGGAAATATTTTAATTAAAAAAATAAGTGAATCTATTTAGACGGTTTTCAATATTGATATATGGAGATTGCAATTGTATCGTCTATGTCGGTACTGTATACAATTGAAGACAGTTATTCTACACTTGAAATATCACAAGAAGCCCTACGAAAGTCTAAAAATTGGACGATTGTTTCTAAGGACAATTAACAGATTTTAGGGAAATAATTGAATCTAAGAATCCAATCAAAATTATTTGAAACATTTTCGAGATCAGTGATATTCCTTGGAATACGTTTAGAAATAAAAACATTAATAACGCTAAATAAATATGCAGGATTGCATGCTCAGAGGAAAACTGAAATGAATAATTTGCAAAAAATATTACCTCAGCATTTGTTTCTTTAGAAATCTCTTTTTTAACTACTGGAGTAGATCTTGGGAAAAATTAAAATGTTTTAATACATTGGCTCCGTTCCTAGTAGATATCGAAAGTTCTTAAATATTTCTTTTAAACGCAAAGTTTTTCACAGTATTTGTACTTGCAGCGAAAATAACAATGAAGTTGACAAAATATTACAATGCTTTATTTATTCTATTAGCAAGTTAATAGTTATGTTTGCAATAAAACAAGTGCACGTGCATAAGACTATGCATTTTCTGAACTTAAATATAGAATGTTATGCATGAGTTGATTATAACTTAAAATATCGTTTAGTTGAAAATACTGTAAGATTAATATTTCTTGACTTTTCTTTTGTGGTTACATGCACAGAGCAGCAAAAAGATTTTCTCTTATATAAATCGTTTGCTTAATATTAATTTTCTAAGGTTGGAACAATATTTTTGCAATATTTACGTAAACCGAAATCCATCTCTGTCTAGACTGGCGCTTTCAGAACTGCGTTGTGTTGTGTAACTTATCCAACAGCGTATCCCAAAGCGTCTAATAACAGTAATAATCCCCTGTTTGTTGAACCAAAATATGCCAAAGGCCCCTTGACATCCACACGTAGCACTTACCATAATAAGGATGTTGGCCAAGGCTTGCGACAAGGGCACTTCGCCTCAAAGCAGTCGCTAAACTACCCCTTTATTAATTACCAGAGTAAACCGCACAATGCAGCGCATTTTTCTCGGGCTGGAGGCAGGATTTTTTCCCGAGCAATTCCGAAATTGGAATAGGCGACCTACTTTCGCGCTTTTTGCGAAATAGTGTCGCTTAGCCGCCGCTAAAAGCGTCCTTTTGTGGAGCGCCCCATTTTTTTTACAAAAGCCGCCTAGACATCAATAAATTACAGGAGAGCTTTCCTGCGAAAGCATGCGATACCAAGGTTGGATGGTACGAGCTGTCGCTCGCAGAGGCGTTGGCATCGACCGGCAATTATCATGTCACAGGACCTTTGCAGGAGCTTTCATAAACTAGGATTAGGAATTTTAATGAGAAGGGTTAAAAAGGCCCGAACTAAAGTTCGCTGTCCTAATCTGTGGCTTCTCTTGTGAACGGCTTTTCGTTGTTTCAAGTTCGCCAGTTCGAGCCGGGTTTGGCCTTTTTGGGTCGCCATTAAAAGACGGTAGGAATTAGCAAATCAGATTTAATTCTGATAAACGGAAAAACGACTAATCCCTTCAGCCTGATAAGTGCACGAGTATGGTTTCATTTGTTCTACAATTAGGGAACTTATTCAGATGCTTTAAGCTCCACGTTGCAAGCTAATTGTGATATATCTCATATCTCGGGTTCCACTTATGGTGTTAATTGTAATATTTATCAACCACACTTGTAGTACCAAAGGAAACATACTCTTTCACTAATTATTATAAAGAAATACTATCATTTACAGTTCATTTATATATAGGTGCCTACCTTATTTCTTAATGCGATAAGTAGGAATTGACGTAACTCCTAAATAAATTTTGCATTTGAAATTATGTCATGTAATTATTATTGTTTAAGCCACGACTAGTTACTTTTATGAGCAATGATACTCCTAATTCTCAGCTGAATGGGTTAACCTTCCACTAAAAACTTCCTCTGTATCTAAAAACTGAATTCCTTTTAAAATATAATAACTATTTGATTTTATGAATCAAACACAAGCTCCAGGCACTTCATAAACTTAAATTCGTACGTTCAGTTTGTTGGTGAAACGTTTGTTCTGACATTACAGAATAAAATACAGATTGTCAAAAAGTAATTTAATAAATTGTTAATATTTCCAAACTTGATTGAATTAAATGTAAAATTCTAAATGTTATTCTATCTCCAAAATGTTCAAATTTCTAAATATAATTGTCGAAAACTTTGAGCACTCAAATCACTATTGAATTTGGAAAAATAATTCTTCTAAAATTAACTTCTAAATATAATTACAATAGTTTAAAGATTTGTCGCACCAAACTTACTTTATAATTTCTTATTATTTTGTAAGAAATTGTCACTAACCTTCTGAATGTTTATTTATTGTACCTGAATGCTCTACCTCAGCTCCTAACTGGACAGATTCTAGTCAGCAAACCCCTCCTGGTTGTTTCCGACCAAATCAAAACCTCGTTGTAGCTCTTTGAAAACTCTATTACTTGAATAGACAGTTCTACAGCATATCACAACACTCACTTTCACTGGTTTTACTGGCTTCGTAGTATTCTAATACTTACAATAGAATATACTACGTTAAATGTCAAATAACCGTGAATTATATTTGTGACTTGAAGTCAAATTTGATCGTATAGAATGCTTTATTTCTACTACACATCAAATCAGCAATTATTATTTTCTCACAATTAATGGAAATTTAACCCTTAATGTGACTATTTCTCGTAGATTCTGAATTCAAGTTATTTTGTTACTCAAAAAACAAACAACCTTGTGGTTGCCCTTACTTCCCCACCAGTTAAACATACAACTGTTATATCACATGATATCCATTAGATATCTGGATATAAATATTTAAATTAAATGTATCAGGTATGCTGCATTACAAGAGTACAGTGGAAAAGTGTATCAAGTCAGCATGAAGATTAAAATACGTGAAGGAGACTTACGCTCAAATTATGTTTAATAAATAACATAATTTAATTAATAATTGACAAAGTTGTGCGCAACATATCAAAATTCTGACATGAACTAACGCTCAATCTTGTAACGTCATCGTTCAGTATGCAGACCTGCTAATTCGTAAGATTTGGCGCGCAAATGGTACATAATAACCAAAAATAGCAGAGCAATTCCTATACGACGTACAAGTAATTATTGTTTTTTATAAAACAATTGCGTTTAGTAAACTAGGACAAACAAAAATATCATAGCTGTACACTTCTGTCACCGATCGTACTTGCTTCGGCCACTATCAGGCTTTACTGCTACACTGCTATAGGATGCTTTGCCACATTTGTCAGGACATTTTCAAATTATACGAATGTGCGACCTTCGGAGTATTTTTCTAAGATTACGACCCCGCTTGTATATAGTTTTCTTTTCGTATTTTTCCGCTTGAATTTATATCGAGTTTTGCGCATGAATTTAATGGTTCATAACATTACGCAATTGTATCCGCCGCCGTGAAGTCTGAAAAGCACTCATTTTGTAGCGTCGCTTATATTGGTTGGCACGTTAGTTTCCAATATCGATTGAGTAGGCAGACGCATTTTCTAGAATATTCTGCGGGCTGAATCGCCCGCGGATGCGAGCGAGACGGCACGCTGTAGTCGCCTTGTCGATGGTTGTACATGTTCCGTGCGCGTTGCAGACACGCTCGCCGCCAGTCTCGTTTTTGGCGTGGCGTGTTTTCAAGGAGAGTGTTCCGAGTCACAAAGCGAGTAAGTTGAGTGTTGGTGATGCCCCGTCGTCATATTTGCGTAATAATTAATGCTAGCAATCGTATTTTGCGCAATAATCAATACCAGCCATCATATTTGAGTACTAATTAAAGCCAGCAATCATATTTCATGCACTAATTAATGTCTGTAACTCTTTTGTGTACGATTGAGTGGCAGCAATAATATTTTCGTAATATTTAATACCAGCAATCCTATTTTGTATACTAATTACTGTCCATAACCATATTTGTGTGTAAGAACAATAGACCTATTTATTACCGTTGTAATTTCTTTGTGTGTTGCATGCCAAGTTTCAGGTTAAGCAGTCTGTAGTGTAAGATCGATGTAAAGCGGATCCTGGACGAAGTTGTGGGCGTCATGGTAGTTTCGAACGCCCCAGTTGCCGGCTCCGGGGAGTCACAAGGCTGCACACATACTATACCACGTTTAGCTTTTGGTTTTCTGTCAAGTTTAAAGTGGAAAGGTGCTTTCCGCTTCCTCAATCAGCTTACCTGTGCTTTCTCGTTCACCTTGATGGAATTGGGTAGCGATCAATCTATTTAGATCCATTTATCGTTCATTAGGCCGTTGCACTTGTGTTATCTCGTGTTGAACCGCCCCTAGCTTCACTGAGTCTAGTCGGCACTTCTTGTTACGGGCTGGGCAGCGGTCCTATGTGAGTTACTTTCCCGATTTTGAGAGATATCGCACGCGCTAGTCTAGCTTTTTCGTGGCTTTTCGTATGAGCTGGCGGGTTGTCGTTAACGTCGTTTTCGTACCGTAACACATTTTAACGCCATCTAACGGTAACGGCACAAACTTTACTTCTACATGATTCATTTAGTACAAGAACTGTTTCAAATAATCACTAAAAAGAGACTGAAGTACTTATCTCGGATGTATCGTGTAGCAGAGTACCTAGATGACATTTTTGACATAAAAGCTTTTGGAGAGTAGTGACACTATACTGAATGGCAACGTGTAATTTGGCCAAATTACAAATATCTACATTGACATTCTTTGAAAATGTAGTGTCTAGTAGTAAAACTATAAAAATTAAATGTTTAGGTTACTAGGATGACAGTACATTGGCGTACTTTAGAATTTCAAAAATATCATTTGACAACCATTTCGGTTGTTGGTTCTACGCCTCTGATAAATTTGACGTTAACGTCAAAATATCTGCGCCAACATGATAAAAAGGAATTTACTAAATATTTGTGTCCGTCTTGTTACAAATTAAATAACAGGGCACATCTAGGGGTCCTCTATGGTGTAGAGGGGAAACTGGGAAAGGACCCAAAAAGTATGCGCACTAGTCAGCCTAGAAGAGGCTTAACGTGGTATAAGAAGAAAGACTAAAGGTGGTAGATAAAGCAAAACTGGAAGTAATCAGAAACCCCTTGAGGTTGAAACAGTTAAGGATGATGCCCTAGGTAGTTATACATAACAATTAATTCCTTGTCGTTTTCAATATATTCCAGTTCAATTCAAACTAATAACTGAATTAATTCCTTTATGTCATAACACCAAATGAATACTTTTTTAATAACAATACCTGTACACAACAAAATGTTAAAAACGACATTATAAGGAGATTACACTAATAACATTGTCAAATTGTACTTTCTGGCAGCTCGGTGTGAACACAAAGATGTATCTATAATTAAACCTTTCACTATTCAAACGTGTGTTTAATTGCCATAAAATATTTTAGTAATTGTGCACATCTGTTTGAAAAGTTTGTAATTGTAGATTTCCGTACCACCGAGTGCATAATAAACTGACTTATTACACATTCTACAATTTGTGGATTTTTATATAGCGTTATTTGGATTTATTAAATTTGCTTTCATACTCAATTCATTATATTATACTGCAGATAAATTACTTTTTCTAATAAATTAGTGTAATCATACTTTACATGATATTTAGTCTGATGAAATCCTCGAAACTATACAGGGTGTTTCGGAATTTCACGGCACTATTTTAGGGATGTGTTCTCCAGGACTCCAACAAAAAAGTTCATGAAAACATGGGACCTAAACGGCTTCGTTTTCAAAATACAGTTTAAAGAAGTTTTTTAAAAGTATTATTTAATAACAAACAATCTTACAATGGCTACAAAACTTTTCGCTAAAAAACAGTGGCATGTAAGATGTTTCTAAAAAAAGGTAACTGAGGTCGCCCCGATGCACGCCACTGGTGGAAATAAATTAAATTTATTTTGACCGAACAATGCCAATTTATGAAATACTAACCTACAGCAAGTTTCATTAGAATACCTCTAGCCGTGTTCCAAATTTTTGAAAAAAAAATTTTTTTGTTTAAACTTCAACATCCTGTATCTTGAAAACGAAGCCGTTTACTTCCCATGTTTGTATGAACTTTTTTGTTTGTTTCGTGCTGAAGAACACATCCCTAAAATAGTGCCATAAAATTCCGAAACACCCAGTATACATTTTGTAAAAACAGTAACCGCTTTGGAATTAAATGAAAGTTAAAATTTGAAACACGATAACTCGAGACCGACATAATCTACTAGGCTTTGTGTGGGATATTAATGCTAAGAACTAAATATCGGTTGTCGGGCTACCAATAATAGACGTTAAGCGATTGCGTGATTACCACATCAAGATGGCGTAGCGGCCAACTGCCGGACTGCCGACCATGAAGTCGCGCGTTTCAACTTCTGTCCGTTCTGGAATGTTTTTTAAGTTATCGAAAGATGTGGATGTAACTGTCTATTCCTTTTTACTTTTAAAACTGAAATGTCATATTATCAGCGTTCTTTGCACTATTCGCCTATTCGATTTTAAGCACATTACCTTTGCGAATTCACTTTTGCTGGAGTAGTCACACATATGGCACGATCATGTATATAGCACAATATGATAGCGACCATGCCACATTGAAAGGACCGATTCAACAGATTGTGAAAACTGTGTGTGTCTTAAAAAGCGCGTGTTCCAAATAACACACTTGTTTTTTTCTCTTGAATACAGAATAATTTTCTTATTGTATATTAGATGCACATACAGCAACTTTTGCTGTATATACTTCAAGCCTTTCCAGCAGTAATCAGTCAAATTTATACAAATTGCAGTTTTTTAATATTAATACGTATGGCAAACTATAAAAAACTATTGCACTGCATAAAAAATATATTAAAAGGGATACAATTCTGAACAATGTTTTTTTTTGTAATTGAGATCCGACTCAATAGTCTAAATAAAGTGCAAACCTCAATTCTGCATTGATATATTGTTGCGTTGCATAAGTAATGACAATTATGGATCTCTAAAATGTTTTACCTCTGTCTAATGGATTCAATAGTATCAGTATCTTAGAAACTAATTACCAATAACGTTCGAATTGCATAGTTAATTGAAGCGAAATATTATTGTGGTAAACGAATAATAAATAATTAGGATGCCTCTATTATTATTATTATCTTTAACACCTCACTGTAGTTATGAAATTATTTTGCGTCACATTAAAATATTCACGTCATGATCTTGAACACCATTGCGAAGATAAAAATTAATTGATAATATTGGCGGCATAAACGGGAAGAAATCAACACTGCATGTGATACAAGCAGCTAGAAAAGTCAGAGTCACGGAACGCTGTAATAGCAAAACTTTCTTTTTCATTAAAAATAGACTTTATGAACCAATAATTAATGTAAATAGATTTAGTTCTGTTATTCGTCATCTCTCTGCCCCACAATCGTTATTGATTAACCAAATCGAATACGTACAATGAAATATTTATTTCAACCAACCAATCAAAAGAGTTAATTTCTTGTAACCTTGGTTTTGCAGAGTGAAATTAGTATATGTTCTAAGTAGACCGTCGTTACTATATGTCAACAAAGCAAACGCGATAACTTTATCATGTTTTTATTTCATTGTCGTATATAAACTATATAACTACTTGAATGTATATATATCGTATACATTACAATTAAAATGTAGCTAACTTCGATGTGTTCGTAATGAAGTGAGAAGAGTTGTAAAGAATCGCGTAATCAGTATCGCAAATTATATACCTTGTTCTACGGCTGTTCTCTAGTGTGTGTGTGTGTGTGTTTCGTGTGTCAAAGTTTTAAGGTTGCCCTAGCGCCTCTGACATAACCTAACGACTGTCACCGAAATGACAACCGCGACCGACGGCTTAACGTGATTTCCAAGGCACGGCTGGCTGCAATTTTACTACCACTGTAGGTCGGCCATCCTCCGAGTGTCGGCCGCTGCGAACGTTGCTTAACTCTAGAGAATGTTTGACCAGTCCTTGGAGCATGCAGCTATGCAACCAGCAAATTGTTTACGCCAATTTTAATGCACGCACTGTTCGCGTCAAGATGGTTTTGCTCGTCATGTCAAACTTCTTGAGGACTATATCAATGCAGGCCAGACGTGCCCAATTGCAAAAAGCAATATTATATACTATAACGTGTTTGTAATAAAAGAATAATTTAAATAATGAAAACCCTTTAATAAAAGATGTATATTATCTGGTTGGAATATTAAAGGGTGTTTTTAATTAAAATTAGTGAAACGAAGATAAAACAAATTTCAAGAAACTAACTATAATATAGAAGAGTACATATGGTACAAAGAAGAATGAGAATAACTAAGAATAATTAAATAGTCCTCATGGAATAATAATGTCTGCAGAGGATTTGGATAAACCACATATAAGTCAATATTAGGTATCCTTTTGATTCGGAACTTCACATGAGTTGCTGTCAGGTGAATGCATCTACAATGAGGTCGAAATTGGATGTATACTGCGTCTGGTTTTAATTTTGACTTAGGTAGCATCAGGTGGACTTCTGAATTGTCTTGTAATAATTGGATTGAATAAAGAGGGAGAACGGTTTAGATAGCTGGAGGCTTGGTGGCTGTTACAAGGGGGGCGATTCCGGTAGACTGGGATTGTTTTCAGTAGTGGTGTCTGAATTGGAACTATACAGGAAGTGATCAACATAAGCAGCTGAGATTGAGTTGGATCAGCACTGCAGAAGAGTGATTACTTGATGTTAAAGAGGAGAGCGAGCTGGCCTTTAGTGTGTAGATCATCTCAGCAGTTTGGTTGATGATTCGAACTTTCACCGCAACTATAAGTCAAGTCAGTCGCAGAGTTGGGAACATTTATGCAACTACAAATGGAGTCAATTAGATACACCTACAGTTGTGGACGTTGAAATGCGCTTATATACTTAGCAGTTCCGACAGTGCAGTGTAGGCAGCTTGCTTATACAAGAACTGCACCAAAACATCGAGCTGGCATATTAAGTGGAGTTTGTGATAGGTATATGTAAATAAAACATTAATAAGTCCTTATTAGTGAATTAATGACATATTTGAAAGAACTACTTACTTTAATAGATATTTGAAATAATAATATGTGTGACAGATATGATTTGGTTGACTTTTCACTTTCATGAAGTTTTCACTTTGACAGTTGTAGAAATGTCATAATTTATAAATATTTTTTTAGTGTGCTGAGTAGCTGTCACAAATAATGATTTGAATATGCATGGACCTAACTTGAGTTAAGAGTAGTCATTCTCATAGAGCTAGGAGAAGAGAAATAAACCAGATTATTCGTTTTGTGATTGTAAAGTCCACGCAGATTCCTCAGTAAATATATACAAAGAAAATCTCCAGCTTTCCAACGCTTGCCATTTGTGGATTTTACCTCTTTAAACGTCTTATTCTGCTATAAATATACAGTCCTGATGGGATTTATATATTTTTTTTATTCAGAGAACTGAAACGAGCGACAGCTTTACCATTATTTTTTTTTTTCGCCAATCTCATTATCGATGATCACTTGTGTGCTTATGTTAGAGCAGATACTCACCTTGAAAACGTATGTAATAAGATGTTCTATCTAAACAAACAATTATATAATTTCGTAATTTCAATCGAAAGGAAGCAATCAATTAATGCGTGTACTTGACGTCATCATCACAGAGAAACCCAAAATGTCACGATGTGAAAAGCACAAAACCCGCCTGCAAACAGGAATAAAAACTAAAAACGCAATTTACAACTCCCGCTATAAACTTTACGGGCAAGTAACCGGTAGTAACTTTCGGATTTACTGCGATATTCAGATTTCTAGTAAAGTATGCAGATATTTATTTTTTTCATAGGATATTTCTTGGTAGAATGCCAACGATATGAATGTCCTTAATGCACTACGCAGAGAATGCACCTGCTATTAATTCAATGCTGCCTGCGTTATTTTCAACGAAATCTTTATTAAGCAAAGTTTTCCAGCTCTGCATTATTTACGTGCATATGTCGGTGCCGTGTGCATGTAATCACGAACGTCGGAGCGTCCGCGACGGGACTCGTACCAATTGGATATCGAATTAACTCATTCCCGTGTGCCAAAACTTTCTGCTTCGGTAACTCCTCAATAGTTCGTTAGAAGACGGGAAATTCTGAATAATTTATAATAACGCGATAGAACAATTTTAATTGCTGCCTTGTGTTCGGGGATGGAGGGATGGTGTTCTGTTCAGCTGTCCTGGTGATTGGAATAATGCCTGGAAATCGGGTTCAATCACATGCCGTAAGAACCTGAAAATTCTGGCATCGTGTTTTCAGGCATTTAATTTCGCTGGAATTATCACCGAGGAATATGCGTCAATCAAATAAGGATAATTGACCTGCACGCAAACGCCGCAAATGACATTTAAAACACGTGACAATTGGACGCGGCGGACAATTGGGAACCAACACACAAGGCGTCTGTATTTGCACACATTACAGGACAGTGGCTTACAATTTTAACTAATTGCTTGCTTTGAAGAATACGGGTGTTTTTTCGTTCTCATTCTATATTGAATTTTGAGCGGTATCTGGTCACACACAACAGAACTTTTTCTAGCTAGACGACCGAAAAAACTAAAAATTAGAATAAAACCCATTTCATACTTGTTGTTCAATTTTGAAACATAATAAATAAATACAATAAAATGATCACTTGTTAAAGACCCCAAAAAGAATCGCCTAAACCAGTGGTTTTTTATCGGTGATTAAAAAAGATAAAGTTTTTACCGATATACATTATTTTTCCATAGGACCTATTCCTCTTATAGTATTCTTAGTATCTGGAAATTTTTCAGACCATGCGAGAAACCACCACAGCCACTATTATCAATGTAGATTTAGTCATGTAATCACTTTCTTTCCATAATTGGTTGCTGTACCATCATGTTGGTACCGCATGTTTTATCGAATATCAAGTGGAGTGGAGCTTTCTAACAACTCGTGAAACCGTGTTTTACAGAAGACTTACACATTATTCTACAACTAAGCGCTCTTGTAAAATTTCTATTCGAAATAATATAAATTTCTCAATTCTAGATAGAGTGCCGGAATGTAGATTTTTCAGGAAACCAGAAGTGAAAAATGCTCAATGTTTGTTCTGTTTCTTGTGAATTGATAAGCTGAAGTAATACCTCTGTCTGTCGACTAGAATCTTCTAGTTCTAACGAACGCGTACACTGAAACTGACATACTCTAGAAAAATCATATGTGTGTTCCTCTGCATTCAGTGCGAATTTTACCATTATTATCTACATATTTATGTGTACTGATACCTCATCATTTGGACACGTCCGAAGAGATCATATCAACCTAGAGAAGCCAGTTGTTTAAAGCAAGATAGAATGAAAAAGAGCTAGGGGAAGATTCCCGTACTGTTGGTTATTTCGGCGCATTGTTCGAAGAATCCATATCACTCTAGGGAACCCAGTCGTTCAAAGCAAGGTAGAAGGAAGAACACCTAGAAGATTCTCGTCGTGTTGGTTAGATCAAATCATTATTTGGGCACATTGTCCGAAGAGATCATATCAATCTAGGGAACCCACTTGTTCAAGGCAAGGTAGACGGAAAACACCTAGAAGACTGTCGTGGTTTTGGTTAGATGAAATCATTATTTGGGCGCATTGTCCAAAGAGACCATACGAATCTAGAGAAGCCAGTTGTTCAAGGCAAGGTAGAAGGACGAACACCTAGAAGAAGATTCTCGTCGTGTTGGTTACACCAAATCATTATTTGGGCGCATTGCTCAAAGAGGCCATACCAACAAGGCAAGGTAATATGAGGAAAAACTAGAGAAAGATTGCCGTCTTGTTGGCTAGACACAAAAATTATTTGAGCACATTGCCCGAAAAGTCCATATCAACCTAGAGAGGCCAGTTGCTCAAGACAAGGTCGAAAGAAGATCTAAAGAAAATTCGAATGTTGGCTAGATCAAACCATTATTTAAGCATATTGTCCAAATAGACCATATGAATCTAGAGAAGCCAGTTGTTCAAGGAAGAACACCTAGAAGAAGATCCCCGTTGTGTTGGTTACACCAAATCATTATTTGGGCGCATTGATTAAAGAGGCCATATCAACCTAGAGAAGCCAGTTGTCCAAGTTAAGATAGAAGAAAGAACTAGAAGAACATCATAGTTTTAATGGTTAGGTGAAATCTTTATTTGGACACTTGTCCGAAGAAACCTTACCAACATAGAGAAGCCAGAAAGATGTAAAATGTAACTTTAGACGAAATAATTATTAGAGCACATTATCCGAAGAGACCATACCAACCTGGAGTAGCGAGTTGTTCAAGGCAAGGTAACAGAGTGCAGACCTGAAGGAAGATCCCAGTCGTGTTGATTAAGTGAAATCATTATTTAAATACAGTGCCCAAACAGACCATACCAACCTAGACAAGCCAGTTGTTCAAGGTAAGGTAGAAGAGTGCAGACCTGGAAGAAAATCTGCGTCGTGTTGGTTAAGTGAAGTCATTATTTAAATACATTGACCGAAAAGACCATACCAACTTAAAGAATCCAGTTGTCCAAGGAAATATAGAAGGAAGAAGACTCAGAGGAAGATCACAGTCGTGTTGGTTAAGTCAAATCCTTGTTGGGGCACATTGTCCGAAGAGACGATACCAACCTAAAGAAACCAGTAACTTAAGACAGGCAGAAAAAAGAAGTCCTAGATGGAGATCTTCGTTGTGTTGGTCGGACCAAATCAGAAAAATCATAGACCAACCGCTATATTCAACTATCCGTGAAACAGAAGCCAAGCAGAGATGGAAAACGTTGGTCCACTACAACAGGCAATGATTCTGGGAAAGTGTAGATACGACGAAGAAGAAAAAAATATCTTCAAAATTGTTAAGCGGCGGAGAAATAATTTTTAATTTTGTGATTATGTATGTGCACTATTTTTAATAGAAACTGACATCCCAGCAAATTTCTAAAGGTCTAGTTATACCTCGCCATATACATTTAAGTAGTAGCAAGCTTTGCTTCCGATGTATTTGAAGTGCGAGCTCTAAACACAAAGCTGTGTCTAAAAGTAGCAGCTACAAAAACTATGTATTAGAGGAACGATATAGAATCTATAGATGACACAGGATACAATAAATCATATTTACAACTACAACGATACAAAAGTAATTTATACGGAACATAGGTCATATTGGTTAAAGTATGGAAAAGAATACGATTGGAGATAAACCGACAAGGAGCCTTGGAGGATGAAGAAATGGAGATTTAACGGACAGAAAAACTATATGTATTCATGTAAGAAACGACAATGGTTTGTATTTCCAGCGTGATTCCAAGATTTTGTATATTTTGTTACTTTCCTCATCTAAAAGACGAAGGAAGTATTATACCTAATTGTGAAAAGATTATCTTCTGAGGTATCTTCAGATCATCACGTTTCAGAATCCTTAGATGTCGAACACATATTTTCTCATATCCATCTGTCTTCCTGTCAGTTTGTTGGTGGTATAGCTCAAAATTATTTCTTGGAGGAAAACCATGTCTTGCATACGGATTATATATGTATCTGGATCGAAGGCCAATATACTTTCGATCAAATATATACAGGGTAAACATCTTACAGAAATAAAATGTTTGTACTATAACTCAAGAATAGATAAAAATAATCATTTGCGCATAGCTCGAGTTTTTACCCTTGATAAAAATGGGACCCAACAGATACAGGGCGAATAACGTAAAATAGATAGAAATCTGCAGCGATAAACGTGTTCTTTATCATACGGCCAAAAGCAAATCCAACTGCTGTTCCGGCGCACTAGCAATTAGTAAACGGATTCCGCCTGGGTGTACTCCTGGGAGCTCGAGTTCGAATCCCAGCAACTGCAATGTTCTTTTTTGTTGGAAATCGATGTAATTCCTGCGAGAGAAGTTCCATATAAAGTCCTTGTCCTGTCTATCGCCCCTACAGTGCGCTATTAAATGCGCTTCTAGTCACATATTTAATATATGCACAAACTTGACTTCTTCCACCGACATTAATTTCTGACGCCACCAAAAGCAAAAATAAAACACTACGCATATTACCCTTATCTTGTAACTATAATATATCATATATACTATTTTCTGATATATATATCAAGAAAACCCAAATACCATCCATCTAAAATGTATATATTTCTTTTCGCAGCATTTCTTGTGGTCATGTAATTTATCAGTAGAACAACTCAGCACCATTGATTCGAATTTTGAATACATGGGCTTGGACCAGTTTATATACAAATATGTTAAATTTAGTACGTTGGCGTTGGTACATCATATTCGTGGTTTGTCACTTTTACCCGTTTTTATTACAAGCATGCCGAAAATGAATGGTTCCCACCCTGCTATCATTCTTATACATACAAATGCAATGTACCTGCCGGAGTACCTGCCTGCTTGCTTGCGTGCGTCACGTTTCATCGTCACCAATTGGTGCTATCGGCACCGTGCCTTTTATAATGCAACTATAAATAGATGCGTTAAGTAATGTTGTTAGTCAAACGAGTAAGGCGTCTGACTAACAACCAGATTCCCCTGGGAGCAGGGTTCGAATTCCACCGTTTGCAATGTTTTTTGGCCTCTTTCACAATTAATGTATTTTACATTACTAAGTGGTTCCTTCGACTGCTTCTATTATTAGAAACATTAAGACAATTTTACCTACTTTTTACATAATTATGAACTGTTGTGAACGGATATTCGGTCTAATAAAAGTTTGTTTTCTTTGTTGTGCGTGCAGTTTCTTGATTAAAGGCGTTAAAAAATTTTTGTTTAGAACTTCTTTATTCACCATTCAATTTAAAAAATGCAAAAATTATTTTAATTGAAATAAAGCAACTTAATGTGGTGGACGAAAAGCTAGCCAATGATAGTAATTAAACGAATAAACCAATATTGTGAGTTTTTCTAACGACTTAATAAGACTATTGCTACTGTTTTAATTTGTTTATTTATTTCCCGTCTATGAGCTGTGGCCGCTAAGCTCCCAAGAAACCTTATCTAACACCCACTGCTACGCCGCCATAGAATGTTTACGTAAAGAAAAATTATAGATAATAACTTTATTACATTTTTTTATACGATTTTATTTATAAACAGTGCGGCATCTCAAAAATGTTTGGAACAAGATCACTATATTTAACTTTCAATTTTTAAATACAACATGGACATTTAAACATTTTTAGAATAAATGACAAATATCCACCTATTTTAAACCTTTTTGTGGTTTTTGCAATTAAGTTTTCGTGTAAAACAGTGCAGGACTGCTTAATTAAGGCTTAGATAAAATATAGGTTCTCTGTTCCCTGAATCTTTCGGTATATGAATGTAGATTTTTTTATGTAGTAAACAGAAACAGTTTAAAGGCTGAATTTAATTGGTAAAACGATATTGAGGTCAGAACGCTTTATTGTTTTGCATTTTTCTCTCAAACAAAAATGTTTATCTAGAAATTAACATTTTAACAATGCACTGATTGGTCTAATTATCCAGCAATTATCTAACAACTAATATTACGTAATTTTCTAATTAGTACTGTGGATCTGTATGAAAACATGTCTAGAATGCGGCCTAACGCATTTTATGCACTGAACGTTTTCAAAAACACGTGGATAAAGATTATATTGCAGTTTATTGTCAATTAGAAGTGTAGGCATAGGTTGTATAATATAACAAAAGCATAATATTGTGGGAAATGCTAACCCTACAATATTATCTAACTTCGTGATTAGTACTAAGTTGAGGTTATTTCGGACATAAAAACTACAAAATTGCGTAATTTTATATAAACAACGAGTATTAAGTATTTCAATAATGAGGAGAGTACAGTGTGTTCAAAAATGTATTGTACAGAGACAGTTGTAAGTTAGTGGTTGTGTTATTACCCAACAAAAGCTCACAGTGTATCATTGACTTGGGAGACATAAATGTATAATTTCAAAATACTTGGATATATACAACAATTTTTTGAACTTTATGTAATTACTGTATATTCACAAAGCACTTTAATGAACACGATTGTATATTTGACAAATGAAATATATTAAAACTTGCCATAATAACCAAGCATTTCATAAGAACATAATTATCTTAATAGAGAAGTAATTTTGTCATAAAAATACTAATCATAATTGCTAACTGTAGGTAACTGAGCCACATGAGCTTAAATTAGTAATTTTCGGTTTTTTTAATGAAAATGTTTTTAACACGACGGAGCACTTCCACATTATGGGTAAATTGGTAAATTGAGTAGTTTCTGTTAAAGTTGGGTTTATATTTTACGACTTTAACATAAACGTGTCCTGTAAACTATTATTACAGAATAATATTAATTTCTACAACTGTAAGCTGAACTTATTGACTTTTTAAATAGTTCGTTCATTCTGGATATATAT
The DNA here is from genome assembly GCA_940337035.1 of Agriotes lineatus. Taxonomy (NCBI): domain Eukaryota; kingdom Metazoa; phylum Arthropoda; class Insecta; order Coleoptera; family Elateridae; genus Agriotes; species Agriotes lineatus. The sequence goes on along the minus strand of OW679196.1, from coordinate 109,647,394 downwards.
ATTTATCATGCAAATGACAGGATAATAAGCGTTAAAAGCTGCTGATTTCTATATAGCGTGTGTTTTACATCGGCCAGAGAGTTAAAATGAAACTTATGTAACAGAAAAAAATGAAAGTTTGATAATTAAGGAAAATTTTAGCCACTAACTTGTGGTTTTTCCCTTTCATTAGATATAAATGATTTAATTACCATTTGCACAGTAGCTATTGTTAATTTAATCCAGACAATTAATTATAGAAGTTGCATGTTACAGCATGGCATAACATCTTTTTATACGTTTAGCAGCGCCAATAATTTATTCAACCAGGTATAAAGCTCCAACGCTATTTAGAAACTACAAATTTCCTCCAACAATTGCAGGGCTACCAATTTACTATAGATTGAAGCTAAATTCTCAACAGTCGAAACCAGCCTTTGCTGTATTTGGCGTATTTAGTGTTTTATACGGATAGTTGGCCACGGGTTGCCGAAACTTTCAGAAATAATAAGGGGTGTAGCCATGGTGATCATTGGTAACTATCACGCTGGAAAATTCTATTGAGGGCATTCGACCACAGGTAATGCCGTGCCCTTGTATTTAAAACCTCAAATAAATGGATAAATTGCAAATATTTGCTCCAGTGACCTTTCTTTCGCAGGCTGCGCGTTATTACTCGCAGTAATTATTTCAATAACTAACAAAATTTGCAATTTAATGCCAGGAATCCGCAGTTTGTTTATAAATAGTAGCAAAACTGGTCTAATCGTTTAAAATAATTGCGGCATGAGCGATTGACCGGCTTTATTAGATGCATTAAATGCAACTCCGAGGGTCACGTAGGGGTAAAAGTGCATTTGCATGCGTTTTCTAATTTCCAGCGAGGGGCACGGAAGCACGGCTTTAACAGTAATTATTTCCCTTGTTTATACGGAAAGTGAAATAAACATGACTAAATTAACTGTGGGATTTTTCTATTATTCTATTGTAAAAAGTGAAAAGCACGGTGCTCGCGCACAATACGCTATTTATGTCATTTTTTGTGAAATCTGCATTTCATGGCCAGCGATTTTTTTTAAATACCCAACGCCCCTTTCCTTTTTTAATTCAGCCTTAATTAACCACAATAAATTTAAAAACTCACCGGTATAGTGTTGTTTTTACGGTTGAATTATAACATGGGCACGATGCAATTTTAAGGTAGTACAACTATTTTGCTTATTTCCAACCAGTCACATTTTGCAAATTCACTCTCTGCACCCAATTTGTCGAGCTGTTCGTCGCGAGCTCTTCCGAACAGTTTGTAGCTCGCGCGGTTTGAAAACGTACTGCGTTGAGTCAACGAAATCCTGGTGTGCCTTGGTTATTGCAGTCCGATAAAAGGAGGTGGCACGCCGCCGTCTCGCTCGCTCCCGCAGGCGTTGCGGTACAAACGTGTTGCACCTGAATGTCCAGGTAAATATAACAATTAAGTTTACGGTACAAATTTACGTGTTCACACAAAAATTAGTGCGGATGCCCCCGGCAAGAGCCGACGTGACGGACGGCACTGTAATTGCTTTTTTGCGGGTTCAGGTGTCATATTTATAAATATTCACGTAAAGGTCAGAAAATATGTTTTAGAAACGGAAGCTGCACATTTCCTCGTGTGATTGGACAGGTGCTGTGGCGTTTGTGAATCTCCGTTTCCGGGTTTGGCTGATTTAATGAAAGCCGATTAGAAACCTTTTATGTAACTTACTTTGTTTGGCGTGTCGTTTTAATCTGATATCTTAGATCTTATGCTATCTGCATGCGATTAATAACAATTGTAGAAACGACGCGACGTTCATATTTTTACCACAGTTGATGCAGGTGTGTTCTGCACTACGTTCCATAGTACCCAACATTTTTTTACAAGTATTCAACCTTTAATATACAATTAAAAAATGTATTTTAAACAAGTTTTACATTAAATCTTAACAAATAAAATTTCAAAATTATGTAAAAATATTTCTTTAAATAAATAAATAATTAAATGGGGAAGTGGCGACTTGCCTAATACATTGCTACCCTTCGAGTATTTTTACTAATTTGAAATTTTTGCTGCAACCGCTGAATCAATCGCGACCGAAATTATATGAAAGGTCTCATGAAACTTCATAACTCTTGTGAAGGCAGCAACTACTTTGGCGTTAAAAGAAAATTGGAAAATTAAGTTTAGCGAAGGTGTCCCATTGGAAGGATGTAAACACACTATCTCGAGAACGCCATACATTATTAGAACGATTTCTGCACCAGTTTGTGTGGAACATTAATGCAACGAAACGAAAAGCTTTTAGACTGAATCTGTCGCGTTTCTTTACATGTTTTTGTCGATTTGTATTCTTGTTACCAGTAATAGACGATAAGTGGTAACGTAACTACGCTATCGCTATGCTTTAGTGCTAGTGGAATGCATACTCGACTACCGAGCTCGACGTCGCGAGTTCAAATCTGGGTTGGAGAAAGATTTTTTTAAAGTTATCGAAATACACAGATGCAAATTTCCATTCTTTTTCACCTTTAAATCAGAAATGCCACATTATCAGCGCTCTGCCACATTCACACTCTCGGCCAACTGTAGGTATTGATAAATCGCTGCCTCGATTTCCGATTTCCTTCGTCTAGGATTCGCAATAATTAATTTCCGTCTCCCTTGCGAATTTTCTTTAGCCGAAGTTGTCGCACATATACAGTGGCCGGCATTGAATTCTATTATTCATTTAGCAGAGGATCTCTGCTCTTCCTAAACTAAAAATGGTCTTTCCAACATTTAAATATCGAAACCTTCTCGGATGCGATGAGAATGTACCGCCGAATTTGAGTTTCGCCCACCTAGCAACCAGAAAATTACGTTAATCAAATTTAGTTCATCGTAAATAAACAGATACCTAGAACAAACGATCCGGACATCAACACTATTCAAAACAATTACAGTTTTTAATTAAAATGTTATAACAAATACACATCAAAAGCGTCAAACATACAAAATAATAATAGAGAAGGAAAATTCAACCACCTGATTTTATGTGGCCCCCACCCTTCTAAGTATTTGCTATAACATTTCAGTTAAACATTATAATTGTTTCAAATTTTTATTAATGTTTGAATCATTTGTTATTATATTTTTTATGTGTGTGTTTTTTACAATGCACAAAAGAAATCATGCTGTTTTGAGCACTAATTTTGATTAACTTCATTTTTTGGTTGCCAGGTGGGCAAAACTTTACTTATCATATACGATAATAAATGAACTTTGAAGTATCTCATTTCGCGTAATACACAGGGTGGTAAGAAATAAATGGAAAGCAGTAATTGTAAGTAAGTGGCTATGAATTCGTATTCAATACCTCCTTCAATTCGAAACAATTTTTTCAAATACTTTTTTTATATATTTTGTAAAATAAGGGTGCTTTACTGCCGAGCCATTTTCATATTTTCGAACCTCTCTCATATACGAAAGAAGATACTTAAATTTTGGCAAGTGCATTTTTAGTTTGAGAAAATGCAAAAACTTTTAGCAAGTATAAACTATTTTGATAAGTATCAATAATAAAGGAGTTTTCCATATGTCTCCAAATTTATGCCGGTCACCATATACAATAACGCAATATGATAACCGCCATACCACACTGAAAGCAGCGTTTTAATAGATTATAAAGACTAAATTAATGTGTCCTATGAAGCGGGCGTCCCAAAGGCAAAAACCACTCCATCCCAACACTTTGCTGAAGTATCGATAAGGAGCATGCACGTTCTTGTTTAAAATAACGTAGTTCTGATCATTTTCAACTGTTTCGTTAGCAAAGAATATTCGTAAACTATTTAATTTTTTCTAAATCGGCGTTTGAGTTGTAATTTTTGCAACTATGTGATAATCTAATTGTGAGTTTTGATATTTTTGGCAGTATAGTAGCGGCAACTATTACAAATGCAAGTTCACTATCAATATAGCGCTGCTTTGCTACTTCACAAGGGGAACTAATACCATGGTTCCATTAGAGATCCTATAGAATATTTAGATTCGAGATGAGGCATATAGGATGCTCATCCTGGTTAGGGTGGCTTGATGTCAATTTGACGTATTTGTTTTTTCCAGGGTACAGACAGATCATTGTCTCCTGTCACTTTAAGCACTTTAGAATGAGAAATCAGGGTACGGACAAACCGTTGTTTCCTCTCACTCTAAAATACATTAGAGTTATGCCGTTCGCTCACTGGACACTGCTGCGATTGTGATGCGATCGCGATGCAACTTGGGCAAAATAATTGATCGCAACTGGCAATGCCAATTGCGAAGCGATTAGTTTCGTCTAAGTTGCGGGGTAAAATGCAAGGAATATTAAATTAGTACAAAAATACCCTTGTATTGATGCCGCCTCTTTCAATCGACGACTTAACCTTTTCCACTAATACATTTAAGCTCTGTTTTGATATTCGGTAACATGATTTTGCTCATGTTGAGAGAGCTATTTTGTTTTTATAAAATAAAAGGATAACACTTCTTATTATTTTTGATATAGGGGTGAATGTAGACTTCCTTTTCGGTACCCTGTCGTTATTTCGTATGTATCAGTAAGATACAACCACGTCATCATCATCGTCACTCGAAAACATTTCGCACCGGACTGAAAACAAATTGCTCTGATGTGCATAACACGCGACTGCGATGCGATTACGATGCAACTACAACATACCTACGATGCGATCGCAACGAAAAATTATGTTATGCACATCAGAGCAATTTGTTCTCAGTTTGGTGCCAAATGTTTTCGAAATGTTACTGGGAAAGATAACGGAGGAGGTGTGCTAAGTGCTATCAAATCTCACTATGCATCTGAAGTTATTTCAGTCAACAAATATCCTCAAGCTTAGACAATAAAGTTAAGCATTTGTGGCAAATTGTTTATTATTAGCTCAGCCGATATCGTGCCGAGATCGCCTTTAATTCAATATATCGAATATTTTAATATGATTGAAAATATTCATAACATTTTTGATTATGAAATTGTAATATGGGGGATTTTAATATTCCATACATAACTGGTGCGTCGTATGATCTTGCAGGTGGTACTTCGATATCAAAGAGTTTATAAGAATTTTTAAATCTTTTTAACTTAAAGTTATTTAATAACATTCAAAACAGAGATGGCAAAACCTTAGATTTAGTAATGGGGTCGCTAGATGTAAATATCGCTGACCACATTGATAGCCTAGTTCCAATTCATATTTTTCATCCTGCTTTACACATAACAATAAGTTTAGTAAACAATACAGAAAGTATACACAAAAAAAAATTAACCAATCAGTATAATTACAGGAAAGCACATTTTGATCTTTTATATAATTCGCTGCTGAACTCACACTGGGTTGTTATTGATACATTCGCAGATATTAATGCTGCTACAGATGCTTTTTATAATATTTTCTACACAATATTAGATGATTGATAAGAAACATAAATATCCATTGTGGTTCACTTAAGAAATAATATCAGATATTAAATTAAAACGTTTTCACCAGAAGCGTAAAAATTCATCTGAATATCACCTCCAAGAGTTTAAGCGAATCAGAAAAGATATTAAGCAAAAAATTAAACAGGATCGCACTGTCTACTTAAATAGTGTTGAAAGTAGTGTTTGTAGCAATATTAACAAATTTTGGAACTATGTTAATAACAACAAAAAACATAATTTAACTATAGACACTTACCTTCATGATCGGGCTGCTACTACTAAACAAGAGACAGCAGATAGTTTTGCACAGTATTTTAGTTCCGTATACGCAGATGAATCACATTATGATCTAAATAAAATTATCGATGAGGGTGCACTATTGAACGTGGGTATTCCTGCAGTTACTGAATTTTCAGTAGATGAAGTTGCCGCAGCTTTGAAGGAGATGAAACATAAAAAATTCTCTGGACCTGATGGTATTCCCCCATACATATTTGAAGCTTGTTGGGAATCTTGTTTAATAAATGTTTAAAAACAAACACGTTTCCTGACAAATTCAAATTAGCTAAAGTAACTCTTATACATAAAACTGGAAATAAAGCACATGTAGAAAATTATAGACGTATATCAATTTTATCTATCCCAGCTAAAGTATTTGAAAAACTGCTATATAATAAAGTTTTTTATCATATTAAGAATAGAATTATACCCCAACAACATGGCTTTTTACTTCCTTTTGCCATAAAGGAAGTATAGGATTCACCCCAAAAATTTTAAATTGAGTTTTCAACAGATCTTCACGTTTTAGAGCCCCGCAGGCCCCTGATCCCAAAAAACATAATTTCTTTCATTGGCCTGTCTGTCTGTCTGTCTGTCTATCTGTCAGTCTGTCTGTCTGTCAGTCTGTGAACAGAATATCTCAAAAACGAAAAAAGGTGTGGCGTTAAAACTTCATATATAAGTTTTGTATACTATGTAGATGCGACAGCAAGATTTTGAAGAAAATTGTATAACCGGAAGTAGGTGTGTATTTTTGTGATTTTTTATTTTTTTTTATTTTTTTAAAAACGGCTCTAACGATTTTTTCAAACTTTACATTTTTATTACATTTTTAATGTGTATTGATCTGAGATAGGTGATTTTCCAGTTGAATACTACTAAGATGGGTTAAAAATCAAATTTGTGACTAATTATAAGATCACTGTAAAAGGAAGTTGTGTGAGTGTATCACACCAGATTTTTTAAAAGTAGATCGGTCAGTACCAATTTGGTTTTGTTTAAAGATTTTTTATCTAGAGTTTTGATTGCGGGGGGGGGGGCAGGTGGATACACTGTATACGGATTTTGCCAAGCCTTTTGACAAAGACAATGATAATATCCTACCTAAAAATATTTGATTTTACAATTCCTAATAGTTCACTCGATTTGTTTAAATCTTATTTAGAAGGTCGGTATCAATTTGTTAACTTTTTGGGTTTTAATTTAAATCTTTATTTAACCAAAAATTTAACTCGAAATGCGAGATCGAGATGAGATTAATAAAATTCTGGAATGTTGGTTTTTTAAAACCAGCATAAGGACCAAATAGAACATTTATAGGACTTTATTTTAATTTTTTTATGAAACTGTCACAAGGGTTACCCTAAAATAATCGCAGTCTCAATTCGATATGCACTACTCACGTGACTCGGAATTCTCGAGTTCGATATCAAGAATCGACGTTCAACAATTTTGTCAAGAATTAACTTTCGAGATCGAGATGGAGAATGAATAAATCTCACCTCGTGGCAACACTATGTTTTACCCATAATTTTCTTAATTGGCTAGTGGCGTAACTCGTATTTTTGTTTTCTCACGTTTTACATAATTTTCTCTAATTACCTACACCTTGCTAATAACTATTTCTGTCATTGCTCTTCAGGTATAGTTCAAGTAATGATGAAACAAAATATGTAGTTGCTTATCCCATTTATACGTTGGGTTCTTTAGTCATCTTTTGTAGTTGCCGCTCTGTCTTGCCAATATCCTAACCTTATCGATGTTCTTTTTTCTCTTTCTTGACATTGTCTTCCTAATTGATTCGGTGCCTCCCCTTTCCTCTCTGTTTTCTAGCTCTCGTTTCGTAGATTGCTTGGGGTACTTGTCGAAATCCATGTGAGTCAGTTGTCCAATGTCCATACCATCGCAGATGTTTTCTTTTCCATTTAATCCACCACAAGATTCTATTGTAGCTCGTCTGTTGTACTTTTAGTTCTGAGTATCCAAAAGTATTGACAAGCAGGCTGAAAGCCTAATAAAATGTAAAAGAAGAAGAAGAAGAAAACTTTGCAATACGTTCTTGCAAACCCATTTTCGTTCATACATGGTTAATACATTTTGTGATTGTGATTTCATATTTTGAACTTTGGTTTAATTCTGAATAACATTTTTAATAAAGGTTGGTTCTATCTTGAAAACCTGTACTTTACTCTTTTGCTGCACTCTGTACATTATAGACTATTTTGTAAGTATAACCGATACTATATGTCAGTTTCAATGTTTTTTTTTATATTATAATAGTATTTTGACGAAAACATCAATAACTCTTTGAACAACTCAGTATGGAAAATTCTTTAAGTTTTTTTAATTCAAAACCACTAAAATATAAAAATATTTGTTTAACGATTTAAAAAATACTTAACTTTATAATAATATAATTATGATAAATCGATTTCGTAATTACATCACTGAGAAGGTTTTAGTTATTACAAGTTATCTTCAACGTACATGCAGTATTCTAGAATTTTCTATGCTTTTATGTCAATAGGTTAGTAATAAGTACTAGTGGGAGATTTCTTTATAAAAAATTAGTTAGATGGTGCATGAATTGATCAACTGCCTTTCGAAACATTTATGTTTATGTTGTGTCAAGTAGATCCTAAAATCAAAAACTATTTCGCTAATCCACTTTGAAATAGCATTACTTGCAGGGGCATTGCAGATGTGTGCTGCAGTAAATGTTGATGAAATAGTTAACACGAAAGGGTCATTGGTTCAAGAATCCATTTTATTATGAAATTCTCCCAAGTTAGTCGCATCGAACGACAGAATATTTAGGGGTGGGTTACGTGCAATCGGTCTTAAACCAGCGAGTTTCGTTCAACAACTGAACATAAATGTATACAAAGAAAGGTATTCATTTAGTGCATTTAGATTGAGCTTTTATTGGTTAAAGTTTATTTTCCACATTTTATGGATAAACTGCTAATCAAGGGCATTTAAACAAAACTTATTATTTTAGGTCAAACTATCACACATAATTTGCGTGCTTATTTCAACATGTAACGATGCTAAAAAGTTTTATGTACAGAGTGTTTTAATTCTACACTCCCAAACATCTGGAAAGTTATAGTGCAAAATAGTCTGCGGATTAACTTGCCAAACTTCATCAAATCATATAAAAGCTTAGCCTTAATTGTTTCGTCTTTATTCAGATCCGTCCAGTTTATCTATATTGGGACTGTTGCAATAATAATTTTTGCTCTATATGACCAAGCAGCTGACCCGGTGTCATAACACCCAACCTAGAATACCTGATATTTTTATTTCGGAGTTTCTGTCCCCCAGATCTTTTCCTATTTTTGGTTCTTTTGCTTCTTCAACCATTAGGACAAAATGATCCTCCACTACCTTCAATTGAATTAAAGAATGGATATTATTCGTATTCGCCCATTTGGGAAGGCACTACTTGTGCATGTTGATCCACGGGTGGTATTTGATTTCCCTCATAACCTCCGTATCTGGAAGGTATTTCCGAGTCCCCATCTGGGGACGCGCCCCCAAATAGTTACAGGCTCTCCTTTTTGCTTGTAATTATATAAAGAGATGAAGTTGATATGAACTTAGCACTGTCAATTGGTTAAAAATATGTTTTAAACGATTGCTAGAAACAGGTAGAAGTCCCTAAGATTACTAATTTACTTGAGTCTCCTTTTAAAATAAGTATAGTAATCCAAGCCTATTTTAATAGCTTTTACGTACACGCAACAGAAATCAACAGTTTATGCTCTTATAATTTTGTGTAAATACTACACTAGGTTAAAGGTCAAAACTCTGTTTTGGAAAGGCACGCTAATAACCTGCCTATGGGAAATGCTGGAATGTCTAGAATGTGTCTTTTCCGGATTTTTGATTTTTAAAGAAAACTTGTTAGAAAGTTCCTTAAAATTATGTAACGTATATTTATTTACCTCATCATAGTTGGATTTCCAATCTGTATTATACTTACTGCTAGATATCGTTGTAACAACGGATTTTAAATTAAATAGTTTTGAGTTCATACTATTAATTATAGCACATAATTAATATCCATAGATCTAGGAACAACCTGAGGGCTTAAATGTAGGAAAAGCCGCCGAACTGATACCACAAACAACCTTATAAAGACAACGGAAGCTGCCAATTTCCTGGTACACGTGTGTTACTAAATATGTTTGTGAATCTTCTTTTCCGGCGCGCGCGACACTCCATAATCGAAGCCGATTAGAAATCATCTTGGGATTACGGAGTTCACCTTTGTCTTGTGTGTCATAAAATTTTTGAGTTTATGTAATTGGTATTTGCGATCTTCCGGATCTTGGATCACTTGCAAACAAAATTTCTTATTACATAAACGAGAATTAGCAATCTTAGTTGACATGTTTAACCGTACCTGCTTTAACAACTTCACAAATTAACAGCTTCAAAGGTAGGAAATTGCACATATTTTTAATACCTGCTCACGATTTATCTTCTATTTTCTGTTTGCCGTTGGTACCACACTTTTATGGAATGAACAGATTTCATGTAAATTCGTGAATTTAAGAAGAATGTAAAGGCTTGTTTAAGGTTGTAGTTTATATCTTTGTTTCTTACTTTTCTACTAGTATAAAGTGTACGATACCCAATCTAAACGCAGTGGAGATTTGAACTCGACATCAATTACCCGCAAAGATAGTTACATTTTTTGTAATCAACGTCGACAGCAGGTTAACACGCAAAACTCATTTTATTGTATTTTAATTGCTTCCTACTTTAAATAACAAGCGGGTTATTATCATCTGCATATGTTTGGCTTAAGCCATTTACTTTCAATTTTTTTATTAAAACTATACATCTTTAACTGCATCCAATTTAAGTTTATTTATTTTCCTAGTTTAATTAGCACAGGGTGAAATGCTTCTGACTTGTACGTGAGTCAGATATTAATCTATTGCTGCGGTAATACCTTGCCTGGCCTGGCATAATTGAAATTCCAGTCACCTCGATTGTTCAGCTAATCAAATAAACGAAAAGGTAGTGGACAATATGAAGAAAACCTAAATATTTTTTTATATTTACAAAAAATTACAGTGAATTTAATTTTTATAACTTCTGTATCTATTCATAGCTATATAAACTACAAGCTGGAGTTATGTAAGTTTTCTAAAAAAAAATGTTTTCGAATTCCAACAACCGCGATATTTACCTATTAGGAAACTGCGATGTACCACAAGAATTCATCACATGTATCTTGATGTTCGCCAGAGGCGTGCAATGATGCTAATTTACTTTCTCTTGTGGGGGTGTAATCAGGCAAATGCTCATCAGTCTAGACGCAATACAAAGAGGCAGTCCATTACTTACAAGTAACAGCTAATACAGGAAGAGAAATTGGCCTTAATCTGTGGTAATCAACAAATGATTGTATTTTTCGCTTACATCCAGGAAATTACCTAACTGAGCTTCGGCAAATTCTTGCTAAAATTACAGTTTTGAACGAGGACGAAGCTTACGCCAAAAATTATTTTAGTTTCCAAAAACGCAATGCTCGCGTGTTACCTAACTCAACTTTGAACCTAATTAGCGCGACTGCGTTCCTATTGCAATTTTAAACGGTTGTGACGTTCAAAATAAAAGCAAACCAAAATAAACCATTGATATTTAGCTATTTAGTCAGAAATTAGCATTGACAACATCATGGAATGTTTACAACTAATGCAAAAAGTGAATTGGGACGCCACCACATCAAGCCTACGGCACCGAAATGCCACAGTGCCAAAATTCCATTACGTCTAAATTTCGTCTGACATTGAACTGCTCCCACTTTGGTAAGAGATCCTCCATTAACCTCGCATTTTAAAAACACATCTTGTGTTTATTTTGGTTGCTATTTGCTACGTAGGTAGTTAATATGTTAATCAATATAAAAATATTTGCATAATTAGGAGCTGTCATTTTATTAGATTTAATGCCAATGTGAGTTATTTTATTTTGATGCTATTTGCTATTCATATTAATATTAGTGAACATGAAGGATGCAGAAGAAGAAACATACTTAAATGCAGTTGCAATATACATGTTTTTGAGGCATACATTTTTGAAAGTAGCAAGATAACACGAAATAGTACGCTGTAGGGCAATCATGCCAACAATTTTTATGATCGCCACCCCTATAAAAGGTGACCCCTCTAACAAAATGTCTCTTTTTATGTAATTCACTTTTGGGTTATACTTTATGTTGACATTTTAATTCGATGAATTCGGTTTATGTTGACTTACAGCCTTCGTTTGACTATCAAAGCGTAAGGTAGTGCTGTTATCAAGAGTGCAAGTGCAAGTGTAGTGGTACGGGCGGTACTGTAAGGTCAAACCCTTGAGTGATAAGTGTAATCACGATACGTACATTTAAACACTAAAAAGCTAGTTTTAAAACAAACAAACATAAACAGCTATAACAATATTCCTTACGGAAATGGACTCAATTTTATATACAATATTCAACAAACAATGCCTTCACCAAGTATTATACAAAAATCGCAACATCATTCAGCTCAGCAGTCACAACAATTCAACTACAACTTGAAAGAAGGTTGGTATCAAATAGTGATGAGTAGCTAGAAAGCCCAAACAAAGATCCATGGCAGGTGGTGCAAAGCATTAAAAGAAGAAACACGTTTTCTAACAAGAGACTTGAAACTACAGAATTAAACTTGAACAATAGATATCGCACTCTTAAAGCAGCTAATGGTGAATTTTCAAACAATTTAGAACAGAATATCCCAAAACCTGCCCCTATAGTTGTATATAGAGTGAATAACTATGCAGATATGACAAGAAAATTTGATCATACAGTAGAAAAAGGATATACTACTAGAAACATGACCAATCATATCGTTAGAATTAGCTGTAATCTCCCAGTAGCTATAAAATACTTACATCACTCAATGAACATTCAAGATATCAAAGAAGAAATCACAGCACTGGGTCACAAGGTGAGAAATATTGTTAATGCTAAACAAAGGCAAACGAAAGAACCACTTATCATAGTCTTTGTTGACCTAGAACCATCTATCAATAATAAAGACATTTACAAAATAATTTAATTTCAAAATTGTACAGTGCAAATAGAACAGCCTAGAAAAGGAAAATACAATATCATGCACGAGGTGTCAGCTGTACGGTCACACAAAAACTTATTGTAACCGGCCATTTGTGTGTGTGTGTGTAAAATAAGGAGATTCGCGTAGCACCACAAGCTGCAAAGAAGCAAAGACACTTCAGCCACTTGTGCTTTGTGCGAAAAACCCCAATCCGCAAATTATACAGGCTGTGAATATTAATGTTCACTAAAACACCATCGTTTTATTAGAAAACATGTCAAACGTAACTTCGAAGTACAACAATAATGACGTTGCCTACTGCCAGACGTTAGCTAGCACATAGCAACACTATTATGGCCCGGGGGGGGGTAACAACCCCCAACTTCCCGTACACTGATTGCGTACTTCACTTGCCTTTTTTCAGGAACATACTCCCACCTAATAATGATTGAAATTATTATATTGGCTGCTTGGAAGAAGATCTCAACTACCCCTGGAAAACAAATCCTGATTTACAAGATCAACCCATGTGGACTTATGGTATCGAACTATTGAGTTGCGCCAGTAAGTTCATTACTGCAATTTTTCAAATATTTCAGTCTAAGATTCTTCGAGCAATGGCCAATGCACCATTGTATAGAGGTTATCCATTTAATGAGCCGGTTACGTCTTTACATTTTTTCCAATAAAAAGTTTGGTTAAAGTACCATTAATGGGGTTAAAATGTGCTTCTTTCAACCCCATTAGGGGATACCCCAATCAAACTTTTTATCGGAAAATAAGTGAAAGCGTAATCGAAGACGGGCGCAATAAATGGCGTTGGCACGCTAGGTTACAAATATCGATCCGGCTGCCAGACGCATTCTTGTACGTTCCGTGGCGTGAATTTAAGAAGCAACGGCGACGGGTGCGAGAGAGAAACCCACAGCTCGGCAGCCCCGAGACTTTATCGATCGCGCGCTGTCTGTGTGCATTTCCAGTTCAGTTGAATCCCAGCTTCCGCAGGCAACAGTGTTTAACGTTGTGTGCTTTCCTAGTCTGTAGGCGAGTACAGCTGTTAGAATGTTATTAGAACTCCCGTCGTTTCTATGCATTTCCGTGCGCTACGCTTTGGGATATTGCTGTGTGGGCATGAGTGACCTTTTGGGGTGTGAATTTCCGTCTTGTCGTGGAGTAGCAGACTCCTATATCTCGTCGATTAGACGGATTCCTTTGTGGGAACTCATTAGCCGTGTTAAGTCTGTCGCTTTACCGTTCTGCCTTTCCGTGCGAACTTCACATTGCGTTTCATATGGATAAATTCCTCATGTGTCCAGCTTCCGCAGCCCGAGATGTTGCCGTATTCCTTCCCGTTTCGTCTATGCAGTATCTGTGACGGTAGTCGTCGCAGTAACATGAGACGTCTAGTTACCGCACAGCCAAGCTCCTTACAGGTATCGTTTGTATTGTTTATTAACGTTTAATGTGTAACTTAACATATATACAGTGTGCTTCGTGCTTATCGAACAGTTGTTGTAACGTTTCGGTTACTTAGCTTTTATTGGGTATTTTTTGTAATTGTCAAACCGTTATAGTTGTGTACCTGTCACTTACATTTCATTTACCGGCAGTTGAACTGGTTGTGGATTAGCTTTAGGCAGTAGCCCTTGTCATCTGTCACAACCGCTACTTAATATAGTGCGCCCTTTATTACCGCTATTTGCTTATAGTTCACTGTTCTTATCGTTTTTCCGAATTAATGTCAAGTTTACCGAATTATGTCAATAGAGTTAAGACGTTGCGCAATTTACCGAACTGCCGTATATATATTTCCTGTTTACATGTGCCTTATATATTCAAATAATTTGGTCAATACATGTCATGTTAATTTAACTGTGTTTTTTTTGTTATTGTGCATGCGATTTGTGTGTTTATATTTTACAGTTGTAGGAGGAGTTTGGTCAGTTGACCAATTGGATTTTAAAAAGGTAGGTTCGATGGTGCTGAACCGGCTCGCTGTACAGATTACTGGCGAGTTTAAAGTTGAAAGGTGAATTCATATTCTTCCACTTTTCCACAGTGGGTTCACCTGTGCATATTTTTCTCGTGTAGGAATTATGGTGACGCCTTATCATTGTAGATCTGTTTACCGTTTATTAGGCCGTTGTCCTTGTTACTTCCTTTTACTATAAAGGAAGTATTGGATTCACCCCAAAAATTCGAAATTGAGTTTTCAACAGATCTTCACGTTTTAGAGTCCCCTGATCCCAAAAAACATATTTTTTTTCATTGGTCTGTCTGTCTGTCTGTCTGTCTGTGTGTCTGTCTGTGTGTGTGTGTGTCTGTCTGTGAACAGAATATCTCAAAAACGAAAAGAGGTATGGCGTTGAAACTTCATATATAAGTTTTGTGTACTATGTACATGAGACAGCAAGCTTTTGAAGAAAATCGCATAACCGGAAGTAGGTGTTTACTCTTGTGATTTTTCAGTTTTTTCGATTTTTTCAAAAACGGCTCTAACGATTTTTTTTAAACTTTACATTTTTATTACATTTTTAATGTGTATTGATGTGAAATAGGTGATTTTCCAGTTGAATACTTCTAAAGTGGGTTTCTTTTGTTTTTTTTTCGATTTTTTTTATTAACTTTTATTTTAAATAAAACACCCGGTATATTATTACATTTTTGAATTCACCTCAAATTCTAGAAAAAAATTATCTCTTCAACTAACGCTCTATTTTGTACCGTTTTTGTAGTATTTGTAATTTTTGAAAATTTTTGACAAATGGCTAAAAATTAAAAATGAAATTTTTGACTAATTATAACACTGTAAAAGGAAGTTGTGTGAGTGTATCACACCAGATTTTGTTATCTTGTGTTGGACCACCCTTCGCTCCACTGAAGTTAGTCGGCACTCTTGTTCTGGGCTGGACAGCGGTCCTATGTGAGTTACATTCCCGATTTTGTGAGTTATTGCACGCGCTAGTCGTCTAGTTTTACCGTGGCTTTTCGCAAATACCGTTATAAGCTGGCGCGTTGTCGTAAATGTCGTTTTAGCCCGTAACAAGTGCTTCCAATAAACATTATATCTATTTAAAGAGTTGGTACTTACAATAAGTATAGTAACGCTTACACTAATTACAAATAGTTCCGATCGGAGAGGATCCTTTAAAATTAATCGATATAGTTTTCTGTTCTATTCTTTACTTCGCTACTGTGCAAAGTTAACGTGTTATTTTATTTAAATAATCCTAACCATTTTCAATATAAGCTTAATTTAGGTCAGAAGATATGAGATATAACAACAATAATATAATCAACACACAACACACAAAAAGTGAAATCATTTCGCTTATGGAATAATTTACGTTGTTATCTAATAGATAAACTACAGTACTTTGTTATCTTTTTTTCTTGAAGCGGCTTTTATTTATTACACTTTACCTGTTTAATATTGCAACTATCCAGTCCAGTTGGTAACGTTTTAAATATTTATATGATTTATTTCTAATTTGGTTTTTGCCAATTTCAAATTTGTTAAAATTACAAAGCAGGTAAGACTGCTCCATTACGACGCTGTTTATTACGATTGAAACCAAAAAATTACCTTCAGTATTTAATTAGTACAAGGAGAAATGCCTGCGACTTCCACAGAGCTCAAATATTAATTTATTCCGCTGGTAATTCCCTTGATAGAGTAATTGAAATTCTAAGCACTGAGAATATTCAACTGCTTGAATCTGCAGAAAAACGGTTTTATGGTGTAAAATTGGTCGTCAGAAACGGGAAAGCTTTTAGTTTTTTTGCGGAAAAGGTATATTTTTAGTGCCGTTCGATAATTACATTAACCTTTAATCGAAGGGCTAATATGAATACATCTATATTTTCCAGAATGAGGTTAATCGAAAAATTAAGAAAATAAAGAGATATATGTTTATTGTCACAACCTTGATATTATAATACACATAACTGAGCTTGATTATATCATACAATATTTAAGCTTCTGTTGTAGTATTGATTACAAGGTTTAAGGACAATTTTTATTGTTATATTCGACATCATTGTCTTTTTATAAAGTTGGGTTGTAAATTTTTATAAATTATCAAGCATTTGGGCAAATCCGCTTCGTTTTCCTAATTTGTATTCCACAAACATTTCATTGAAATGAAAACTGATTTTAAAATAGCTAAATAAGTACGTTATGCATAGCGCATGCCAAACAGCTGGAAATTAAATTACCACCACGGATAACTCCACCGTTTTCCGTTCTCACCCTCGGTGCAAACCCCTGGAAAATTTTCGTCTATGGTGCAAAGTTAATTTTACCTGCTACGTTTGCAGATCAAGCTATTTTTATTTGCCTTGCTAATTTTGGACATCCACGTGTGATCAATAGATTCTCTGGTGCGTATAAAGCAGGTAAATGCAAACAGAAATGGCAATTTGCCCCTGAATAAATGTTTCCCTTGAATAATAAATGTTCGGTTTAGTGTACATAATGCCAGTGCCTAGAGAACTGCGTTATTTTATAGTGCCTCGATTTATTTTTCATTGCATTTGATTCGTATTCATTTATGTTGCATTAACTGCATAAATTGTTTGAAGTGCTAGGAGTCGACTATGTTTAATAATTTATGAAATAGGGATGGAGGCTATTGCCAGTTTAGAAATTCCCGTATTATATCTTTACAAACATTATTCTTGGTCAAAGTAGCTATGATTGAATTGAAATTACTGATTGATCGAGCAATTGGAATTTTTGCAATTCAACGATTAATACACGTATTTTATTTTTTAATTGATTATTTCCTTCATATCCATAACAATGCGTAATTACTTACCATAGTTTCTGTCAGTTTAATAATAATAAAAATTTGAATGGCAAATTTTAACCGCGGTTAAAAATTTGTCAAAATTTAATCGCTTCTGAATAACTTTGACATAACTTCATCAACTGAACTTTATCAATTTATTCAGGAAATAATCATGTTGAACATCCCGCGTGCATGTAAACTAGCCTGAATAAATGATGACGATTTTCTGTGAAACTGTTTTGCTCTGAAGAAATATATTTCGTAAATTTTACACCCAAAAATTTTTATTGCGCAGCAAATTTGTTTGCCAAATTTCTTATCAAAACATTCTGACAAAAAACGTTAAAATTTAATCGGCTATTTTAGTGCACTTAGAATATTACTGTTTATTATTTCTTTCTTTTTATAAAATATATTCCACTGCACCATTTCAGTTGAACAAATAGGAACAATCGCATGCAATATAAATTCTATATTTTTCATGAAATTTCTATTGCATAGGAGATTTATATGTTGATAAAATTAAAATATTTTATAACACATTTTGGGAACATGACAAGAACGTAATGCTGGAAACGGTTACATAAACTCGATTTAATTCTCGAAATTATTTTAGTTTACACAAATGGTCGCCGTTAGAAACTTTCCAGGTAGGAGCAATATTTTTTCTATATTGAGATAAGACAATTAAATTCACAGATGGTCTAAAAAAAGAAGCACTTAATGCGCACCTAAAAACTACTATTAGATTTTAAAGAATATAAAAATAATATGCTGCAAGGTTTGGAAAAAATACCTATATCACCAACACGTTTTGTGTATCTAAATCAAAAATAGTGGGAATTTTATTTGAAAAATTGCAAGCGCAAGGTACATTCAGAGATCAGAAATAATAAAATTATAATGAAGCGTTAGTAATAGCAATCCACATTAATGCTGACATAAAATTAATTAACAAATAAAATAGTAGATGCACAAAAATATACATACCGTATAGATTTGATCAAAGTCAAAAATAAGAAATAATGTAAACCAAGATACACAATAATCTAACAGTAGTCACTCAACCAGGGAGTGAATAAGACTAACTTGACATAAGTAATGCATTTATATTAAATATTTGCAAACATTCCGTGCAGGTGCACTGGGATTTGGCGCACCATTGAATTTACTACTTGAACGTGCCTAGACACAAGAAAATCCAACATCGGTCGGCCCTTAAAGGCGTCAAGAAGAGGAAATCTAAATATTGTTTTGTATCGCGCTGAGTGACAAATTCATAGACGCCTCTCAACTCCATATTTCGGTCGTTTGCTTATTCAAAGAAGCGGTTCTGTAAAGTGATCGGGCCCTTAGGGCGGACAAAAGAATAAATCGTTGTTGTTATTACGCACACTATGTAATATGATTACACCCTATGAAAATAATGTCTGTGTGGTGAGTTCTGATAGCTCGGCCGTCAGCGCGTGGTGCTTTGTACTATGCAATCAAGGTTAATGTAATGGTGGATTATTTTTGGAAAAAATCCAGGGAGGGGCAGGTGCCCCTCCTTGTCCCTATGTAACGGCGCCTATATACACAACTCCCATATCACTAGTGAATATGCTTCTGACTGTTACACTGACACTCAACACTCTATTTATTAATTGCAATGCATTAGTAAATATTTCGTTGCAGTTTCTATTAAAGTCAATTTCTCAAAACCGATTAACCATGCTAAAGTGCATGTCAGGCAGTAGCAGGTTCTCACAAAGCCAAATTATTTTATCCATAATTCTATTTTTTACCAATTTCTCGGACTGAGGAATTCGTTGGCTCAACCGAAGCAGCTCCGTGACGAAGCGGTTCGAGGTTGCTACATTGCTCCGCAATGCTAAACGAGCGTATCCCAATGATTATCTTCTTTTTTACCAGATCATTCAACGAAACTTCCTTTAAACAAACAAATTCTCCGGGCTGCGTTACGGATGATCGCGCGGAATGATAGTGGTCGCTAGAAAACCGTTAAT
Source organism: Agriotes lineatus (assembly GCA_940337035.1). NCBI lineage: Eukaryota > Metazoa > Arthropoda > Insecta > Coleoptera > Elateridae > Agriotes > Agriotes lineatus. Next base: position 109,627,757 of record OW679196.1, on the reverse strand, counting down.
TCGATTAAGTGGAAAAACTGTTGCGCCAAACGAATTACGAGAGCCAATTCTGTAATGGGCCTCAAATTGATTTGGCAATGTTCCCATCAGATTTTGGGTGCGATCGGCCAGTTTGTAGCGATTAGTTCCTGTGCGGGCTGGTTCATTTGTTATTATTCTTAGTGGAAAAGTTCATCCTCCATTTAGTTCAAATATGTTGAAATTGCCTTTATCGTTTATTACTTTCCATACTAAAATTTCCAGTTGTCAGCTTTTTTAGAAGAAAATAGTAAATCTCACTATTAAATCAACGATTCGCAAATTGTGAGTCGCGACGCTCTGGAAAAGCGTCATAATTTACCGAACACGTCACGGATCATAATGATGATCTGATCAATTATGCAATAAATTATAATAGCATAGAATATTTCTTAGTGTGTATGTACATCATGTACAATTTGTACAAACCTTCGTTATTGTGAACACAATTACACATTGAAATACTTTTATAGTGAGTCAAAATAGTTTCAGTGTTAGCTATTGCTTTAAGGTGCGGATAGACTAAACTTTTATAGATATCCTACGCACAGGTTAGCTTTTGTGGACGTTTACAGCGCCTCTGGTGTTTGGAAGCGCAATTAAACCAATGAGCGGCAATTTTGAAATTTATAAAGAACACACAATTGTTAATGGCGTTTAAACTCAAAATCGGTACCTGATGGATTTTCTCATAATACAAATAATTCGTAAGTAATCATTAAAAAATAGAAAATTATAAATAACAGAAAAAACATGAATATCGACAAGTTGATTAATGTATACAGGGTCTGGCCACAAAGCAGGGGTGGGAGATATTTCTAAAACTATGAGAGTTACATGAATATTGTGTATATAAAAGTTCTAGGTACGCAGGTGGTGCACATTTCTAAAATAGTTTTGATTATTCAGAGTGGCTCAAAAAAGTGTGGCGAATCAAACTTACTTTTTTTTTAAATGGAATGCTCTATATTTGGGTAGCTTAATAGTTTTGCATTCAAATACTCATCATTTTGATATAAAGCTGTATAGGTCTAACGTCAACTATTTTGGAGATATTAACTATTTTATGTAAAAAAATACTGAACTTTAGGCGGCTGCTGTAAGCAACAGAAAAACAACTGAATTAAGAAAAACGTTACGAAATAATAATTATTTTTGTGAACTACCTGTCAAGTGTAAAATAGTGGATCTGGGTATTAATGCTATACAGGGTGCTCAATAGTTGCAAATTTAATGATTTATTTTTTTTCAAATTGAACGCCCTGTGTATTTTGGTATTTTTGAAAAGTCCTTTTAATGAGCTTTCTTTTGATATGTTACTTCATACCTCTAAGTTCAATTGTTTTTTAGATATGCGTGTTTGAACATAAAAACAATTTAAGCCCCCTTAAGATGTTCTATTTCAAGAGATAAAAAACAAGAGCCGTTCAAATAATGATTTAAACACTTGAGCTCTTCAAAACTAAAAACATAAAATTAGGTTTAGAAAATATAAATTCAGTCAGTGTTGCTACAAGGAATAATAAACACGAAAAAAGGATAAATGCAGGTATAAATTAATGCCAAGGTCAAATAAAATGAGATAAAAAAAAACAACTTCAATACACCAAAATCCTATACGTAATTACATTAAATGTCCAAGTAGTTCTCCTTTCCTGCTCTGAGTATTAAAGCTGTACAGAGAACTCATAATCAGCAAATATAATTATTTTGATTTATTTAAATGGGACACCCTGTATATCCCTGTATTTTTGAAAAGTACTTTTAATGAGCTTTCTTCTGACATTTAATTTCCCCCTTCGTTTTCCAGTATTTGTTGTTTCTAGTTTTGAGTAGTGGCAAAATTTTTGATTTCTAAACTTAGTTTTATCTTTTGTTTGGAGAACTCAAGTATTTTAACAGCGTTTGTTTGTTATCCCTTGAAATAGAGCATCTTAAGGTGCTTAAATTCTTCTGTTCAAATACTCATATTTGAAAAACAGTTGAATTTAGAGGTATGAAGGAACATATCAAAAGAAAGCACATTAATAGGCCTTTTCTTAAATATAAAAATATACAGGGCTTTCCATTTGAGTAATTTTAGAAAAAGTAAAAGTTTCGTTTTTTGCGCAGTTTTTCCTGTGAAAAACATGTTTCCGGTCAAAATTCCAGTTGAAAAACCTGATATTCGTGTACAGCGACCCAAACTACACATACAAAAAATATATCAAAGCTCTACCAAAATTTTGCAAATGTTGAGCACCCTGTATAACATTAATACCCAGATCCACCATTTTACACTTGAAAGGTACCTAGTTCACGAAAATCCTAATTTTTTGGTAACGTTTTCCTTAATTCAATTGTTTTCTGTTGCTTACAGCAGCTCCCTGAAGTTCACAATTTTTTTAAATAAAATCGTTAATATTTCCAGTACATTTGACGTTAGACCCATACAACTTTATATCAAAATGATGAGTATTTCAATGCAAAACTTTTAAGCTACCCAAATATAGGGCATTCCATTTAAAAAAAACTAAGTTTGATTCGCCACAATTTTTTGAGCCACCCTATATAATCAAAACTTCGTACCTACAACTTCTATATATACAATATTCATGCAACTCTCGTGTGTCCGAACAAAAAAACTCATTTAGGGTAGGCCTTGGAAAGAAAGATAGAAAATCTAGTCATATCTTAAGTCTGTCTGTAGGTGAATGTCAGCTGTCACTGTGACAGGTAAAATTAAGTTTAATTGTATCAAGCAAAAAAAATATAAGATGGCATGTACACAACAACAACGAGTGTAATAATAACGGTGAATAACAACTGTTTTGTTAAGTGTTTTGTATATTATTACGAAAATAATTCAAGGTCAAGATGTAATTTAGTTCTCTCTGACTTGGTAGTTCATTTGCATCAATCGGTATATCTCAAATTACGGCAAACTTCAATTTGATGGCATGCTGCGAATGAGTTTTTTTGGAACACACGATATATTCGTATGAAGTCATAGGTTAAAAGTTATATGTTATGTCTATAAATATACACTGCATTTCGATGACGATCAGCTTAGATGCATACAAGACGAGCTAGATGAAAAATTTGAGAGAGGAATATGATTAGGGGAGACTACAAATGAACATGAAAAACGGAGTCGATAGAATGTAAAGGGGAAAACAGAAATTGATGGTTACATATAAAAAATCTGTGAATATTTAGACACAACGTTTGGTAACCCCTGAGCATTTTTAGAGATTAAGTGCCTCTTTAACTTTATAATATTTAACTTGTATAATAAATAACAATTATAGATGGTTGTAATTATAAAAAAATAAGACACATGGTTTTAATCATTTTTTTTAAATCAGCTTTTCTGTTGAATTTTGATTTTGCGAATAACCTAATTCCGAAGGGAATAGTTACTTGGTAGTACATAGTAGCTCATGGTAGTCCCATATTAGTCGGCTTTATGTTCTTTCTCATTTGCTGAAAAGCACTCGCCTCACGGTTTTCTTAAGTTTATGTCAAACCGTAAAATCAGCAACTGAACGCAACGAGCAATAAACTGCAGATGCGCAAAACGCACTGCATAAAAAACGCTAATAAATTTCGCAAAGGCAAGCTAAGGATGCAATTTCTCCTCAGAACAGTTACTCGCGCTGTTAACACACAGTTCTCTTAGCAGTTTACTCATTATTGTGTGCATTTGCTGTTTTAATTGCTATTACTTCCTAATGGTTAAATTCTTAGGCCGCGAGTGTGGTTGTAATAACGCTAATAACCTTTTTTTTAATGTGCACTTCTAGGAATATTTACGATTGACATCCGTATAGCTTTTCAAATTAATTTCACGGCTATAAAAGTCGCGATAATTTTTTATGGAAACCTGAGCCTTTTAACCGGAACCATGCGCTATTGTAAAGTGTATCAGCCTTGCGATTTTTATAGCAATTTATCAATGAAAAAAATTACATGTTAAACATGTTTAAACAATATCTGCCGCTGATGCATACACAATTCATTATTTTAACACTTTTAGCACCGGATATTTTGAATTCTCTGTATAGTATTTGTTAATGCTCTGGTGTTTACGTTGACCTTCACATATCTTTTTCAGGTGGATTACTGTTTATCGCTGCATCATTATCACACTTGTCTATACTTAAAGATTCTTCTTCGAGCATTTTCCGTTTTCATATTCAGACATCGATTAGTCGATAAAGTTATTTCTTTTTCTACTGCATCGAGAAGCTATAAATTTAGGCAATGTTAGCGGCCGAAAACACCCACTGTTTTGCACTAGTAACTTTTATCTTTTAGCAGTAATAACCATAGCAACAAAAGCTAACACCGTGTTTCCATTGGTTGGAATCAATTACACATCGCCATTTTGGGGTATGATCATGACCTCCTCGACTTTTCCCGACTCGATTAAATTTACAATAAGAAAAAAAAGCTTCCAAAGCAGTAGAACAAAAATTATGTGTGTAACTCGTACGAAAGTGGACTTTTAGACTAGCGTTATTTATGTGCCTCGCTCGCTTGGCTATAAACTGCTGCTCGTTCGAAAAAATTCTTAATTTTGTACTTATAACATAAATAGTTATTACATGCGTTGGTTGTGCATACCTACTTTGCGAAATTTTCATTGATATATGTTCTGAATACCTAATTTTAAAATATACATTTTAATTGGCCCAGAAATTCCCAACCTTTTAAAAGTATATATCAGTCATTTAATTCCCCCACTGTATCATCGCTAAAGTGTATTACAAACGCCCTCTGTCAGTTTTGGCATTTTAATTGAACTTCTAGCTAGACCATCTCCTTTTTTAGTGCATGATTTGATGTGATCAGTGTATTCCAGTCTGTGGAACGGTGACTATGTTTCATGCCAAGTCTTGACAGCGTTTGTTACTCACCGAACTACTACAGTCTCTTCCAGATCTTCCCTCTTTCTAATTCTTGATCGATATGCTATTATAGTTCCAGTTATCCATCTTCATTGATTGTAACAGAATGTTACACATATTCCAACTTTATTTTCTACTTTGTTCTGCTCTTTGATACGTTTGACGATATTGCCAGTATCTGATCTTTTATAACTCATTATGCAAGTTACGAAATTTCGGATACTACTTTACTTGATTGACTGATTTACCACCGTTTTTTCTCAAATTCAGATATGTGCCCTACGTGTACTCAAGTCAGGCTAATTATTTTGTTCCGTAATTTATTTCCCGGTATTCTCAGTACTTGCATGTTTTTATTGCTTTCATAGCTTTTTATATTGTTTCAGTGTTATAATTTCGTCTGTCTTGTCTCGCTTTCTTTCAAATTTGATTTATTGTCCTCTGGAAAACTTTTGTTTAATTCTCCTATTTCCTTAATTAATATTCTGTATCAGTTCGTTTTCCTTCGCCTCTCTTTTTGAGCATATTTTTATAGTTGTTGTCAGTATGCTGTCCCTTATTATATTATCTAATTCGTTAGTGTCCATTTTAGTTAAGTGTTCAATTGGCGTCAGTTTATTTTCTTCGTACATTCCTTTCAGTTATTTTTCTTCTGAGCTGCTGATAGAGGGGTGTAACTGAATAACTTCCAGGCTCTCTCAAAGATTGCAGCGGTTTCTATTACCAGGTGTTTTATTATCTTGTTTATTAGAATTACTACAACATGCGGGTTGGCTTCTGGTAAAAAATACGTCCGAATTTAAGAATTGAGTATCTGTCTTCTCAGAGTCTTGTTTCCCTCAAGCCTGATATATCCCATTTGATTTGCATTATTTTGTCGTCCACATCTTCTAAGCTTTCATGGTTTTTCATAATTCAAATATTAAAAGTGCCAATGAAAAATGTCTTTGCTGGGGTTGGTCGTTTCCGGTTAAATGAATTTTTGCATCCCGCAGAATCCATAGGGCAGATCTTGTTAACGTTGTGGGTTTCAGCAATATGTTTCCTGCCCACCTGGAATCCTATTCCATACATTATAAAACTCATTTAGCATAACGAACCACACTGGCCAGACTGGCTGGCCGACAATCAGGGTCAGTCATTCCCATATTCGGCGCCTTGGGACGCGTCCTCGAAGGGTTTTAGACTCCCTCAAGAATGGAGAAAAAGCTTTAACTCAAATGAAAAGTGGAAGAGCTCCCGGAGAAGACGATATTACCAAAAAGACAATAAGAGGCACGATAACACTAGACGCGATAAAAATTCTTATTTTAATCATTCTAGACTCATGGCAAAATGGCCAGGTCATCTCATTACATAAAAAAAAAGATATATTGAAACTAGACAACTTTCGCCCAATAGGTTTTCTACCCCACCACTGACTAGGTTAATCACTAATATGCTATCAAGTACATTTGCGAATTACCAATCGGTCGAACAGGCAATGTTCTGCAAAGGCTTTAGCACTGTAGAATACCTACGAACAATACGCACACTTACACAAAACTTTGCCCTTTGTAAACTATAAAAAAACGATAAAACTTTGGGTAGTCATAACAAATCAACAATACAAATAAAAATAGCATCAGACATAACAATAAAAGTTGAACGAGGAATTAGACAGGGAGATACTATTTTCCCTAAATTGTTTACCCTTGCCTTGGAAGACGTATACAAGAAGTTAAATTGGAAATAACGTGGTATGAGGGTTGATGATCGATATCTCAGTCATCTGAGATTCGTCGATGACATCGTGGAGCTTACAACGCAAAACAAGGCAAAATCAAAAAGATCTAGAAACAGGATCAGAGAAAATCAGCTTGAAAATTAATCTTGACGACAGTACGTGCCAATACGTATGATTCACGGGGATGGTAAGGAAATTGAGAAAATCGACGTATATATATATATATATATATATATATATTTAGGACACACCATTAGACTAAGTAAACAGAACCAAACAGCAGAGATAACAAAAAGAATTCGTATGCCTAGAACAGCTATCGGAAAACTCGGGATAGTTCTTAAAAAATCCAGATACTCCTATAAATTTAAAAAGAAAAGCATTTCATAGTTGTTATATCCTTCCTGTTATGACTTACGGTATGGAAATGATAACTCTTACAGTTCAACCAGTTAACAGACAAAGAACAATACAACGGAAATACGAAAAAGGATACTACTGATGCAGTAGGTATCATCGAGAGATCTATTTATGGCAATGACAGTTCAGTTTTTTAGTAATGTTTTTCATTGTTTTTGGTAGACATAGCGTGTGCTTACCTAGTAGACTTGTTTTCTTTACCCATTACCATTAACTGGCATACTTTCCAGTCGTGAAATATTCTCTGTTTTACATAGATGCCCTTCAAAAGCTTCCCAAATTAGTGTTGCTTTTAGCGAGAGGCCCGCTTACAAACTCACCATAGATAACAAAATCTCTTCGATTATGTAAAGCAGTAAATGAACAAAGGTGCTGATATGGAGTATCAGCATCTATTGCAAATCAAGCATATTGTTGCGTGGGAAGACCCGTTTGCCACGCAACAAGCACGTAAAGGTACTCGAGTTAGCTCAGTGGAATGGGAATCCCACCAAGAAGATGCCCCTCGGCCACGCCAAGTGAGCTTAACTTCAAAATATGGCCTACAGTGCGTCCTAATGTCTGAAATGATGACTACTTCAAGAATTCCCGTAACTACATTTCGCTTTACAAATGAGTTACATAGTATTAAATTTGAGAACCATATTAAGGTAACATATATAAAAATACAATTAACCTAACAATTTTGACTGTTTGTGACGTCAACCCTCGCGGTAGGAAACCCTATCAGGTATTCGCCCTTGATATAATTTGACCCAGAAAATAATAGTGATAATCTATTTGATTAAAATGTACTGCCTTCCCAACTAAAATGCACTCAAAGCCTAGGTTTGTCTAAAGCTTAATATAATAAATTCAAAATTGTTCAAGTTCAAGTTTACAACATGCATTACTTAACTAATAAAACAGGTTTAACTTAGCTGAATGCATGGACTAAAATACATCGGTCCTCTGCGCACAGTGAAAATTTTGCGCGCAGCAGGAGGGTACTACAGGCTGCCTTTACCTGACAGCTTCAGTTTGACGGCAACAGGCGTCGATGGAACGGAGGTCTGCATCGGCATAACCAAATTCCACCGCACCAAGACGAGGCGGGAAATCGAATTTCCGATTGGTAGGTTGTGCCTTGGAAACTTTTAAATCTGATAACTACGAAATTGCTTCGAAGGGCTGCCAATAGTCCCAACTGGCTGCCACCTCGCACGGAACGATCACACTCAAACCACGCACATCCTAATTGCTTGACGGTGGCTACCTGACTATTACTGTCGCCTGCGATTACTTGAACTCGCGCCCACGATCTATGGTGACATATGGGGTGGAATTTATATCCGCTACGTCGGCTGCCAAGACTAGAAGCAAGATAAGAGAAGATCAAGACTGTGAAAATGAACAGTGGCTGTACTCTTTGTAGTAGGCAAAGTCTTCCAGTAATGCAGCTTGGGAAATGATTCAAGGAACGTAGTTTGTTAACTGAAAGGACTAGGTTAATGTGTTTGGTTGGATATTGAAGGGTTGAAAGTTGGGAAATTTAAGGTGGTTAAGGTTGGAGTAATTTGTGTGAGCAGGAAATCCAAGCCACATCTTCCGGTTAAAACATCGGTAGCGTATGTTAATCCGCAAGGAAATAAACACAGTGGTATTCAAAACTACATAGTTTACACAATATATGAGCAATCAATTTCTTCCAATCTGGTGTGATGAATTAAAGTCGTAGAAGGCGAAATGCTAAAGGAGATAATAATTAAAATCGCCAGAAATAAAGTTGTTCGCGACGAAAAACTTTCTGGAAGACCACATAACAAGATCAGGATAATAGGTAATGGACGTCACAAACATACACTTAAAAGATTATCCATTCTTTAACACTTATAACCTTGACACATTTTTCTTTTGAAAATCAAGCTAAAACTGATTTTTGGAGTTCATTATGATGCAAACAGTTTGGGAAAATTAAAAAAAAATGAATTTTAGTTTTTGAAAAAAGCCGTCCTTTTAAAAGGATCGTAGGCTTAAACATGTCTAAACGACTTAAACAAAGTTTAATGAAAATTTATTGAATTTAACAGTATTATTACAAAATAAAATTATTTTAAAATTTATAAAGTGTGAAATTGATTAAAACAGTCCTTAGGATGCACTCCAATGTCGCATTTTTCACAGCGAAAATTTGCCTTTTTCTGACACACTGCGCACTTTGTTTGATTATTTTGGTATACTACCATATGATCAATTCGATCGTACCGAGAATGCTCCTTATAACTTCCTGATCTTCTTGAAGCTCCCCGTATATTCAAGACCTTACGTGTTTCTAATAGTTCAACAGCTACGGCTCTTCTGAAGGCAAGTTGATCAAGTTTGCCTCCACCAAATCTGTGCAAATACCAAGCATTCTGATTTGACATATCAATGCACTGGCTTACCAATGGAAAGTACCATTTTTTGTCTCTAATGGAAATGCGATACTACCCAATATTTTGATCGCTGCGATCGACTCCCCCCCATATTTTCATTGTATCCTTTTATGGGCAATGTAGATATGTTGTTTTTCTTTTTGAGAAAACCTTTTTACTTTATTTGTTGGCAGTACGGAAGAAGCATTAGAAGCAATGGTTATAACATTGTTATCGTTCCATCGGGAAATAAGTAATTCATTGTCCACCAAGGCGTATTGGTAGTCACCCCTGGACTTCTTTTTGAAAGCTTTTACATCAGTCAATGGGCACTTTAGCAGCCTGTTATTCCTGATTGTTCCCGTAGCCCTTATTTTTCGAAAAGTGAGTTCTTTCATTAGTGACAATGATGTAAAGAAATTGTCAAAGAAGATGTAAAAGTTGCTAAATCCTGTCGATTGTAACACGTCCGCATACTGTAAAACGACAGATGCACCGAGACCCAAATCTTTGTATATTTCAGATAAAATGGTAGTCGAGCCTTGATAAGGTTCAAAATACACTATGCAGATATCTCAAATGAGTAGTTCCTACCCAGAACTTATATCACCATCGTATGGGTTTTCCTTTGATAAATTGTTTGCAGTCATGGCGCCCAAAAAAAGGCACCATGGCTTCAGCAACGGAATGGTTTTCTTCAGTTGGCAAATCGATCATCTTTTTCCAAATTATTGTTATCAACACAGTGAAAATTGCTCATCAAATACTGAAAACGATCCCTCCAAATAGAAGAAATAAGTGCGTTGTTACTATCTGAGGAATTTTACCAGTACATTTTCTTCCTAGATAGACTGCAGTAGCCACTCAAAAGTAGGACTCTAATAAAACAATATATGTCTTCATCTGTTACATCAGTTCGTCGATTTTTTTGAGAAGCATATATATTAGTACACTCGCAGGGGAGTGATTGTTTTTTGTGTGGGAAAGAGAATTCCAAATAGGAAAATTTCCTTCCAAGTCTTTTTCGAGCAAATAGTGAAACTCTTTAGTTTTTTAAATGTTTCTTTGAACAAACGTAGATAACGGCAAGTCATCTTCGCTATTCGAATCCTCTACCGTCACATCTTCTTCTGAATTTTCCCTCTTATTTTCTTGATTTCTACCCATAGAAACTTCTACATTTTCCCGCGACTGGGATCCTGGTAGGTTATTTATGACGACATCATTTTCGGCTCCGGAATCTTCATCCGTGTTATACTCGTTGGCATTATCTGGAGGAAAGAGGATAATTTCATTGGGAATATCGGCAACATTATCAATGTCTTCAATTTCTTCTAGGAGTTCGTTTAACGTGAGAGGTTTTTTCCAATACCTAAAGCAAAATAACACATTTCGTTTATTAAAAGTAAGCGATAAAACAAACTAGATAGTATCCCATAAAACTATAGTCCCTTTAAAAGGACGGATAGTTTAGGGACGCATGACATCAAACATAAAAATACTCTTGGCTTCCCCGCCAAATATTAGAGAAAAACAATGTTTACTTTCATTGTAAAATATTAAAAACCTATCCTAAATATCATATTGTAAACGCAAACTTACGTTTTTTGATTATAGTCACTCATTTTCACAACGATTTTTATTTTCACAAGTTCCAATCTGTATCATACTAACGAAACACATAAAATATAACCTGAATGCGTCAAATTAGTGATAATATGGTATTCTAATTTAAGAATTACTGTCGCCATCTATGTGCTAGAAGTTAAAATTCGTCCAAGTGCCGATAACATAGATTACTTTTATCGTCCTCTTAAAAGGACCATCGGTGCAAATAGTTTAAATAGTGTAGTTAATAATAAATACCACTTAGCATACATTGATTGGAAAATTGTGTCGAAGACAATAGAAGGAAGTGCCAGATAACCAGGTTAAATGTGCATACAGTCGAAGAAGAAGAAAAATGTGAAACATAAGAAGAGTAAATGATATCCTAGTGCTTTAATTGCACGGGAACTATTTTCAATTTGATAAATAAATGCTAATAAAGTTATGCTTTCTTTTAGTGATGGGCATAACCGGACAATTTTCATAACCGAATTATTTGCATTCGAATGATATTAATAACCGAATGATTATTTGAATAGTCATTCGAATAAATTTTGGCTCTCGAGTCGTTTCGATTAAGTCAGCAGGTTTGCCAGTTGGCGGTTCACCGTCATCTGCATCGACATCGGTTCACCGTCATCTGCATCGACATCGTAACTTGCATATAGCAGAGGAAAACATAATATGTACGGTCTGCGCCTTAGAAATCGGGACACGTAATATGTTCTTCTAGTCTTTGGAGTATTCTTGCTCCGGTTACTTCATTAATGTGTGATGGTATTTCACAATTGACAAACAATAAACAATCTGACGTAACAATTAAAACCATAATAACTGTAAAAACCCAGTTTATACACTTAAAAAATACATGCAAAATATATCATAATAGTGTGTAGTGCCCGATTTCTAAGGCGCCGACCGTACATTATGTGTTATGTATTGAAAATTAAGAGGTATTTATTAAGAAGTGTAGAAAGAAATAAATATGCGGGACTGCTTGCTAATCGCAATAAAAGTGGTAAAACGTTTATCTTTATCGATCGGGCGGGTTAAAGGCGCCGCCTCTTGTTTTGAACCTTTGGAGATGTAAGCAATTAAAAAATTGTTTTATAGCTTGATGCGTTTGCAGTTTTTAGGCGTTCAGGTTTCAGGTCCCCAGAATTTGATAATTTGATATTTTTTACGATAGGAGGTAGTAACGCGATAACCAAATGGTGTTTTCAGTACAACCTGCTTTGTTTATGAGTTATGACGTATTTATATTTACAGAATTTTGAACACTGCGTAGGTCGCTGAGATATGGCACGTAGTACCTTTGAATAGAGGTTTTATATTCAAAACGTAGTACGTATCAGCATGAGGTTATTTTTCATTCAAATACTTGGAACGAAAACCGAGTTACATAGGTTATTTCAATAACCGGATAACCGGTTATTTTTCATTCGAATAAGCCCATTACTACTTTCTTTAATTGTTAGGTAATAGCAGTCGCTACAATTAGCATTAGCTTTTGTAAAAATATTATGCTATGTATAACGTTGCTGCTCTAGAAGATGTCACAATAAATCATTCAAGAATCTCCAAGCTCCCTAGGTACTCTACGATCGTTATTTATATAATGTTAACCTTTTACATTATATAATTGTTTAAGGTTTAGATTTTTGGAAGGAATTCTGAAAGATCTGTCTCTTCAGAAAGACAGAATGGACCAGTAAAAAATATCCAAGGTTTTCTTAGTCCCATCAGGCGATTCTCTGAATGATGTCATTTTCGACAGTGGTCTATTATCAGATGTTTTATCGGACTTTTTCCACTGTCTTGGGTGTTTATCACATGACTCTTCGGGAGTATTTGATCTACTCCCGTCCTCAGGTAAATTAGCCAGGCCAGCGCAGAAATAAAGCCCATTTGGATGCCACTACTGCCCAGAGAATTACAAAAACAGTCTACTGCGTATAGGCTACTGCGCGTACAGTGGTAACATATATATAAGTTTATAAATAAAATATATAACGGCTCTGGTGGCCTAGTGGTAAGAGTGACAGACTCGTAATCACAGCGATCAGTGGTCCGGGGTTCAAACCCCGTGGTAAGTACGAGTGTACGTGAGAAGACGTACAAAAATCTGTACTTCTCATGACTAACCAGGAACACCTGAGGACGAGAGTAGAACAAAAACTCGCGAAACGTCGTGTGATAAAACACCTAAGACAGTGGAAAAAGTCCGATAAAATCAGCTCATCAGGTGATTGTTACTTTGTTCTTCTAACAAATAAGTTGCATTTTTACTAACACAGTTATTACGATTTATTTATTGTTAGGCTATTTAAAATTTCCAATAAAAAATTTATTCTTAGTAGGCGTCTTGTAGAATGTTTGTTTCAAAGTCACCATGACTTACTTTCTCCCTACACTTGCACTTGCAGTTCTCATTACACCTATCGGAAACTCATATAAACTAATATAGTACGCTTTATATACCATTCGGGGAAAACATTCTTACACCTAAACCAAACAATATTGTTCGCGATTAAAAATAAATAAATGCAGAACAATGGCGGGGTTATTTATAAGATTATTTTCATGAGGCGTTCATATCTCTGTGATAACCAAAATTCGCAGAAACATTACACAGAAATCGTTGGCGCGGAACTTCAAGGAAACATATCTTGGCGACTGCTTTTCCCCAACAATTACAGAAATCTCATTTAAATACCTTAGTAAAAGGTTAAGTATTTTCTCTCCGCGTTTGCGGAACTTTCTGCGGAATCGATCGCGCGATCGATCGGTCGCCGGTACTAATTGGCTGGTAGGAAATGATATTTGCATTTAATTTTGCCGCAAACCCCGCTTTTAATTTGACGAGCGCGTTATGAAACGGGAAAATCGCGGCGCAAATTGGAATTCGATTCTGGAAGTGGGCGGGAGGCGCTCGGTCGTAAACAAGGTTATTATCTTATTGATATCGTCCTACCGTCGTTCCTTTGACCCAGACTCACTCTTGTTTGTTATTCAGAATGTATACGCAATTTTCATTATTGCAAGGCTTATTACTTCGCGTTGTCTCCATTCTAATGAGCAACACCGCCTGGGGATGGGCCATGCAGCGCCAGTGGCGTACAACACGTACAGTGTACACTACGATCTCTTTTCTTTGAGGGGAATCTTTCAAATATTTTCATTTGAGAAGTTTACCTGTTTATACAAAACAAATATCGAAGATATGATTAGTATTGAACTGAATCTTCAAGTATATTGCTATTAATCTGTTTTTCTTAAATTACCAATTGCCCTATTTTGTATTACTAGCAGCCCAGTGAGACAAATGTCTCATTTAATAAAACAAAAAAGACCGTTTTGCAAATAGAACGCGTATTCACCACACGTACGTATATGACGTCATTGTTGGTAGCAAACTACCAGTCGCATTCGCCTTGATAAAATTTGCCTAGAATCTAACCTAAAAAGTGAGGATTAGGATAATTAAGATAATAATTAGTGTTAGAGACTGAAATTCGGTTCCTGACCTGACATAACCATTCCAAACATATAACTTTAATAACTTTTTTCTCTATCTCTTACGGTTTGGCTGCTGAAACAGCGTCCCGGACAGACAAGTCTATTAGATAAAGGATAATGTCAATAATTACTATTATAGATAGCTCCTGAAAAATCAGGGGTGGATTCTTTTATCTAGTTACTTGATTTCTGAAAGATTGATGTTCTAATATTTTAAATCTCATTCGCATAAATCAATACCAACTGTCAAAACAAATTTGAAATTCAATTGACAAAATGCCCAATCTTTTCAATGGTACACAACAATATTAAAAACACAGTAAATAAATATTTGTTAATTAGTTCACCTTCTTATTGTCTTTATTTCATTTCTAGTTATGATTTTTAATAAGAAATCACCCACATTTTATTTGATTCACACAACGTTCCAGATGGCAATCTCCTTTTGATCTGCGAATCGACCCTTTCAAGCACCTTCCTGCAATGCACTGTTCACAGACAGACAACACGTCCCAACCGTCCAAGATCAGCAAACTACAATTTTCCTACAGCACTCGGCAAACAGATAACATGCAGACATCCAGTTGCTACAGCAAACTGCCACCCTCCTGGAATGTTTTTCTTTTCTCTGAAGATACTCCTCTGGAAGTTTTACTCAGCAACAAACAGCTTGACGTGATCCAATTTGATTAATGTAATATGTCAAATGTAATTTTTCCAATAAAGTTGACCCAGTATTTCTTCAATGATTCACTTGTATAAATATCAATAAGCTGCATTAGTTAATTCTTTCCTTCTTCTTGTTATTTATTAAAATTACATTTTTAATACACCACGTAGATGTCACGTATACCCTTAAAATATATTTTAATAAAAACTGGGTTATTTTAAAGATTTTTAATCAGACCAAAATAGTTTTTTTTACATTTTTCAAAAGTTGTTATTCTCATTAATCAAAAACAAATTTATTTAACGATATCATATCCCTTTTTATACACTCTAGTCTTATCTATTTGAGTTAAACCTACTAAATTTTTAATTTGTTTCAAATTAAGTATTTATCATTCGTTTTCAAACTGTAATTTATTCAATTATATTATTTTCACATTCACCTGTTTTTC
Source organism: Agriotes lineatus (assembly GCA_940337035.1). Lineage (NCBI taxonomy): Eukaryota > Metazoa > Arthropoda > Insecta > Coleoptera > Elateridae > Agriotes > Agriotes lineatus. The sequence goes on along the minus strand of OW679196.1, from coordinate 109,612,060 downwards.
AAATATCTATTTTCCATACACCTTACACCTGAATAAATCCAAATTATTTTTAACCATTGTAATCTCTTAATTTTTATAAATTTGATTTTCACACACATTTAGGGTTGTATCATAACAGTATATGCACAACTGTTCACATTCCCAGGAGTTATCTCAGCTCCTTTTACTTTACAGCTAAAAAGGGCTTGAATGGTCTCCAATAAATAACGAAATTATAAAATCTGCCTACAAAGGAATGAATAATGTTGGATAAAAGAAACATCTTCTTATGGTATGAAACAGCTAAATGGGCAAGGTGGAACGTGCTGCTGTATATCAACAAACAGAAACGAAAGTATTGAAAGATAGTGAAAGATGAACAAGCAAGAAATAATTAACAAATATAAAAAGGACATTATTAAATGTAAATTATGGTTTAGTTAAAATTAAGTTATATATTTAGGGATTGTCTTGAGTTTCCAGCTATTCGCTAGTGTGTATTCGATTTCCTGTAGCCATCTCCGGCAAATGATTTGATATATTGCTTCTGGTATGGTGTGTGTGCTGAATTTTATATATGTACATGGTATGTAGATGAATCCTCCAAAATTTCCACATTTTTCGTCAGCATTAATGCGTTGTGTATGCAGCAGCTGAAACTCACCTGGCTATACCAGTATTACCAAGTATTTCAGAAACAAAACTTACCTCTGCCGCTCTCCAACCTCGGTAGGCCAATCTCGTTTCGCTTTTCCACTTTACGTAGCGATTTGGTGATGTTTTATGCTTCTTCTTGCCCCGCTTTGTATTTCCTCTTTTGAGCTCTGATGCCACCACGTGTGATACCTGGGGAACAGATTTGTAAGCGGTTTTGAGTGTCCCGTCAAGCTACGCTGGTAAATACCTCTCTCCAAAATGTTCAAGGCTACCTTTTCCTGATACGGCAGTTTTTGGACCGCTTTTTCACAAAATTCGGACTCTTTGTGACTTCTTCTTATAGCCGCTGGCTTACATAATTGTGTATTCCCATGTACCTTCTTGCATTCCCCATCATGGTCGAGCCGTTTCTAGCACGCGGGAACGCAGAATTTGAAATACCCCCTGTGAATATGCCGGATCTTTATTATAGTGTTTTACTTACGGTTTACAGTTGCGAGTCCATGCAGATTGTTGACAATTTGGAAATCGTCTGCTTATGATGTGCCGATTAACTTAGTTATGGCATGCTAAGGTTTTTCAGTTTTGTTATAGTGGCTGTTGGTATTTGACGATTTTGTTCGCAATTTTTACGATACCTTTGCGAGGCAGTACTACAGCGTTTATGTATTTCTCGTTGACGGCTATTAGATGAATTGAAATGTACAAGAATTTGGTCGCCATATGCCTATTGTGCGAAAATACATTCTTGTAGATATATCCAGGCCCTGAAAGCAATCTAAACAGGGCGGAACGAAATAGTTTGAAGGAACAAATATAGAGAGTAAAATACAACTAAGATTAGTTCAGTGCATACTTTTGTGGCAAAAGCGAGATCAGATACAAAGGAAAGCAAGCAGAAGAATTTTTAATTATACTAGGATAAATAGAAAAATATAATTTTCTTACTTCCATGCTTGAAGCGGTAGCTTCACACACTCCAGACAGTACGTAAAATAACACTTTACGCACCAGTGCGTGAAGCAACCGGCAGTGCGTAAACTGAATCGCATCAGTGCGTAAAGTAAATAGCAGTGCGTAAAGTGATTCAAAATTTAAATAATATTTTTCAATGCTTACTGAATAATTGAACTTCCAACGAAGAAATTGTAATATTGCCCTTAATAATAATTATAATTATTACAATAAAGAAAATTCAACCATATCCACTTTTCATTCATTCGTTATTTAAAAGTAATGTCGTAGAAAAAGTATAGTGTGAAACACATATACAGTGTCCGCCATAATATGAGAAAAAATTTCATTTTTGATTTAAAAAAAACTTTTTACGTCAATAATGTTTGCTTGTCTAAAAACTTATTTAGCCCTTATTATACAGGGTGTCCCTAAAAAGGAGGTCAGTCCGTTAACCACATATTCCTTGAGCAAAAATATGATGATTTAACTCAACTTACCTATATACAAAGTTGCTTGGTTTAGCCGCTAGAGGGCTTTAAAAACGATTAACTTTTTTTAATTTTTTCAAATGAGTCGAAAAATCTTTGACAGATTTTATTCATTTTTTGGCCATTTGTACCAGTAAACCACAGCTTTTTGAAGAACAAACTCTAATTTCGAAAATTACAGGGTGTTTAAAAACTTCGTCACAATAAATTATTCATCCATATTTTTGTAACCCCCTGTGTAATCACTACCAATTTTTCTTTCTGAACAGTTACTTTAATTTAGAAGCTATTTTCTCTCTTACAAAATTTTAGGTGAGTAGACGGTTTAGCCACAAAAAAATATTTTCTAAATTTCTACAAGCCCGAATCAGTAATTTTAACGTAACACTAGGCTTGTAGGGATTTAGAAAATATTTTTTGTGGCTAAACCGTTCACCCAACTAAAATTTTGTAAAAGAGGAAATAACTTCTAAATTAAAGTAACTATTCAGAAAAAATTGGTAGTGATTATACAGGGGGTTAAAAATTTTAAAAACGTTTATCATTTTTAAAGCCCTCTAGCGGCTAAACTAAGCAACTTTGTATATAGGTAAGTTGAGTTAAATCATCATATTTTGGGCCAATGAACTTGTGGTCTTCCGTTGTACACGTATTTTCCGGACACCCTGTATAAATTGTATTTTATTTTCAGGTAAACTACCCTTTTTATTCATGATATGGCAAAATGTTAATAAAAAAAGTTGTTCAGAATGAGAAATTATGGCCCTATACAACATTTCAGAAAGATCTGTCGACTTAGATTAAACCGTTATTTTTTAGATTAACAAATTGCATTTATCCACACTGTAATTTTCGAAATTAAGATTTATTCCACAAAAAGCTGTAGTTTACTGGTGCAAACTCATGGCCAAAAAATTAATAAAACCTATCAAAAAATTTTCGACTTACGTACTTGAAAACATTTTAAAAAGTTAACCATTATTGAAGACCTCTAGCGGCTAAACTAAGCAACTTTGTATATAGGTAAGTTGAGTTAAATCTTCATATTTTTGCTCAAGGAATATGTGGTTAACGGATTGACCTCATTTTTAGGGACACCTTGTATATACCGACTGATTTTTACTTATAAAATGGATTTTTTTTAAATTGTCAAAATCCTAAAAGTGCTATTTTTCGGAAATTAAGTAAGATTTCAATGAGATTTTTTTAGAGCGTGTTATCTTAGCTAACTGAACAATCTCAAGGCCTACAAATACCTAACTTATTTAACTTTAGCTAAAAATGAATTGTTCAATTTCTAAAAAAAAAATCAAAATTTCACATACCAAGACTTAATATTAAAATTCAATTTTTTGTAGTGAAGACTAAAGATTTATAATTGGAAAAAATAACATAAAATCTTAATTACTTCTTTATATTTTTTATTATTTACCGAAAAGTAGAATGTTTGCATAATTTTTACGTTTTTTATGCACAGCGTTTTTTAGGAGAAATACTTTTCAATTCTAATTCTTCTTCTTCTTCTTCGGTTCTTTGCGCTCTACTAGGGAGCATAGGGTGTCGGTGACGTTTCATTGACAGTAACTGTAGCAGAAGGTCGTCGCCCTCCTGCTATTCTAATTAATATCTATTTAAATGGCTTCTAGTGCTTTTTTTATTGGTTTTAAAATTGAACAGTCTGTTCCATCAGAATTTGAATTTTCAAATAAAAGCTGCCGGCCACGTCGTGAGTGGAAGGTCACGCCGTGAACGTGAGACGTGAGAGTGAGCTTGCGAGAACGTGAGTGTCTAAATCAAGCTTGAAAACTTGAATACTCACTCACGCGTCTAGTGGAAACTAGATAACAAGCTTACTCATCGTGTACGGACAACAACATCTGACATATACCTACCAATAAATTATAAATATTACAGGTTCCATTTAAAAGAGCATTCAGCAATCAACAAGCGCAATCAAAAGCAAAAGAAAAACAATAAACCATTATGTAGCAGACAATGGTGGCAAAGAGCAAGGGATCCAGCTACCCAAAATCTAACGAGGAATTTGTGTCACAGTAAAACTTAGACAGCTAATAAAAATAGAAATTATCATTAGTAATATCTTGAGTGCATGCCAAATTGTCGATAATTTTGTCGAGTGCACGAAGTGCCCCATAAACTGATCACTGGATATAGAGTAATTAATATGTTATTTACAATGTCCAAATGATTTGAAAAAATAATACACTTAAGATTAACAAAGGAAATCTATAATAGTAATAACATATCATCCTTCCAATTTGGTTTTAGAAAAAACTGCTCCGTATGCCATCAACTACAACACTTATATGAATCGATAGAAAGAGGATTCGAACAAAAACAATTTACTTTGGTCTTATTTTTACACTTAGCCCAAGCGTTTAATAATGTTGGTATAATGAACTAAAACATAAAATAAGCAATCTCAAAATAGCTGAATACGTAAAAGCTGTATTATTCTCTTACCTCGATTCAAATAAGAATACACAACTCGACTATTAGAAGAAGCCGTGTTGGAGTACCACAAGGAAGCATACTTGGGCCGATTCTTTTTAATATTTACACGCATGATGTGCCAACTATTCAAGCTAATCTACTAATGTTTGCAGATGACACGGCCATCCTTATAAAATACCACGAAATAAACTTCGTTGCATCTCGGCTTCAAGCAGCAACTATCACTATCGTTAATGGGTTTATACGATGGAAATTACAAATAAACTAAAAGTGTGCTCCTAAATCTTCACCCTTCGACGATTATCCACCGACAAACAATATCAACGCTAACCCCATCCAATGGAAAACTAATGAATAAATTGTGAAGTATTTAGGAGTGTTCTCGAATACTCGCATAATATGGAAAATACACATAATAAAAAACTCAATCAGGGTTACTCCTGGCTCGCTTAACTCTATCCTGTTACCTATCAATAGAAACTTAGGGCTAAAAATAAAATGCAAATTATTATATTACATTTCTATTATATTCCTGTATCGTTTAAAGCAACGCGACATCAACAAACAATAATAAAATCCAAGTGCTACAGAACAAAAATTTTGCGAACCGCTGTTAACGCCGAATCGTTCGTCAGTAGAAAACAGTTGCACAGAGACTAGGGATTGTAGCAGTGTCTGAACATATTAAAAACCTAACAGTGAAGTTTTCTGAAACTTTAAACCCATGTCAAAGTGTAAAGTTTTAGAGGGCGTAAAAATATTCACAGAAGACTAAAACGTAAATTAACATAACACATTTACACTCAGACAAAACTATCAACTCTATGACTAATTTCTAATAGATTAATTAATAATGTATCTTTTGTCAACATAATTAAGTTCAGCGAAGAAGGACATGTGAACTATTCATATGTGAGTAATGCTAAAAATGAGCATTTCACAACTGCCATGAATAGCATTACAATGTGTCGTTGCTGAACTGGTATATTTTAAATTAAGAAAAAATGATATAAATATGAGTTAGGAAACCGTGGTAGTAAGGCAAGGCGTAAAGTAAATATATGCTACGAATGTACGGTTATTATTTTATATTCTACAGGAGCATACAAGACAACTGAAAATGATTTGTATAGGATATTTTTAAACAACACATCGATGGACATTAAGTACCGCAATGCGTTGCATAATCACATGTTTCACCGAAGTATGCCACAAAATGTCGTAAATTATGAGGATATGCGAATCATTTTGTAAATAATACTAATACAAACATGTTTACAATGTCTCTTTACTCTATCTATTATAAATAATGATTAATGGTGTCTATAGTTTTATGCATGCTCCGTAGTAAGTCACCAAATACATTTAAATTTTGAAAATTATTGCCAAGTTTTCTACGATCCCAGTAGAGGATAGGTCTACTTCAGGGAAGCGATCCAGCCCACTTGAGCCACGGTTCTCTCCCACTTCCAGTAGAGAGAAGAAACCATGTGCCAACCCTAATTCCACCCACAACATTACTTATTCTTTGCAACTATTTTGCCCTTCCCATGCGAAAGGTAAAGGGAAACCACCGCATCGGAACATCTTCCCAAGAATAGAGCAGCTTCGATTAAGAAAAAATATGTAAAATTATTCTCAAGTTAAATATATTAGAGGTAAAACAATCCCGCAATAGGATCTCTGGGTGGCTAGGATTATCTACTTAAGAAAGAAATAGAAACGTTAGGAAACATAAAAACATAAAATATTAGAACGCTTTTAAAATGTAGTAGATTGGAAAACATCAAAATGGAAATGAAAATAGAACAAATTGATATACTGGGAGTTAGCAAAAGCAGGTGATTTTTCGAGTGAGGCGTACAGGGTAATCACATAGGAGCAGCATAAGAAAAGGCTGGAGTAGCAGTAATTTAAGGTAAGAAGTATGGTGAAAGAGTGAAGGGGTATATACAGCAGAATGAAAAAAATGTGTTAGTTAAGATATTAACTAAGCCAATAGACACTCTAATTATACAAGTATGCATGCCCAGCTCTCCAAACGAAGATGAGGAAATAAAAAAGTATATAAAAATGGGCGACATCATCGGATGAGTAGATGGAAACGTAGTAGGAAAGTATGATCTGCGGAAGCAAAACCAAAGAGAAAGCCATTTGGTTGAATTTTGCTAAAGAAATAATTTAATAATAGAAAATAGAATATTTCAACACTACATGAGAAGACGATATCCTTGGAGAATGCCGGGGGAAATACGAAGGTATCAAATACATTATGTACTAGTTAGACAAAGAAACTGTAGAAACTACGCCAGAGCACATGCTGACACGAATCAGAATTTGGTCATGTTGAAACAGAAGCTAACCTTAAACAAGTTAACGAAAAGAAAGGAAACAAAATGGGACATAGAAAAACTGAAATGTGAGGAGAATACAAAAAAGTTTGCATAAAAGATATCGAAGGGAATGTTACAGAAAGATATCGAGATGAGAGGCATCGACGAGAAAGGGAACAAATTTAACCAAGGAGTAACAATAACAGCAAATGAAAATTTTCAACCGCTGAACAAAACGAAACGAAAACCTTGGAGGGAATAATAGGGCTACTCGAAGAAAGGATGAAGAGAAGCCAGTTTAGCAAAAGATGACTACATAAAACGATGATGCAAAAAGATGTAAAATGACATAAACAATAACTAGTTTCGACAAAGTGTCATCATCAGACGTAACATTTTAAGCGCTAAGGGTAACAATAGTCAAGTTAGATAAAGTTGCAAGTAACATTTGGGGCCTGAAGGGCAAGTTAACTATTGTTACCCTTAGCCCTTAAAATGTTACGTCTGATGATGACACTTTGTCGAAACTAGTAACACATATTATAACTTTTTACCTTTTGTAAATCAAATAAATTTGTGGGGAAGACTTCAAGTTCTTCATCATTTACATTTATTAAAATCCAACCCCACTTAAAGCAGCAATGGATTAACATCGAATTACGACATACACAGACAGAGACAGGAAAAGCCGTACTGACAAATTAAAAACTTTTTCGAGAATAGGAAACCCAAATCACAAGGAATAAAAATGAAAACGTAAAGATCTTAATAGAAGAAACGGAAGTAGCTCGGATGAAAAGAATATCTGGAAGAGTTGTAGGGTGATCAGAAAATAGTACAAGATGTGATAGAAGAAGAAACAGTGGAGCCAGAAAATAAAGAGGCGCCAATATTAAAAGACGAATTCAGCAAAGCAGTACTACATATAACATTAAATCAGAGTCCCGGCGTAGACAACATCAGCATCGAAATGATAAGATCCTTGAATGGAAACACCATGTGAGATACTAATTAAAATAGTTCGGGACAGTTATGAAGCAGGTCTAATGCCAAAAGATTTTGCAAGAACATATATCATTCTACTACCTAAAAAAATGCTTCAACTACGTATGAAAAATAACGTGCAATAAGTCTGACCACTCACGCCTCAAAAGTACTTATCAAAATTGTGTACTATAAGATAAGCCAAGCATTTCGGTTTTCGGAAACCTATTGGGACCAGAAAAGACATTCTTGCCCTTCGCCTAATCATGGAAAAGATACGAAAAGACAAAACCAAATACCTAGCCTTTATTGATTTAGAGAAGGCATGCGATAACGTGAAATGGGAAAGAATATTTTCATATACTGGAAAAAATTGGGATAAAATATAACGATAGGAGAATAATATACCAACTGTATAAAGAACAAGTAGCTGTAATAAATTATGGCCAGGAACAATTATAAGCAGATATTTAAAGAGGAGTAAGACAAAGATGTGCCCACTCGCCGATATTTTTTAATATATTCAGCAAGAAATAAATGAAATAAAAGAAAACTTTGACACTGGTATAAAGTTAATGGCGTAAGAATAAGTATGATAAGACATGCGGACGATACTGCTATCCTGACTGACATTGAAGAAAACCTACAATATTAAATAAAATGGAAAGAACATTATGAAGTAACTATAACATGAATATAAATAAAATGGAAAGAACATTATGAAGTAACTATAACATGAGTATAAATAAAAGGAAATCTAAAATTATGGTATATTGAAAGAACAATGTAGGTTACCCAAACATGTGTAAGGCGGTAGTCAACTCCAGCAAGTTCGAGCATTTACATAGTTGCGCAGCACAATAACATCAGATAGAAGCAGTAAAGAAAAAATAAAAAGCATAATTTTACAAAAAGAACTTACTGATGTCAAGTGCGTTATCGCTTCCAACCAAAAGCAACTTGTGAAAGCCTGTATTTGGAGTGTGTTGTTATATGGGTGTGAGACATGGACTATATCAAAGCTAAAAAGAAACAAAAAACAATGAAAATGTGGTATTATATGAGATTATTGAAGATAATTTGGATATAGTGAGATGGTATTAGGCCCACAACTTGGCTCTGTATGCAGTGCAGGATAATGAGCTGCGAGAAACAGTAAACTAGTCGAGAAAGGAACGCAAAGGCTAAGCTTATTTTCAAAGGGTTCGAAATTGACTTAAATAAATTAAAATAATAAAGGAATAGGTTTGTGCATAATGTAAAGCCAGACCGAAGGAAATTAATAGACACAAAAGGTTTGTTATGTGCATTTTAAAAGGAGCGCAGTTTTCAATAAAGCTAAGCATAGTGAAAATTGTGAGGAATCTGAAAGGTGAATTAAGCAAGATGAAAGATAACAGAACATTGCAAAGAGCAATTCGAGAAGCAGGCAACAGGAAAGGAAGTAAATGACGGGAAATGAAGGAATTCTAATGTGCCAGTGCGTTAATAATGAATAAAAAATAATGCAAAGCAGTGCAGTGACCAAATAATAAAAAACGTTTGTGTGTGTGACGCAATAGAACACTTTTAGTTATAAGAAAAAGACAGTAATCTAGATTTTAAGAAAAATGTGAATTCTAATTTATGTACTCAAGTTTATTTCCTTTCATTTCCATTAATTATCAAACCTGATTTCCATTAACATAAGCATAACACCATATCCTAGCAACTAGATGCAATATTGTTTAAAACAAGGAGAACAATTGAATTAAAATTATTACATGTTTGTCTGTTTTGTGCTTCACTTTGAAATACATTTTTATAGTAATAAACAAGCATTTTAGGATTTAAAAATTGTTGCATTTTATTACCAAAGTGCCCAAGTGCATGTACCAGCGTTGGTGGAAGGTTTTGCCACCCAAAAATTAAAAATTCTCCAATTCTATCTACGAGGACATCGGGAGCAATCAGTTCAAAATTTCGAGGCCCATCTATGAACAGATAAAGCAGTGGAAACCAGAGGACAGCATCCCAGGGTAGCTTACGAGTCTGAAAGAACGTCTCAACCACCTTCTGCAGTCAGACGAGCATCTCCAGCAGGAAACCCAAGCAGCATTGCCGCAAACGAGGTAGGGTTATGCCTGCGATTTAAGTGTTTAAGTTTAGGGAAAAGCAGCAAAATACGAGATCAAACCTTCCCGAAGAGCATTAGCTCGTTTCCAGGGTTCCAGCTACGCCGTAGTTTGTGTAATAGGCAAGGCGTCATCAAATTTTGCAAATTTAGCAAGAATTCCAAGCGGCCAGGAACAAATGAGCAGACGCCGTCGGTCCTACGTCATTGCTAAAACAAAACAGTGTAAATTGTTGCCAGGCGCAAACATCTAAATATTTACCTGATGTTTTCTCATATTTTCACGAGTTTAAGCGTTCAGGGAATCGCTGTTGCACTGGGCGGACATTTTGTGGTTTGACAGTCTGTGAATATTTGAACTAAAGTCGCGTATTTAAACTACTGATTTAGAATTGCTGGCTATAGTAAAATTCAGATCAAAAATATAGTGAACTTCGGAACCTAACCTGAGAACGAGCTTATGTTTTCCCATTGAGCTAGCGTAATAAATAATTGCAATTGAATAAAATAGAAAGAGGGGCATGCAACCATTTATTTGAGTAATTGAGTGTTACATTTCAAATTTAACCAACCGAAATTTACTCACAGATAAAAACTTGGAGCAGAGCATAAGAATATTAACTTATTAAATATTGCAATTATTGGCATCCGAAACGTAGAGCTTAGAGAGCTTCCTTTGCATGTTAATGACGCCCAACGTCGGGGCAAAGGTGAATTTATAATTATTTATACTGTCTCGTCCAAAATAATTATCAAGGGAGCCATTATCAGAATATAGAGTGACAAATCACGAAGTTTTGAGAAGAGTAAATGAAGAATGTCAATTGTGGATACCTACAGATACAAAAAAGAGACTCTCTAATAGGTTATGAACTACGAGGAAATGGGGAAAAATGCGAAAGGAAGGTCGCGATTAGAATATACAGTGATGGGCAAAAGTATGCGGAAACACCTGTATATATCCTATACTCTTGAGGAAATATCTATGAAATTTAGGATTTACATAATATTTGTTATTGTAAGTACAATGAAGGTACTTGTAATGTGACTTCCGTTTCAACTTTTTTTTTTCAATATTCGGGTGGAGAATTTGATATTGAATTCAAAATGATCCAGATTTGTACATTTATTGAGCTTTTCCATCAATACATAGGTCAACATCTATAAATTGTTAACGTCGCAATGGCGTTGCAAAATAAAAACAAATGTGTTTGTCAGATAACGGAATTTAAAGTTTGTGCAATTAGTTTACGTTCAAAATGGCTCTTACTCATTAATTTCGTTGTTATATTCACGATTTACTTTTTTAATGCAGAATAGTTAATAACTTCGTTTTCTAATATCTTGACACCATAGGAACTTAATAAATATATAAAACTTATGTTTTCGAATTCGCAATTAAATTCTCTGTCCGAATACTGAAAAATCAAGTATGATCAAAAATTATTTTCATCTAGTATGGCTATGGAATAGTTCCTAATTTTTGAATGCAACTACATTTATACTTAAATATCAAACTTGGCATGCTCTTTTTAAATGACGTATAGTTGCATTCACAAATTAGGAACTATTTCATAACCATACTAGATGAAAATAATTTTTGACCATACTATATAGTTCATTTAAAAATTCTAAATTGTGTGCAACTTCCGGTTAAACCGGAAGTCATATTACAACAATAGGGATACTTTAATTTCATAGGAATCTCTTCAAGCTTATAGGAGATATATAGGTTTTCCATACTTTTGCCCACCACTGTATAAAACAAATACTGGAAGGCACAGGCAGTACATCGCATCAATTAATGAAAAAAAATATGCCTATAAGAAGAAATGGAAAGCCGCTACTGAAGAAAAAACCAAATAAGTAAGAACCAGATCTGGCTATTTATTGTAATATTTTGTTTTATTTTGCATGAATGATTAAGTACCATATGTCACTGAGTACGAGTACCAAATTCTACAAGGTAGGAACGTGCTGACCAACTATCAGGGTATGAACTTGACTACTAATACGCATTTCACGGTGAAGATTGGCAGACTTTGATATAAAAACTACTAATGCAAATTTACTTAGAATAATTTGCATTGGCTTTACTAACAAAGGCTACTTACTAATCGCCAAGAAAAACGTGTTATGCACAAGATGCCTACACAAGTTAGGGAATCAAATCAACAGTTTAAAAGATTTCCAAAACAAATTTTAAAATGTAAAACAGTCTGCTTCAAGATTTCTGAAATTTACAAATGCATTACTGATATAGACATTATAGAACCGATAAGCAGCAGTCCACGTTTATAATTTTCGCAGCCTTTTCGAAATTTCAAAACGTTTAATCAAAACAAAGCTTAAAAGTAACTAACAGGCGCTACAAATCTATTTTCCACTTGATATTAAAGGGATGTACACACACAATCATTGAAAATGCAACACATGTTACACATTTCAAACAATGTTTTTAGAAGGCTACTATAATCGTGTTATCCAAAAAGTACTTCATCGAATGCACACGGTTTAATAAAAGTAGCCCGATATTTCTGAATTTTTGCATGGGGCCATAATGTTGGTTGCATAGCCCTGTTCATTTTCAATGATTCGTTGTGTACATACTGTGTGCAGATTCTCTTGGTTTAGAAGACATTGTTAAAATTATAGTACTCGTAGATTCTGCAAAAAATAACGTTTCTAAAAAATTCTTCTAAATTTATTTATCTAAAAATAATTTAAAAAAAATACATATAAGCGACAATAAACTGAGAGCCTCATTTCGTTCATAAAAAAAATTAAATTAAAATAGAACAAATACATTAACAAATATTTTGCATGCCGACTATACGTATGTTTAGCTGGCTCGAAACCGAATATGCTTTTGGTCAAATATATACAGGGTGAGCACCGTAAGGAATAAAATATTTTCTAATTTTGCTGTAACTGGGGAATAGATTAAAGTAGTAATTTGAAAGTACCCGTTTAATATTCTTCACAAATTTAAAATACCGTATAAGTTCGGAAAATGCACAAAGTAAATGAAAATTTGGTAAACAATTTACGATTCCTTACTGGTTATAAATGGTCAAGTTAAATTTGTAAACAAATGGTACTTGTTTACTAGCTAAAAAGAAATTAAAATTAAATATAAAATCTACAGTAAGTAACCCCCATGGTGGACGTCATTCGATAAACTATCTATTTCGCTAGTAGCGAAAACGGCGAGCCCCTGCACCAGGCACATAAAAGCAACTTTTTTTACATAGTGATCTCTTGACTTCGGAATTCACAACTGGCAAATTGACATTTCAATAAAATAGTTAAAAAACGTGTACCTTTTTCACGATTTTCCGTTAAAAAAGTGGTACTTTCAATTCGATTTTGCGTTAAAAAAGACTTTCACGATCACTATGCAATTGTTTCATACCAGACATTTCGAGCGACCAACAGATATTTTACTTCTAATACTATCAATTCTGAATTAATCAGATAGATACAGCAGGTCACCAAACTATAAAACGAAATTTGCACCAAATTATCGAAGATTTTTCAGGATAAATTCGCTCACAGAGACGTTCCGAACAAAAACGTTTTATAGATCCGGAAGTAAAATTAGAAATCCCAAAAATTTTCAAAAGGAAGTAGGAACCGGAAATAGCTTAGCTTTTCACTGAAGTTGTATACGGTTTAAGAAATGGAATGGCAATTTGGAATTCAAAAACTCTGTAGGCAACGCGATATACACACTGGCATTTAAAGTTTCCTAATGTACTAGAAAAGCGAACCTGGAGAACACACATTTTAAGGGCGTTATGTATATATCAAAATAATATCTGATCAACGGTATGAAACTGTTTTTAAAAAGTAGAAAGCATAAACGAAATCATTTTTCTTACAATAGCAGCAACTGTACTTAAATTTCGGGAGTTTTTAATTTTGTTCGCTTTTAATATTTGTGGTACTTGTCATGTATTCAAGAAAATAAAAATCTGGTGTGATTTTTAATTTTTAAGCATTTGTCAAAAATTTTCAAAAATTACAAATTCTGCAAAAACGGTACAAAATAGAGTTAGTTGAAGAGACAAATTTTCTCTAGAATTTTAAGCTGAATTCAAAAATGTAATAATATACCGGGAGTTCTATTTGAAATAGGAGTTAATAAAAAAAATTTAAAAAAAAACAAAATAAACCCACAAAATGTAATAAAAATGTGAAGTTTGAAAAAAATCGTTAGAGCCGTTTTTGAAAAAATCGAAAAAAACTGAAAAATCACAAGAGGAAACACCTACTTCCGGTTATGCGATTTTCTTCAAAAGCTTGCTGTCGCATCTACATGGTACACAAAACTTATATATGAAGTTTCAACGCCATACCTCTTTTCGTTTTTGAGATATTCTGTTCACAGACACCCACAGACAGACCAATGAAAAAAATATGTTTTTTGGGATCAGGGGACTCTAAAACGTGAAGATCCGTTGAATTTCGAATTTTTGGGGTGAATCCAATACTTCCTTTATTGTAAAATGAAGTAAAAACAAGCAAGATCTTCAGGTGAAAACCAAACGATTATTATTTTACAATAAATACTTAAGTCAGACTAATGGCACATTATACATCTTAGCATTAAAATCGAGAAGAACGATTGTATTTGAATATAAAGTTTGATCTAATCCATCTGGCTGTTTTCGTAAATAAATACTTCTTTTATTGTAAAAGGAAGTAATAATAGCTGCTTATGTATGTATTTATGTAAGTATGCACAACCAAAGCATGTAATAGCTATTTATGATACAAGTACGAAATTAAGGACATTTTCGGACGAGCCGCAGTTTATGACCAAGCGAGCGCAGTGAGCGAGGCACATAAATAAGGCGAGTCTAAAAGTCCGCTTTCGTACAAATTACATTCGTAATTTTTTATTCTACTGCTTTTGAAGCGTTTTTTTTAAATTTTAAAATGACAGTTTAATCGAGAAGGTCGGGAAAAGTCGAGGAGGTCATTATCATACTGCAAAATAGGAGTGTCTATTTTGATTTAGGCCAGTAGAAATGGTTGTTAGTTTTTGTTGCTATAATTATTACTGCCGAAAAGTAAATGGTACTAGTACGAAAAAGTGCGTGTTTTCGGCCGCTAGACACTGCAGAAATTGATAGCTTTTCCATGCGGTAGAACAAAAAATTACTTTTTATGATTATGAGAATCTGATACGAATATTTTGTGATAAAATCTAAATCTGATTAATGGCATTTAATTAAGCAGGAAGCTATTTTGCATTTCACAGCAGAATATTTTCGTGTAGTTGTACACAAACACAAGAACGTAGAAAAGGCATGGAATCCTCTATGTAAAACGCTCGAGTTCTTATTTGATTATATAGCCGTAAATGAATCTACACTTTCGACACCTTTGTGTTAAAATCTACAACATTTATGCATTTTGAGCTCAAGTCTGATAGTATCCACCAGCTTTAATTAAACAAAAGGTCTTGTAGGCACCAATTGTTGCTAGGGAATTTATTTTTTGTTTGTTTAATATTACAATAGATGTTAACTGTAATCCTTAATTAATTTTTCAATGAAGGGCCAATAAGACCTGATGGCTTGCAGCCAAAATTTGTACACGCCACTAGCCTACGGAACTACTGGGAAATACACATTTTCGATCGTATTGAACTGGGTTTTTTAATATCTCCCTGTGCCCGTTTTCTTTGTTTATCTACACATATATCGCACTCCTACCAGCATAGTTGGATGAGCACATAAAATTCATACGTTATTGTTGTGTTCAGATACGCAGTTGATGGGATGTCACCAGACACGTCGGCAAAAATGTTATTGACCTGGAAAAATGACAATGAAAACGACAATGAAGTGCTCGAAGGATTTAAGCATTCTCGGTAGTTTCCAGCGCAGCAAATCGCTGCTCTGAAATGGTAATGAAGATTGTAGGTTTAGTAATTTCGAATGCAAATGCGTCCGTTGCGAAGTGAAAGAAGAAAGATGCCTTAATATTGCAACATACACACAAGGGATGTTTTTAGCTGTCGAGGCTGGGACCCGAATGTAAAGGTGAACTGAGCTGAAATAGAAAAAATGAGAAATTTTCTATTATGCCAACACATAATCACCGGTCTAGTTTTCTGGGCTCTCAATGTACAGTCGTGTTCAAATAAATCAGGGACAATGTTTTTTTCATATGTAGGTTGAGTTAAGAATTGAAGAATATGGATTTCTTGCTATTAGAAAGAGTTATATTAAACTTTGACAGGTAAATTAAATCTGTAACTCTTTCTGATACAGAAAATCCATAGAGATATTCTTCAATTCTTAACTCAATTTACATATGAAAAAAACATTGGCCCAGATTTATTTGAACACGACTGTACTTGCATTAGAATGAGAAAAAATCTGGTGTGATACACGCACACAACATCCTTTTACAGTGATCTTATAATTAGCCAAAAATTTTGTCAAAATTTTTCAAAAATTACAAATTCTACAAAAATCATACAAAATAGAGCAGTAGTTGAATAGACAGATTTTCTCTAAAATTTTAAGCTGAATTAAAAAAAGTAATAATATACCGGGTGTTCTATTAAAACAGGAATTAATAAAAAAATAGAAAAAAAAACAAAAAAAAACATTTTAGAGGTGTTCAACTGGAAAATCACCTATCTCACATCAATACACATTAAAGATGTAATAAAAATTTAAAGTTCGAAAAAAATCATTAGAGCCGTTTTTGAAAAAATCGAAAAAGCTGAAAAATCCCAAGAGTAAACACCATACTTCCGGTTAAACAATATTCTTCAAAAGTTTGCTGTTACATCTAGATAGTACACAAAACTTATATATGAAGTTTCGGCGCCATACCTCCTTTCGTTTTTGAGATATTCGGTTCACAGGCACACAGACAGACAGACACACAGCCCAATGAACAAAAACATGTTTTTTGAGTTCAGGGGACTCTAAAACGTGAAGATCTGTTGAAAACTCAATTTCGAATTTTTGGGGTGATTCCAATATTCCCTTTATCGTAAAAGGAAGTAATAATGCAGTGATAGAACTTACGACGTCATTATTCTTTAGAAATACGATAATAACTATCTTTTTCTACGACTACCACTAAAAGTGGACCTTTTAGCGCTAGCTTTTTTCACTAAAAGTGACGTTTTATAATTTAGTGTGTTTAAAATGAGATCAGCTGTTTACTTTTAGCGCATGTGTTATAAAGTGCAGTGAGGTTATAAAACTACAATTTCGAACTCTAAGTGAGGTTGTAAAGTTATTCTAGTTACTTCTTGCGTTAGAGGTAAAGCGTTTTTTTTAATAATTAAAGCGTTATGTAATGAATAAAGTATAATTACCTTTGATAACTGACTTTGACAGCACTGGTTCCACAAACATTCACCTGCGCGTCAAGGCCATCTCTTTATTATGACATAAATTATAACTGTCATAAATGCAAACCTTTGTTAAATCAACATTTATGGATTAATAACAGAAAATTGAAGGTCGTGTATGCAAACTCGTGCTAAAAGTGTTATTGCATTCGACATGTTATGAAACGAAGCTGAAGGCACATGGCTCGTGCATAAACATCAACTTTTAGCACTTGTTGCATAAATAGCTATTATATCACCAAATAATTGTTCGTTGAAGTTAGTAGTTATTAAAAAATAATAGTTTCAGTTGTTTTTTACAATTGTCATAAACAACGATCAAGGATTCATTTTAGCGACAGTAAGTAGTCTGTCGTTTAATATTCCGAATAAGTAAATATATACTATCTATAACAATTAATATATTCGTATCGCATTTAAACTGTGTGCATCAATCACAGCGTCATACAAAAGATTTAAATATTTCCAAGCGAAACAGTACAAAAAAGAAATACTGCATAAAATGTTCCAGGCGTAGCTTAAGATATTATCAAACTACTTAAAATTCATTATTGTAATATTTTTCGACTGTTACTGTTTGTATATGTTGTGAATAACGACATGGCGGCCAATTCTTTTATTAATCTACTGTTCAGTTGTAAGAGCCCGACGCATCTCTTAGCCTGATCCTTACACCACGCCATATTCTGCCGAGAGCTAAAAGAGCTAGCCGAGGCCTTGTGGACCCCTTCGTTTAAGGGTAATACATTATATTCAACTTTTATTGATTATAGTTAGAAGAATAGCATCCATAAAGCTCACATAAGTAGTATTGAATTGTTTTCCTACGAATGAGTTTTAAACGTTCATTTATTTAATCAGTGTCATATACAATTCTTAAAATTTAACCATGCATTTGTTTCCGATATTACTATGAACAGTGTTTTGCAAAAGTTAAAGTGATTTGACTAAATGCAATACAACAAAATTGATTCAGGTTATAAAGTGAGAGAACAGCAACATTTTTTTTTTCTAAAGAGTTGGCGATGTAGATTGTCTAGATCTTCGTACAGCAAAAATATCTGTTAGAAGATATATGTAATTATAAATATGAAAATACTTAATTAAAAGATCTGCAAGTTTTATAGTGTAATTCACAATCAATGCCATCTATACAAACAAAGCAAAGCATATTCTGTCCACAGTTATAAAGCATCTTAGCCAGAGTAGAACAACAGCTGAAGTTGAGCTCTGGAGTTTCGTTGTCACAGTGCTATAAAATCCTAACCTCATTTCCTATATAGATCTGCAATCCTCCATCATATTCTATCTTTGGTAAAGGGCATCAGTTGTACTTAAACTGTTCTAAGGCCTCAGACAAATGATGTCGGTTGGACTTGGAATCAGACATTCACAAACAGAGATGGAACAGTGATGTGGTTGTGAAACTGCATATGGAAGGTCTTTGAATGACCACCACATTATTTTTCGTAGTTAAATATAAATGGCTGCAGACGGTGGAAAAGGAAGAAATACTGATCATGGTTTTCGGTTGCCAAGATCTGGCAGAGGAAGAAATTGTGGTGCTCCCCAGACCGTCATCCAGCGAAACCACCACACAATTAAATCTATGAATATATACAAGACAGAAATAAAGATCCTACTTGGAACGTTAGCAGTATGTATGGATCTGGTCAAACACAAAATGTCGAACAAGAAATGAGAAGGTTAGAGATAAACATCTCGGGAATTTCTGAAACTAGGTGGCCCAGCTCTGGAGAACGCACCATCGGAACAGGGAAAATGTATTACTCAGGAAGTAACGATACACACCATAGGCACGGAGTTACAATAATAGTAGTCAAAGAAACAAGTAAATCAGTTATCGGTTTTTGCCCATTTCAGAAAAAATTCTGTTGGCACAGCTGCTCAATAGGCACGGAAAGCTTAATATAATACAAATTTATGCACCTACGAAAGATAAGAAAAACGAAGAAATTGAAAACTTTTATTCACAAATACAAAACGTATTAAGAAGCACAACAACACGAGAAGTAACAATAATTATGGGCGATTTAAACACCAAAATTGACCAAGGGAAGTTTAATTATATGGGTCAAGTCTCTACATTCTAGCAAATAATATTTTGATTTGTATAAATTGGAAATACATTTGCTATAAACTTGATTATCGTGGTACTATTTTTAATAATTTAATTGTAAACGCTTTGTGTAATTGTGATTTAACTAATGGGATCGCTACAATACAGGATATTATTTAACTAAAGGAAAATTAATTCAGATATGGCGATCCAACCTCACAATCCGCAAAACACATTATTTATTAAACGACAATTATCTGTGATTACGTAATTGAAGGGTTGCCTAAGTGATAACAATTGCCGTAAGTAAATACACGTCACAAACAAAAACACTTTACGGACGTTTCTTACGGAAGTGCACAAAAAACCTAGACGCCACCAAGAAATTCACAAAAATGCAATCTTTTAGGGTAAAGCTTTCTGACCTTTTTGTCACTTTTGGAATGAAAACTAGGGCTTAACTCGAGCCCCACCAAATCCCACGATGCCTGGGCCCCACTTTCTTCGTTGGCCTGCCGATGCAATCCGGTGAACACCCGCATAACGACTGCTGTAGCTTTACCGCTGCGAGAGAACCTCCAATTCAGCCGTTGCCTAACACCTAGAACTCCGACTGCTTTCCACGAAGAAAAGCTGTCACTCACGCTGTCTATCTCTAGCTCACGGGGCACCAATTACTCTGTCCGAAACTAGCCACCACGATACACAAAGTAAACACATTTTTTAAACTTCTGCAGAAGTGCTACGAATCAATGCACTCTACTACAACATACTCACAGGATATACAATTAATTTTAAAACTCACTGAACTGGGAAAAGGGTATTTATTTACAATTTAACAATTCTGTATTAAGGAAGCCAAATTAACACCACCTCACAGTTTGGCTTCCTTTCCCCAATTGTTTGTCTTCAATCTTACATTGTTTTACATTGTTTCCAAGCCTACTCTGATTATATTTTGTTCAAATGAAGGCTAACACTATTTTTAATGCCGTTTTACAAATTATTATCAAGGCTAAAGCTATTTTATACTATTTAAAAGAATTACACTTGCACATTTCTGGAACATTTTATAAAATACTATTTGCTATGCTTCGAATATTATTAGTTGCTATTATAATCACAAAGCCTTAAAATGTATTCATAGTAATATTAATAAATGAAAGATGCAGAAATACCATTAGATCTGTAAAAACATATCCAGGAGCGGACGTATTTTCCGACTACAACTCTCTTGTCATATTTTATCTTAACTTAAAAAACAGTTAATAAAAAGATCAACAAAAATAAACTAAATTTATAACAACTCAAAATAACAAATATATAACAAATGTTGAAACAAAAGATAAACAAAAATCTATCAAAAATGGAGAAGTCTGAACATAAAAGAGAGAACAAAATAGCGCAACAATGGATGACTTGCAAAAAAATCAATCTTCGAACTAAGTGAAGAACTACTGAAACAAACAAGGTATAAAAGAGAAGAGTGGAGACGAAAAATAAGAGAAGCAAAAGAACTATGTTACTCTGAAAAGTGTAAGGAAATATAAAATCTTCAAATTAAGCATGATATGTTTAATGTACATAAAAAAGTAAGGAAAGCAGCTGGTACAACACATAAGGGTTTACAGGTGGAAAGAATGTATCGAAGAATCGTTCAGACACCAAAGAGAGGAAACCACTCAAATACACACATCCAACGAAGACATAGGACCAGACAATAATAAGTGAAATAATACACGCTTTAAAAACAATGAATAACCGAAAAGCTACAGGTCCGGCTGAAGTATCAAGTGAGCTATTGCAACTGATTGATGAGGAAAGCATAGATATATTATTATATCTATTAAATACAATTTATAAAACCGGAACTATACCACAAGAGATGTTAATTTGAACATTTGTATCTTTACCAAAGAGAACAAATGCCAAAGAATGCCGTGATTACCGCACTATAAGCTTTATTCCTCACACACTGAAAATTCTATTAATTGTAATCCACTCTAGGATACACTCGCAGATATTAGTGAAACACAATTCGGTTTTCGAAACGGCCTGGGCACAAAGAAGCATTATTTGCATTCAACGTGCTTATCCAGAGGTGCTGAGATGTTAACCAGAGTGTATATGTCTGTTTCATAGATTACAACAAAGCTTTTGATAGGGTGAGACACGACGTACTTATAGAAATTCTTAAAACAAAAAATTTGCTAATCGAGATATGGGATTTACATACAATTTGTATTACAACCAGAACGCTATAGTAAGAATAGGAAACAAAAGATCAGAAGCAACGGAAATTCAAAGAGGTGTAAGGCAAGGGTGCGTCCTGTCGGCCCACTCTATTTAATGCCTACGCAGAGGAAATAATGAAAAATCCATGGAGTTTGAAACAGCAGGAATAAACGTTAATGGAGAACCAATAAATAATATGATATGCAAACGACATCGTGATAATTACTGAATACTTGGAAGACCTAGAAAGGGTAATGAATAAGTAATTGACTATAGTGAGGAATGCAAGCCGCATTCCTCATTCTCTCAAATCAAGAAAGCAAAGTTTATGAAGATAAGTAAAGACAATAATAACAATGACAGCCTAAGAATTAGAGGAAAACAGATAGCAAGAGTTAACAAGTCTAATTACAGAAAATAACGACTTCACAGCAGAAATAAGGTCAAAAATCGAAAAAGTATAGAAAATGCCAACTAGGATTCCAGTTCTCGGCTTAGTGCGGTTCTCGGAATCACCTGAAGAAGAAGACGAATAAAATAGTCTGTTAGCCAGCGCTTTATCGAATTACCGCCAGTTTCTTCCCATTGCTGTGCTAAAGGTAGTTAGTCCTTCACTATTTTTGAATTAAATGTGTTTTTAGCTCGCATCGCAGTCGTACAGAATTAATTGGCAGCGTGTATTTCGTCTTCGATTCTACAATTTGTGTCGCTGGCGGCTCCAACAGTGGGCTCTTGCAGTGTACTTTTAATGCGCGCCCTGGAATTCCACATTTCTGGTTACGTTCGGACGGCGTGCACCTCATCATTGCTTGCGCTAGCCAATTTATACTTGCGTTTCTAGGCGTCTCATCGATCTCAACGCGGCTTGAGACTACCACCTGGGTCTGCGAATTATGCTTTCGAGCTGCGGGCTCTTTACAGGAACTCGATTTTGACAGACTGGCCTTGCTATCTACATCGATCGATACGCATTCGGAAAAGCAGGCTAGGAAATTATTTAATTAGCAGGAAAAGTTTCCAAGTCTATCGACACAATCTTCAGTGCGCATTCAACTTACGAACTTGTTATAAATCAGTAGAGGATTAAGGGAGCGATTTTCAAATATATCGCCACGATCTTCCGTGCACATCATTCGACTTGGAAACCAGGTGTTAATTATAAGGGAATCACTTCCGTGCGCATTTGTCTTGGACGTGAAGGTGCAAAAGGCAGTTCGAATAATTCAAGCAGAAAGAGAGGTTATAGGTCAGGTTAATATTCTTAAGCAGTTCAACTAGCCATGGAGAAGATAAGAATAGAACTTTTCTTGCATGAACGCGGTTTCTGGAATGAAACAAGAACGCGATCGCCCCAGGTGCTAGTCATTAGATACTCGTCTTCTCGGGTTCTGCACTAGCGGTTCCTCCCTTATCAAGTTTAAGCAAGGGTAATGGTAACTGATGGAGGCCGTGAGCTCTCCAGGACTCAAGGTGTCTCCCGGATATGGCTTAAGTTCTGGATTCGAGTCTGAAAAGAACGTGTTAAGTGGACGAGACTGACCAGTCATCGCTCTCTTTTACTAGTTCAGAGTTTTCCTCCACTTCGCTTAGGTAGGGGGACCTAAGTGGAACAAACAGGGGATTTGAGAGGACCCGCCTGTTGATGATTCTCACTTAAACCACTTGGTGCAGTTGACTACATCTTGCTGCGACCATTTGGCTTTATAAATCTCTTTGTATTGCATCTTGCCGTTACTAGATGGCTTTATGTTAACAAATTGCAGCATGGGTTTACCACATTTCTAATCTAATTTGTAATCAAGCGAAACGTGTAACGTTTACAACGCACAAGGAAACTTACCTGACAGTGACATTACATAAACAGCAGCTACGACAAGCAAAAGAAGCAAAATATCTTGAAATATATCTCAATTGTTGTCTTACCTCTTATCCCTCGAAAACCAACTACTATTATGCAAGGTCATACTAAAACCAGTATGGATCTATACGATCCTGCTGTGTACAGACCCTATAGTAATTCCAGCACTAAGTGCTGCATACCATCGTGAAAGCTCCATGTTATCCCATTTTTTCGGAAAGAAAAAGTGGATGCAATTTTGAAGCAAATCATGGAGAAAATCCCCCTCAATTTCTGGCAGTTTGGAAGACAAGTGGTGACATACGTCCATTATTTGTTTTCTTCATTCCTTATAAGGACAACTTTTTAATTTGGCGCTTTTCCGCTTTTGTATTCCAAATACTACTATTTTTCCCGCTCCTTTAAGCCTACATTGATAGTTTAACTACGCTTTAAAACTCAATTTCGTTCATTCCAAACACTAGTGCCAGCCTATTTATGACCATCGATTAAAATTTAGATATGGTTGCTTGCCGTATAATTGACGCCTTATCTTAATTGCTTTTTGGCTTCAGCGCGTCGGCCGTTCGTACAGGCCGGGAGTTCCTCGTTCTAGGCGCGGGTGTGATTGTGTCATGTGGTGCAATAATTACGCTTTCGTGCAAGTCAGAGAGAGAGAGCTCGTTAAGTAGAGCACGCGCGTTCCTTTGGCTTAAGGATCAGCCGCCTGAGTTCAAGAAGGGAACAAGTGATCTTTTCGCCGTGCAATGTCGAAATTAAATGAAACTATGTGGGTGTTAGCGGTCAAGTTCTTGGTCATGTAAGTGACGTTTGGTGTAGTTCTTAACCGAGGAGTTCCCGTATCGCTGAGTTAGCAGCTTCGATTGACGTCTTGGGGCGGATAATTAATTGGAAAGGTCGTTTATGCTAATTTGTTAATAAAGTTACGTGTACCGTACCGCACCCTTGATGTCGTTAACGTTCTTCGTTCTACCCTTCTTGGGGATTTAACATCATCCAGACCCACTCGACAAATAGACCCCAGGTCGTTCCTCGCAGTCCTTCAAGCATTTTGGGACAGTTGCTTGAGCGCGACCTGCAGCTCCGTTGGACAACATCACCGTAGCCAGCTGAATCCCTCAAAGGTATTGTGTTTTCTTTGTAGTAATTTTAAAGTGTACATTGTGCTGTGAAGTGCTTCTTGAAGTGTCGCCAATTTGCGTAGCGTTGCTAATTTAAAATTAAGCGTTTGAACTGTTGTGACTGTTATTAAGTCAATTTGAGTATTTACCGTCAACACGTTAATATAGGTCATTTTCAATTAGTTGAGCTTTTCTGTAGCAGATTTATGACGTTTGCATGTGTTTTTTGTGGTATTTGCCTCTGTAAAGGGATTCAGGCAGCTGTAAGAAAATGCAAGTAATGTACGTCCAACGCAGCTGTACGTAGACAGCAGCCTCAATCACTGCCAAGGTTGAATTGGAAAGATTGGGCCATCGCTTCCACTTTCTCTGTGAGCCCACCTGTGTTTTTTCTCGATTTAGTAAAGTGGTGGCGTCTGGCAATGAACATCTTTATTTTATTTATTTATTTATTTAATTAGCACTCAGCCAACAGCCGTTAGGCCAATTACAGGCGTCGCTGTGCAGTTATGAGGACTTCCAACCCCACTAACGACTGCCATGATGTTGTATGACCGCCGGGACCAACTTTTTTCCGTGATAGCCGTACCACGAGGCGCCGAGAGATGCAGTCGTGGAACTCCCATCCAAGTTCTGACCAGAGACAGCGTTGCTTAACTCTGCTGATCGAACGTGGACGCTTGTTCAAGCTACACCACTCGGGACCCTTATTATTTATTTCGTTTACCGGGTCGTTGCCATAACTAAGGTAATAAGGAACCCCCCTTCTGAATGTTAGTCGGCAAATTTTGTTACAGTCCATCGTAACGTAATTGGGGCAACGGATCCGAGAATTTTCCAATTTGTGTCATTTTATCGGGTAACTGATGGTTGAGTATTTTGGGTGTCAAATTCATGTCGCAACGACGGTTTCGTTGTGTACCAGCCTAATTATTGATCTACTGATAGCTTCACGGTAGTATACCTTTAGTTATCAGTATGTAGGGCTTGTGCGACATTCACAACTAAAAATGTGTCTATATTTCCTGTCCAACGCAGGGGTGAACGTTCTCATTAGTTCTTTCCTTCAGTCCTTCGGCACAGCAAGCTTATCTAAATTTTTGTGTCATTTATATGGTGGAGAATAGGTTTTATTTCGTTAAGAACTGAACCATTTGACCTTATAGTCGTGGTTGGCATTCCTAACAACCATCTGTAAGGCATCTACGATCGATAACATTTTTCAGCAGCAAACTGAACCAATGCAGATAAGCATTTGAATATAACGTTGTGACGCTTCACTTATGCAATGATTGGAGTGTCACATGGAGAGTGAAGCCATCCTTTTACGAATTTGTTTCAGAAAAGAGGTTTGCCACGGGGAGATGCTTATTAGTCGAGTATACTGTATAGCAATGCATTATAAAATATAATAGGGAACGGTTGAGAAATATTACAGGAATAATTATTAATAAATCTGTAAAAATATTAGTACTTGCGACCATATATATGTAATAGGAACATCAAGAAGAGAAATGGAGGAAACTATAAAGATGGGGACAGATATATTTTAAATTAAAATAAAACTGCAATAGAGGCATACAGCACTGACGATGTAAGAAGTTTATCTATCTCTTCGTCTTTTCACCTTTACAACCTTTGCTATGAGTAGTTACCATGTATCATGTGGGTTTAGATCGTGTAAATGAAGGGATCAGTTTTCTAATATTTCTCATTATTTACATCTTTTTCTGGTCTTTCCCTTTTCTGCGATGTTTCCTCATCGTTTCCTACCATAAAATGTTCGTCCCAAGTCACATTATTCCTGGTTCTTTAAGATTTTGCAGTATTGTTTCGCACCATCTCACTCTAGATATTAGTACCTCTTGCTTTTTCTAAGTAGTGTGCATGTTGTGATCTTCTTCAACACTTATTTTCTGTCGATTCGCATAAATTGCCGAAGCCACTTAATTCATTGGGTTTTTATAAATCTCACTGTGTCTCACCCAAATAATTAAAATGTTGAAGTGTTTCTCTATTTCAAGCAGTTGTTAGTTATGTTTGCTTAGTTTGTACATTCTTTCATAATGCAAATATTATGTTTTACTTTTGATGATGATGTGCAGTTCATTCCCTCTATATTTTTCATCTTACCCTTCCTCTAAACTCGGTGGTTCTATCTCATCTTCATAAGTTCTGTCTTTTCCAGTGCTCCTCCGCGATTCTTTTCCTTTCTTCCCGTTCTTCGTATAGGAATTTTATAATAAACTCTTCATACACGCTTAGTTGTTAGTACTCTATATTTTTTTTGTACAGCATTATTAGTGTTTAACTATCTCATTCTTACTATGCATGCTCCTGTTGTTGCTTCCTCACATTCGTTATCATTTCTGTTTTCTTCCGTAACATTATTAAACGCTTAATTCATTTACTTAACTTGGCATCCTCCTACTGTTTTCAAGATCCTTATGGTGAGAATGGTTAAGTAGGGCACCATGTTTAATAAATGTGTGTCTTCGCGTGGATATATGAGTGTGTAGCACGTGATAAAGGCTACAACCTTATCATCTATTTTTTGAATAAATTTCCTACTAAACTTACTATTCGCGTTGCAATATGGTCTACCATTTATCCAGTTGTTATCCTGTTTTTATTAATTTACATATTACCGCCACAATATCTATACTATAAATAAAATAATAATATTGATAATAATAATTTATTTATTAAGCACACCTTGAAAACAAATTATAAATTCGTATACATATAAAGTTTTAAAACTACTAGAACTACTTGAATGTAAACATTGGTGATTCCACTGCCTATAGCAGTTCCTGAACTTTTTTTTGCACGTCTAAGTTTAACAAGTTCTCAATAAGTAAAGCAAATAAAATAAAGTTCAGCTCACATTGGCTGCTTTAGCATAGGGTATTTTACAAGCACGTGTTAAAGTTTCGCAATGTTCTCCGAACTTTACGAAACGACTTAGAAATTCTGAAGAGCGATTGTAAGAATTACTCGAAAGCCCTTTTATTACGTCTTCTTAAAAGCCCCTTTGTGACTTTGACGCAGTTTGGACTTCCTTTGTAATTTGCGTGCCAAGTTTAACTAACGTGCCTAGATTACGACTCGTGATTGAAAGTTTATGGTTCGTTTGAGCAATGTTTGGGTTTTAATTTTTATAATGGAAGGAACAAATTATAGTTATTAAATTTTGTTTTATTTATTGAATTTTTAAGTTGCAAAGAACTCAAAGTTATGCAAGGAGGAAATTATAGGAGAGAATCGGAATGAGATTTTTTAAAATGTGTTGCTTATGCTAGTTTTAGTATTTTATGTACAGGAACATCCTTTGAAGTAAATTCTCGTTCCACTAGTGCGACTTCTAAAATTTTTCATTAACATTTATTCTTGTAAACAGCCCAAAAGGGGCTTCCCGGATGTAGCAGCAATATTAGTTATTTATTCAGCCATTGTTTACTGCAATTTCCATGAAAGAGAGCAGCAGTAATCTGGAGCATCTGGGATTAGGTTCGACAAAATTAATTTAAGCCTTTGTTTGCCAGCTTCGCGATTCTGCAATATTTGTCGCCTCTGGATCCGAGCAAAGACGCAGAAACGTAGCTGAGAACGCTACAAACACCGATAAAATTCTGTCCGAAGCATTCGCAGTATTTTATTGCCTAGTGCCACTAGCATATCGCATAAAATAGTAATGAAATTCCCATTTGCAGAATGAAGAGAATGAAAATTGATCTCGCGAGTGCTTTGGAGGAGCTCGGGAATAGCAAAGTGGAATGGAGGAAAACCGCACGGGAGGGTTTAGATCTTGATTATGCCCTGCTGCTCCCCAAGAACCTGGCCGACGAACTGATGACCCAACTTGAGGATACTGTGGAGTATTATGATGGAGCCTTAACAAAGGTAACATTTACTTTTATTTTTTCATAAGCTGTTTTCGAACTGCTAAAAAATATTACAAATAACAGCAATCTGAATAAAACATGCGACGCGTGTCGTTTTCTTTTTTCACTAACGCAAGTTGTCATTGCTGCTAGAATTTCTACTGCATTTTGACTTATTTAGCAACAAAACTGTAACTTTGTTTAATTTTCATAAAATTTGAATCTTATTGTGCAATAATACTATATTGAAGTTCGAATGTTTTCAATTAACAATCCTTTAATGTAAGTTAGGTTGCCTTCTAAATTGTTTGAACGCCTTTAATCTGATATTTGTCATGCTTTGAGCGAATGTCACAAATACTAATTTTACAAAACATGGAATAAAAGTACAAGACCATTTACATGTATCTTTGCAATTTCTGTGTAGTAATTTACGTGAAAAATAATGGAAATTTAAAACTTAATGTACAGATGACAGCCTGTTCGTTTTTTAAACCACCTTATTTTTCCCTTCTGTTTATCCCTGAAGAAAGATACCTAGAAGCTGTATAAACATACCAGAAAAAAAACAAATAGGAAAATAAAACAAATAAAGGAATCTTAATGGGAGAGATTCGCAAAAGAGATGGAGAAGAATATGCACGGAGCTCAAAAGCGAATACAGAATATGATAAACAACAGAAAACCAGAGATCATAAACAAAGTACACATATCGGTTGAATAGACGAAAGGAAAATGACTAACATACTTCAAAGAGCTTTACAAAAATGAAGAAGATACACGCATTATACAGATTAGGAAAGCACAAGAAGACTAAGATAACGCAATCGGAATAACAGAAGAAGATATCAGTCAAGCGCTTAAAAAGTAAAAAATAATAAGGCAGCAGGAATCTATATTTTTTTCTCTTCTTTCTTTCAGGCTAAATGTACTCATAAATGGATGCAATAATCCCCTTTAATATTCTACGCTTCTCTATCTCTTGCAATTTGACTGCAGGTCTTTTCGGCTATTTTTGCTATTTCATCAGTCTATTCTGCGCTTGCATATTCTGTAACATGCATTTTATGTATTTCTTTGCTTGTTAAAGTTAAGCAGTGTATTCTGAAATAGCAAAAGTGCGTAGAGCCGTCCCTATGCATGCAGCACTTAAATTTGTGTGTATGCCGCAATAAATGCAGCGCTTAAGCCTTCAGCGCGATGAGGGGAGTTTCAGCTCATGCAAATTCACGAAGAAGAAAGCAGTCATACGCCAGCCTCAGTGAGACTACGAAATATATTGTGCAAATTTGCCTCAAGGCGAGCTAATTGTTAGAAGCGATTTAAAAGGACCTTGCAGTAAATAATTTGCTGCATACAGAGTCTGTGTAGGTTAATCCAGTTTTTGAGTTTTCGCAAGCGCATTCATCATCGCGTACAAGGTAAGTACGATAATTAAACCGCATCCCAAAGGTGCCTTCGTTACGAAACCGTGGCGTTGGATGACCGTACGTCAATAGTTAGCAGTGGCGAGTGCGGTCTGTATGATAATTTTTCACGCCTTGTCTTCTAAAATTGGATGATGAAATTCTAGAGCAAGTCAGTATGTGACGCAGTAAGCATTCTTCGGGGGATCACATGTATCCCGAGTTACAATAACTGTTTACAGTTAAAAGCGTTACCTTACCGTACCGAAAATACTGGAGTTAATTAAATAGAAATGACGAGCGCCAACGAATCTTCTAATTGCGACAAATGTATCCAGGTATCACAGAGAATTCGTAAACTCAAAAGTAGCACAATACTCTTCAAGAAAGCATTCAAAACCAGGTAGCAGTAACATAAGTAAGACGATGTATTAATAGCAATTTCCAATAACCACAGATAATAAATATCATACAAAACCAGCACAGTGTACACAGAATTATTCAATAAATATAGCTGAATATAGTCCACCTCAAAACACATAAACTCGAATACTATAACTAGCAAGTTTACATTTATAATATTCTAAAATGATAGCAAACGTAAAACCCACGGGGTTCGGAGGGAATCCAAGCAGAACTTTCTGGCAACACAGAGCAGCAAGAACAAATTACTACATTACTAAATAGGCACAGAAAACCTCGGCAAAGCATGTCGGGCTTCTCCCAAGCTTACAGCAGCACTGTACCAAAATTCAAATAGTGTTAAAATAGAAAACGTTAAACTCGCAGGCACCAATTAGTTCTAGGACGTCAAACGTACAGCACAATAGAAGGACGAATGCCAGGCAAATCCAACCAAATAAGAAGGCTCGACACTAGGGTGCTGCAGAAAAGCCAGCACCTGCAGACTCGCATCCGAATAGTAGGAAGTCGAATCTCTAGCTATTATAGATCAAAGACGCCAGGTGTACGTCGATCTGTACCTTGCGCTAACAGCTGATGAATTTTGGGCCTCACGCTAGCAGCTACAAGAATGCCCAAGGTACTATAAAACGTCTAAACACGCTGTACGACGGAAGCTTAGAGGAACTTATCCCAAACATGGGCCACGTGCAAAAGGAATTCCAACAGCTTGCTAACCAGAATATTCCGCCAACAGTGTAGAAGGTATACTCTTTAAAAATCGACCAGAGAAGCATAATCCGCTAAATATAGAGAGGGAAAACCTAATACTTCACAAAAAGCCTGTCGACCTCTTGGCGACCAACGTGGAAGCTGAACTGCTGGAAACCATAGCACAAAACGAAAAAGAGAGCGAAAATTCAGAATGGTCATTTTATCTTATCGAATGCAGATAAACACTCATCGAGACAAGGAAGAGTGCGCGCGAAATTGAAAATATGCGACATAGATCTAAAATTCAACCAGACCTGTGTATTATAAAGGTTGAACTGACTTCTTTTTTTATTGCCTCTTTTGTAATAGAACACATGTCCTGAATGTAGAATTGGCTCTTCTTCTCATTTCCTTTTATATTCGCTGATGTCTATTATATATTCCATTTGATATACGCTGATTCTTCTACACATTCTTGCATTTTGTCAACAGATGATAAAGTCCTCGTAATAACAATGTGAAACTCCCATGGTAGCCTGATCGAATCAGCGTATTAACACATTTTGACCTTTTTTTTACAACCGCTACCGTAGTTAGTGAATGGGGAACTGCCGGGGAGTGAAGGCTGTGATTGTTTCTGTGATATACCCATACGGGGATATTAGCCATTTCGCCTGCCGTAGTTGCCATTACCAGTAGATAGGTGGAAGGTAAATGGGTAGACGAGTGAGACAGAGGTTAAAGGGGATACATTTAGGTTGGGGTCATGGTTGCACCAGTAATAGGAGGTGGGAGAAATCAAGAGCTCGTGTGGGCATATTCACTATGCTCCTGAAGCAAATCTCGTAATAATAATGAATAAGATCTATACTGATCTACGGAGCAGCGATGCGTACAGGCTCTAACAAGACAGATTTTAAAACAATAGAAATTACCTTTGTACCGCTCCCTTAGACGAAGGGTGGACACGACCTGGGCTAGCTCATTAACTCTAGGTAGCATATGGCGTGGTGTAAGGACTAGGCGAGGCAATGCTTCAGACTCGCCTAAATATCGAAATTAGTATGCAAAATTTAACTAGAAGAGGCATTCTTAACCAAGCTGTTTACGGCCGTTCGTGCAGAACAACGCTGCTGGCAGTTTTAGTTTGTTTAAACAAAAGCGGTATTCGCCTGCTCGTAGAATCTCAGATCCGTGAAGGCGCTTAGTGAAAAATCAGAAAAGCCTTGCAAGTGCCCTATCTCTAACGTCAGACGCTTTATGCGATAAACCTGAAGTCCTTTGCTACATTATGTAAATATAAGGTGGTCCGAAAGAAGATTCTAATTGCTAGAACGCGCTATTGAAACGGGGCGTTACAACTTAATAACGATCATAGGTAAAACAAGAATGTATATAATCAGAAATGAAGACGTAAGGGAAGAATGTAACGTGACAGACAGTAAAAAATAGAACGAACTAATAAAATCATCACACGAGTAGGCAACGACCGTCTAATAAATATTGCAAGACCCCTAAAAGCACAACCCGAAAAGATGGTTGGAAAAGAACTTCAGAAGAATAGCGCTAAACATGTGAAGAAATATAGGATGTCGCCTAAAAATAAGTAATAGAAGAAGTGCCCATATGTTAAAACGATTGTATACCACATAAATAGTTTTTTATTATTATTTAGAATTAGGATATTTCCCGATTTTATCGCCCCCAAAATATGCAGTGTTAGGTAATGGCCTACTTTTGTTTTATGGTTAATACGGCTCTGGACAATTATACTTAAATAAGTGTTTGCCAAAAATTTCAGATGTAGCAGTTTAACCAACAATTTCTAGTAATTTGTCAGATTCTGTAAAAAAGCAATTGCAATTCATTTTCTCGGTACACGATTGACGTTTTTAATAAATTAAAGTAGTTTATATTTATCTTTGGGTTTTTCCTATTCTACATTACGTCAACAGAATGAAATATGATTCTCAACAAAATAGAAATTGTAATTTAAGTATCAAATCAAAATTCTTGTACTGGAATTATATAAAAATAAATTTTCCACTTCATCAGAAACTAACTTTATAAAGAAGTCTAATTATCTGTTATTCTAGATGCACGTTGTTAGAGTCATTCACAATTAATTAGGAATTTAAACTAAAAATAAATAGAACAAATTGTTGCCTAATTTGTAGGGGATTTCCAAAAGTAACAAAAAATATGCAAATAAAAAGAACAACAAAGCACAGCTTATATTTAAAATGTTTATAAATAACTTGTAATGATAGCTTAAATATAAAAATAATGTGTCGAAACTTTAGTGGGTGAAACTTAAATGTGAGCTATGTAACTTCAAACGTGGTTTCCTTCAGATATCATGGCATCTCAGACTTATATCATCTTGTATACAGAAAATGTAAATGCTGCAGATTGTAATTCAAATCTTGCACTTAATTCTAAAACATTTAGATATTTATAAAATAGTGACCTGCCGTATTAATCAGATAAGCATAGCTTAAGCACTAATTTTCAAATTTGCATTTTCGTTGACTGGTGATATACAGAGAAATCGAAAAACATTCAAGACCACGTGACCACGTAATATAGGCAACCCAATTAATACCTTCGGCAACCAAGTTTACAAAACTAAATGTGACAGTAGTAATGGACTGCCGCTCTCAAAAGGACTGCTGTTGGTATAAAGAGAATAAGCAGCATAAGTTAGAAAATTAACCCAACATGGGAATTTAAAACTACACTCAGAAATGTCGAATCTGTGCTTGCTTACAATTTTCTCTTAGGTCTGTGGTTCTCAGTAGAGCACAGTTAATTTGATTCCTAACTGTGAATGGTCTCACCGAGCCCGATTACAATCGCCAAGGCTGCAGAAAAATTTCGACCCCCGCGGGATTTGAACCGAGGACTTGCTTAATGCAAGCCTAGCGCTTTCCTAACTGCGCTACGCGGCTTCTATATCTATACACTGATTTTAATTTAAAGTAACCTCTTTTATACATGGTCTTGAAATAAAAAAGTTCCGTAAAATACATTTATGATAGTACCTAAATGTTTTACTTTGTAGCTCAATTCAGTTATGCATTTGAGTGAAGTCTGAACCATTTGCACATGGCCACTCTTGAACAATTTGTAAACACATCATCCACGTCTATGTAAATATCACAGAAGGCAATAAAGATGGAAGATGTGATGTGTAAATGTTGAAAACTAGATACCCTAAAATACTGCCTTGGGGCACACCACACACTATACTCACCTGATTCGATATCTCAACATGTATAACTCTGTCAGAAATTTGATAAGTAACTTTTCTAAGATCAGAATCATTCTATATGCTTCCAAACTCATAATTTAGTTTACATATCTACATATTTACAAGAGCTTTGCTTAGCAACAAGGCAAACAAAGGTTCAAATCTGGTTGTGGTCGAGATTTTTCTATAAGTAGCAACTGATTTGAAGTCATTAGCTAGCTTAGCTTGTATGTATGTCTGGAAATTATTCATAACCTGTTATGGGTCCCGGGTGGTGTAGCTTGAACAAGCGCCCACGTTCGATCAGTAGAGTTAAGCAACGCTCTTTTTGGTCAGAATTTGGATGGGAGTTCCACGGTTGCATCTCTCGGCTCCTCATGATACGGCTGTCACAGAAATAGTTGGTCCCGGATGTTATAACAACATCATGATAGTCGTTAGTGGGGTTCGAAGTCCTCATAAATGCACAGCGACGCCTATAATTGGCCTAACGGCTGTGTGCGAAATAAATAGTTATAATTTTATAACGAGTACGCAGATTAAAATACAATATGAAGTCACAAAGGTTTTCTTCATCGGCCATTTTCCGACCACTGCTTGACGTAGATCTGCCTAACATTTTCTACCTCTCCCAATCCTGTGCCTTCTGACTACATTTGCTGCCTGCATATTTTCTTACGTCATCTGTCCATCTTTTCTGTGGCCTGCCGACACTTCTTTTGATGTTCTTGGTCACCGATGTATAGTTCTATTGTGCCATTCGTCTGTCAGTTTTCTGGCCACATGGCTCATCTCCACTTGAGGGTTGGTATTATTTCAACAATATCCTGTTCTAGTGTCGATATCGATGTTCCTGATTTAGTCTCTCTGTTATGCTCACTCCTAACATACTTCTCACCATAGCCCTCTGCGTCACCCTTAGCTTTTTAGCACTTTTAATTTTGTTCGAGTACAACTCTCATAGAGGAATTTGGGATATCGGTGTTTTTTAATATCCACAACTTGCCAAAAGCAATCCATCCTAATCTAATTTTTCTTGTTATTTCTGTTTTCTGATTTTGTTTAACTAATTTAAGGAGGTGTTCTAAGTATACATATTCTTCAAATGTATTTATCTTCTTCCGATCTAATTCAAATTCTTTGTCTCTCTGTCATTATTTTAGTTTTTCTCTATTAATTTCTTAACCTATTGTTTCCGATGCCTTATTCAAGTGTTTCAGGATCTGTTCTACACCTTCTTCAATTTTAATTCAGAAAGTGTAACTTGTAATTCAGATTAATGATTTGTAATTCAGAAAACGTAAATTGTAATTCATATTAGGAAATTATAATTCAGAAAGTATAAATATTGTAATTCAGAAAGCAAAAATTGATTTTCAGTTAGCATCAATTGTAATTTAGAAAGCATCAATTGTATTGTAGGAACGATGGAATGACCTACATAAAGAATTACTATCTAGATACATAAATACATAACGGGCATGTGTAATGTTTGCAATAAATTTAATATTTATTGTAAAAAAATCGTCAAACAAGTCGATTTTAATTTTGGCTTGTCTTCTTTTGGTTGAAAATAAATCAACATTAACATTCTTCATCACATAATTGGAGTCATTGTTACATGCTCTTACTAAGAGCTCTTAGCAAACAATGACGTAAATAATATACTGGAAAATTTTAAAGAGGTTTGTTTTCAACCAAAAGATGGCAAACAAAAAGTAAAATCGAACTGTCCGAGAATTTTTTGACAAATAAAAAGCACAATAAATATTAAATTAAACTTTATGCACATCCTGTATGTATTTATCTACATAGTAATTCTACATAAAGTTCGTCCCTTAGTTTCTGAATTACAATTAATGCCTTCTGAATTACAGTTAATGGTATCTGAATACTAATTAACGCTTTCTGAAATACAATTTACACTTTGCGAATTACAATTTCCTAGTTTGAATTACAAGTTACACTTTCAGAATTACAATTTACTAATTTGAATTGTAATTAACATTTTCTGAATTACAATTTACTAATCTAAATTACATTTGACGCTTTCTGCATTACAATTGATGCTATCTGAATATCAATTAATGCTTCCAAAAGTACATTTTACACTTTATGAATTACAAGTTACACTTTCTGAAATACATTTAACACTTTTTGAATTGCAAATGAAAAAGATGTATTCGATTTGGGCTTATGCTGATTACGACTACAGCATCTGCAAATCTTAGACCATTCGGTTCTTTTCTGTCTATATTTATCGCTACCTTTCCTCAATCGAGTATTTTAAAAGCATTTCCTAGAGCAAGTGTAAACAGCTTTGGCGTAATTGAGAAAGTGTAACTTGTAATTCAGATTCGTAAATTGTAATTCGGAAAGCGCAGCTCGTAATTCAGATTAGTAATTTGTAATACAGAAAGCGTTAATTGATATTCAGAAAGCATCAGTTGTAATTCAGAAATGAAAAGACGACCTTTATGTAGAATTACTATGTAGATACATACATACTGGGTTTGTGACAAGTTTGCAAGAAATTTAATATTTATTGTACTGTTGACGTGTAAAAAATCTTCGGACAGGTCCATCTTAATTTTGGTTTGTCATATTTTCGTTGAAAGTAAATTAACTTTAAAAGTGTTCATCATAGCATCACGTCATTGTCATATGCTATTACAAAGAGCCTTTTATATCCGATGATTTTTTAACAATAAATATTAAATTTATTGCAAACTTTACACTGCATAATGCATTGTAATGATACCCACACAGCGATAAAGGCTTTAGTAAAAATATAAATAATTAAATAGGGCAAATCACCACAATTTACAAATTAAAATAGTTTTAATTCAGAATTCATGTGCCAATCTCAGGGCTTATTAAAATGATGTAATTAATTTTTGCAAAATAAATGGTCCGGTCTAGCATGAGTAAAGCTCTTTTTCAAAGGGGTAGGTTCAACACTTAGTATTACAATTACTTTCGAGTAGGGCTTATTAACATGTATGACAAATGCTTGAATTTGTATTTGACAGCTTTAACCTTAAAATTGACTACACAAAGATGATATGTTGGTACAAGTAAATAGCGTACCTAATTGAATTCAAACACCAAAAATGAAAAAAAGCCTCAGGTAAATGCAATGCAATTAATGTGACGTAATTTCCGGCTAACCTGTTTTGTCTCAGTGACTTAGGGCACACCAAAACCTGCATTTGTTTAGTTTCTTGTAATTCTCCAAATCTCCGGTTTAAATCACAAAATTAAAAGGCGCTACCTCGGTTATAAATCCCTGGATGATTATATGCAGCTGGGACCACGTTCACGACCTCGTACGATGTTAAATCTTGATGAAACCCAAAACTAGTGGTCCTTCTGCAACGGCTTGCCTGTGCAATTTACCTTGCAAGGGCAGCTCCGATGTCGGTTCGCAGACTGAAAGGGCGCCACGGCAATTACAAACTTGATGACAGCTTCCTGCTCCAAATTTCTGCACCTAGGCACTCAGGAGGGTCTGCTCCAAACATAGCATATAAAATTCTAGCTGGCCGATGTTTCTACTATTCGAAAATTGGCCTCGATGTTAACTGCTCTTGAGGCTAATCTTCGCTGAGCTGATCTCTTTTCACTGGGATGTGTCACCACGACGAAAATTACACGCACAGATGCTTTGCAGATTGGTGAATATGAAAAACCACTTTTTGGCTCACACAGAAACCTTTTAATATGAAAATTTACATCAAACTGGGAACACCTCCTGCACCCAGCACAAATTTTACAAGGATTCTTTTTCTATTATTAACAATTGAATGTCTCATATCCTATCAACTACGTTTTACAATTGTTTTTTATTAAATAGGTTTTGATATAATGTCTTTTTCTTGGAAATTGACAATCGTAGGACTTTTAACTTTAAATCTCTGCTTTTTCACAATTAGCCAACTGTCTTGCCTTTTGTTGGTGATATAATTTTTAATACTTAAGCTAATATAATTTTTGTAACTTTACAAACCATCTCTGTATTATGTTAATTCACATTATTGTATTGACGCAACCAAATCAAATCTGCCAGCTACATAAATTAAGGTGCGCTTGGCATTACGAACATAAATTATGATTAAAACGTTAAACGTAACCCTTTTGGTTCTGCTTTATCTAATGTTAACCTTTCTCAATCAAATTATAGTTACTACTAATCATATCACGTGTAAAATGATGACTTTATCTTGTAATAAACAATTCTTTCATTTTCGTGTTAGTTAGGCAACCAGGATTGCTGTGGGCAGTAAACCATTGCAGTATGTATCTACATAGTAATTTCTGAATTACAATTGATGCTTTCTGAATTACAAATTATGCTTTCTGAATGCCTATTAACGCTTTTTGAACCACAATTTACACTTTCTGAAATACAATTTACTAATCTGAATTACAAGTTACATTATCTGAATTACAATTGTAAAAGGTTGTAGTTGACGATATCCATATATGTTTTGTACACTGTATCTTTTGGAAATCTTTAAGACTATGTACAATAATTACACAGTCTGATATTGCATGCAGTTTCTGGGACAAACGATTTCATTTTTATGTATAAGAACCACAACCCATCCACTCTGTGCCCTATGCGTTCTCATTATTGCTGTGATACAGTAGATACCTACGTGTCTAAAGTTTAAGTGTTACACTTCTTCCTTCCAGCCTAGTTTCGGCGATTCCTAATAAATTCCACCTGATTCGGTCGAATTCTACTTTTAGTTCTTCCAGGTGTTCTCTCTTATTCATTTTTCTTATAGTATATGCAGCAATGTATAGTTTTTCTTTAGGTTGAAGTGTGTATGTCAATACACTAGCAGAATACTTGGAGCAGACCTACTCTATATCGGCGCGTCGTGGGATTTTGAGCATTCAGCTCTACCCACATGAGGTATTTGCATTTTATAGATTGACATTTTATTAGGGGTTTTGTCAATAAAATAACACGCTTATGGGACATCTTGATGAGTTTTTGTTTTAACCTCCCATTGTTGTGTCTGGTGATCTACAGGAGGTATTTTATTTCCTTATCCGCCATAAGGTCACTAAATCATGTTGGCTTTGCTAACACAAGTAAGAAAAGTCCGTGTTCTTTATGTCAAACCAAACTCGGTTTTTCAGTCACATACAAAATCAGTTTTTATTACGGCTGAAAACGATCATCTGTCTAACTTCAACCCTAAAGAAAGGATTATACTATTCCAAAATGAAAATTAATAATAAATACTATTATTTATGCACTTACTAGTAGCGCCTTTGATAAATTTGACATTGAAAAACTCGTTTTTTTAACCTGTCAACTTGTGTTACCTTATCTGTGCAGCTAACGTGATTTAGTGACCCTAATCCGCCACCTGGAAACGCGTCCTTTAGGGGTTACAGGTTCCCCCGAGAGGGATAAACACGTGCATAACTCTCATTTTCTTACAACTACGTTACAAAACTGTTAACAATTACCAACCTAACAGCATATGTGCAGGGAGCATATGCAAGTCGAATATGATCTATTACATTCGCTGCACTTTCTGCATGGTGTGAATAGTCCGCCACTACACGAAGAAGTTGAGGATTATGTGTGTACATCTACAAAAACAAAACTAATATATACCTACTGAAGTAATAGAATATATATTTCTTTTATTTTATCACCGTATTAATCGATGTTTATTTTACAGGTAAAGGTATTTGGAAAGTGGCATGAAATACCCAGACAACAAGTGGCGTACGGTAATGATGGCTTAAACTACACATTTTCTGGAGTAACTTTGCCTGCAAAACCTTGGACCGACCTTCTGAAGCTTACGCGTAACTTAGTGGCCAAGTTAAGTGGCCATGAATATAATTTTGTGCTTGTTAATAGGTCAGAATATTTTTTTAATCTTAAAATATTTACGTATTCATATATGAAAAAATTTAATCTATTTTAATTATAGATATAGGAATGGATCTGATCACATAGGTGAACACAGAGATGGTGAAGCTGAATTGGATTCCGCAGCCCCCATTGCATCTTTGTCTTTAGGTCAACATAGACAATTTGTTTTGCGACACGGTGACTGCCGCAAGAAAGGAGCTGCAAAGCGGGATGTACCAACAGGTATAGGCCATTCAGTAAACACAAAAACATATACATTTTTTTGAAGTTGGCATATACGTAAAATTTGTCTGCTAGGGATTCTGTATTTTGTTTTGCAAAGGTTTCCATACCTGCATAAAGGTGACTGAATTTAAAAATGACAATTAATAAATATCATTAATTCAGTGTCAAAGTCATATATCTAATACTTACTATATTGCTAGCGGCTATGAGTGGGAAACTGGCCGATGAAGTGAGACACACAACCAACTCCTTAATGTATACGGTGAGCTGTGCGCAAGCGCGGCGGCGTCGTCGGTTCAATGGGGAAGTGGTCAAGTTTAAAATTCGCTTCTAAAGGCGGAGTTGGAATTCCCACGCATGCGCACGAGACGCGTTATACTTTAAGTGAGACTATGTCGGCGCCGTAATGTTTTCTAGCGTTCCGAGGCCCTACTAGCAATATATGTGTATTATATATATGGTCAAAGTACATACTATTCTGGAAATTCTTGCCTGAACTTTTATAAAATGTAATAAAAATACCTATTAATAAATGCTACATCAATAGTATCCAACACAGTATTTGTTTAACATCCTTAAAAGTAGTTATGACAGATGCTAATTAAATGTCACACTCTTAACCTATTTGTTTTAGTAACTTTTTGTAAGTACATTCCTAGACAAAAGCTTCATTTTGGAATTACACTCATGAAATTTTAGAAATCAAAGGCCACTTTGTGTTTTTATGTTTAGTGAACAGACTATATGCAATATTTTTAAGTAACTAAGTAATAGCAGTAACTCGTCGTTATTTAGTGAAAGTCGATCTACAGCATGGAAGTTTGTTATTGATGAATCCACCCACTAACCAGTATTGGTATCACTCTTTACCACCACGGAAAACTGCTCCTGGAGTTCGTATAAACCTTACTTTTAGAAAAATTAATAAGTAATTCATTAATTTTTACTTGCTGTAATTGTATCAAATTGTAATCTAATTACTATTTTCCGTGTACTTTTATTACTGTTAAAATAAAAATAGCTTTTCTAACTTTATTTAATTTGAATTTAGCCCGCTTTATTTCTAGGGATTTTTGATTTTGTATATTTTTATAATCGTGTTTCAGACAATTAATATTAGAGGTTAAGGCGGAATTAAAATGGTAAACAAAAAGTTTTATAATACAATTTTAAGCTTAACTTTTTCTCCATGTGGAAATTATTTAATAGTAGGTGATATTTATGGACAAATAACCGTATTTTAGTAAGTACTTCATTCACATCAATTAAGATTGATTACTACGATATTTTCAAACTTTCAGCTTGTACAGGCTCATGAACCCGGAAGGTTGTTCAACAAAACCAGATTCCACCCCTAAAAACGTATTTACAGTTCAAGAAGATGTGCAGATAAACAGCCTTCTTACAGTTGAACATTTTCTCGTAGTCGGAGTCACGGGTGAAATTTACGGTTATGACTGGAATGTCGTTAAAAACAATAAAGATGCTAAGGTTTCATGGAAGATTGAATTGCCAAACAATAAGGACGCATTTGAGAACGCAGAGATAAATTGCATGACTGTTAACAGTGAGGGTTTATTGTATGCGGGATGTGGCGATAACAAAATTTATGTTATTAGCATTGAGACTGGTAGCATTATAAGGACACTATGTGGTCATACTGATTACATTCATAGTATTTTTAATATGTAAGTAAGTCTTACAGTTATAATAGTAAAATATTCTATATATGTGAATTTAGAGGGAATGCACTTGCTTCTGGAGGCGAGGATGGTGTTGTAAATATTTGGGATCTACGTGACAAGCGTGTAACAAATAAAATAGAACCGTACAAAAATGATGATATTGCCAGACCCGAACTTGGAAAATGGATAGGAGCTGTTTGTATAAACGATGATTGGCTAGTCTGTTCTTCCAAGCATTATTTTAATTCATTTTATGCTGATTTTAATTTTTTAGCTATGTGGTGGCGGACCCAAACTATCATTATGGCATTTTCGATCTTTAACTGCCTCAACAATATTCCCACTTGAAGATCAGGGCATTCACGTGGTAGAAGTTCTAGATGACAGAGTTGTTGCTGGTGGAAGTACAGATCACTTTTATAGCATGGTCTTCAATGGTGACATTATTTCAAAAATACCTACTTCATGCGTTACTGTTTACGCTGCTGCTCATCAGGAAAATCCTTATAAGGCCCTTTGCATTGCGGGCTCTAGTCCCAAAATTGATATTTGTAGTAATTTTAATTACAAGGACCAAGTTATTTCTTTATTTTAAGTGATTTGTATACATTTTTAAAATTTTGTATTAATGCCTTAATAAAGTAAATTGTTCTGTTTATAAGAACATGTTGAGGAAATTATCTCACTTTTATTTTTAATTTAACATCGAGCAATGTGATTATAGTCCATGATCACTTATTTTATATTAGTCCAATGTTGATAGCTGCAGTTTATTATAGACAAGATAATAGGCATGCGGAGTACCAGGTAGAGACCGATTGCCATGGTCAAAGTTCTACTGGAATTTTGCCTTGATTAAGGAGTTCCAACCCTAGCAAGGGATCTTTTACATGCTGTACGTAGTATAACATTGG
This sequence comes from Agriotes lineatus, assembly GCA_940337035.1. Lineage (NCBI taxonomy): Eukaryota > Metazoa > Arthropoda > Insecta > Coleoptera > Elateridae > Agriotes > Agriotes lineatus. The sequence continues at coordinate 109,568,999 of OW679196.1, read as the reverse complement.
ATGCACCATTTTACATCACTACCAAAAGCTGGATTTAGTAGACCTTTGGAAATAGTCAGGATGCTTAAAAACAGCTCTGCTGTTTAATAGTGTTAATGTCGGTTCGTCAAAACCAAAGGGTCGAAAATGAAGTGTTTGGTAAGTGTGTTCTTCAACATTATCAAACACATGCACAGGAGGGAAATAGGAAACTAACTTGTCAGCATTTTATAGTTGAAGGAAAATTGAGAAGTAACAAAATCTTGGCTGTTTTGTTGAGTTATCGATTTTTGAAAAACTAAGCGTAAAATTCCTATAATTACTAATGAAATTTATGTGCCTTCTGATCCAAAAGATGCATCTGGTAAGCAATATAATTGTGGAGATCTAATGCTGAGGCCACACAGAGTGCTACACTAGCTTTGTACGCTATGTTTACAAAAAATACTTTCCTTTATTGACAGCATAAGTAGCCACACAGAACTGCCTATGATATGTTCGCTGCATAGCTACATCATTGGGGTGTATGATTTGTGGCTATATTTTTAAGTGTCGCCGATGACATACTGTAACTCCTACATACAGTAGGCAGTAGTTTGTTTGCAGCGATAGTTGTTTATGTGTATAGATTATATAGAATGACGTTCCTGAAGCAGTTAATCAAAGAAGTAATGTCATCCTTAATAATGGACAAAAGTTGATCAAAGTGGTTTGGATTCTTTCGAAAATATTCGCTAAATATAATTTCATCTTCACTCCAATTCACCAAACTTTTTGTTCCATGTTAACTTCGCGTATCCACTTCCTCTTATGTTTATTATTATGAAATGCAAGTAACAAAACTATCATCACTTTCCCAGGACCATCTACCCGTCAACATGTTGGACAAAACTGAGACAGATCGAAGTTAGCCACTTGATGTAGCGAATTTAGTGAACATAGCGCACCAAGCATACATAGCATACATAACGCTCTGATAGGCCTCAGCATAACTCAATTAAAATAAGAAGATACATTTGAGTTAAACTGGTAATTTTCAAAAAAAGTTATTTGCCAAGCAATGTATATGGCAATATTTTTGAATCATTTTTTAGTAAGGGCTCTATCAATGGTTAATTCCCATAATGTTGCCCGTGGCCAATTTGCGGGATTCTGGAGAATATAGGTAGATTAAAATAAGAAAACTGTAACTCAAAAAAAGAAAATACAGAACATATTTGGAATTGTTATTGGACATAAAGTCGATACTCCATGAAGTGGTAGTGATAAGGATTGATAAGAGAAAATTTAGCTGGACAAAGCTTTTAACTCGCAGCGTTAGCATAGGCAACACATCGTACCAGGAGGTATCAGAAGAATAGCATAAATACAGGGACAAGTACACAGAGAAGAGCTGAACCTCCGAGAAGTGGTTTTGGGTGAAGCTTTCACCGTTGTAAAAGTACAACAATTGAAGATTAAAATTGTACCAGTGCAAAAATCCTGTAAAATTTATTTAAATTAAAAGGAACGCACAAAGTAAAATGGAAAGTAATGAATATTCCACCGATGACGGAAGAAAGAGAAAGGGACAGTTTATGGAAGAGTGCTTCGAAAGGAGCAAAAAAAACCTACAACTCCGTCAAAACAGAATAAAGCACAGGAAGAAAAACTGGACCAACCCAAAAAATGATAAAAGAAATGAGTTCTGACCAAAAAGAGATAAATAAGAACAAAATAATCAAAAATGAAATTTATAACATTAAGGATCAACAAAGAAATTTCAACGAAGAATTACTGAATCTAAGAACAGAAAATGAGAGCCTTAAAAGGGAAAATCAAAAGATAGGTAAGGAAAAGATTGAAATAAAAAATGACTTAGGTGAGATGAAAAATACAATTAAGACAATGGATAATGAAAAAAGAAAAAACAATGCAGTAATGATCGGGCTACAAATAGATACCAATGAACCAGAAGTTGTAAAAGAAGAGATCACAGGTTTTTGAAATAAGCATTTACAAGTAAATATCACACCTAAAGCAGTGAAAAAAATCGTGAGAAGACATGTTTTATAGAATTCAAAAATGAAACTGACAAAATAGCTATTTATGCAACAAGTGCTAAAAGTTTACGTTTATGCACGAGACGTGAAAATTATAACATGTCTCGTGCATAAACAACTTTTAGCACGCGTTGCATACAATATTTTATCTACGACCTTAATTTTACTGTTATTAATCCATAAATATCGATTTAACACAGGTTTGCATCTACGACACTTCTAATTTATGTCATAATAAACAGTAGGCCATGCCGCGCGGGCGAATGTTTGTTAATGACAGTAGTCAAGGTCAGTTAAGAAATGTAATTATTAATACTCCACATCTGACTGTATTCATTACATAACGCTTTAATTATTTCAAAAACACTTTACCTGTAACGCAAGAAGCAACTAGAATAACTTTACAACTTCACTTCCAGTTCGAAATTGTAGTTCTATAACCTCACTTCACTTTTAGCACATGGGCTAAAAGTAAACAACTTATTTCTTTAACCATGGTAAACTATAAAACGTCACTTTTAGTGAAACAAGCTAGGGCTAAAAGGCCTACTTTTAGTGGTGGTCATAGGTAAAAGTAATTATGGTCAATAAAGCCAAACTAAAAAACTGGAAAGAAGAAAGGATGTTTATTAACGACAATATGAACAAAACTGGAAAGAGAAAAACAAAAGATTATGAGAACATTTGTAAAGGAGCAAAAAGAAAAAGAAGTCAAAATGGGATACCTACAATAAGATCGTGAATGAGGAAGAATGAAGATGGGATAAAAAAAAAAGAAAATTAAGAAAAGCATGTCAAATAACGAGTAAGGCATATTTGTGGGTGTAGTAATAAGAAAATGAACCTTGGAAAAGAAATGGAAATGAACAAAGATAAGCAGCAAATAATAGTGAGTGATAGAAACGAGGGCGACAGAGTTATGGATAAGGTAAAAGAGACATTGTGTAAATCAAAAAAGAAGGGAAATAGTTGGAAAATTGGAACATGGAACATCAGAAGTTTATCGGGAAAGGAAGAATAATTAGTGGAAGAAATAGAAAAAAATAGGATGGATATATTGGGTATTACTGAAACAAAAAGAAAAGGAATCGGTAAAGTAACGTTATCAGGGGGGCATTTATTGATATACAGTGGGGTCAAAAAAGAAAAGAGGAGTTGCTTGCTGCATTAAAAAAGAACACACAAAATATATAAAGAAGTGGACTGCAGTTTCAGAAAGAATTTTAACTATAGAATTAGAAATTGATAAAACAGTGAAAACAACAATTATAGTAGCCTATGGACCAAACGAAGACGAGAAAACTTGTACTAAAGATGCATTCTAGGAACAACTATCCGAAATAATAGAAGAAATTAAAGGAGATTAATAATACTGGGTGACCTAAATGGAAGAGGGGGAATAAAGGATGAAGAAACAGGAGAAGCAATAGGTAGCCATGGAGAAGAAATTACTAGAAATAAAAATGGCCAAAGATTGACTGAGTACTGCAGATTGAATAACCTAATAATAGCAAACACATTCTTTTAGCATAAAGACGAACATAAGTACACAAGAGAAATAATAAGTAGAAAGGGGAGGTCTATAATAGATTATGTTATAATAAACAAGGAATATTAAAGAGAAGTAAAAGATACTAGAGTAAGGAGAAGCTGCGAAATATACTCAGATCACTATCTGGTCCTCTCAAAAATTGAAATAAGCCATAAAGAAAAAAAAACATTTACAACAAATAAAAATACAAGAAACGGATTTGAAAAAGTCATCAGAACATATAAACTTAGAGAAGATGATACAGCTAGATTATATAATGAAATAATTGAGAGAGAAATGAATAAAATGAAAGAAAATTTAAGCAATATGCAAATAGAATATCTGTGGAAAACTATCAGAGATACAATAATAACATCAGCAGAAGAAACCTGTGGATTTAGTAAAAGAAATAGTTACAAAAACCAAACAAAGAGGTGGACGGAGGAAATAAAACAAGAATTAAAATTGAAAAAACGTGAATGGAAAAAAATACTTGAGTAACAGGTAACCAGATATAAAGGGCAGAGGAGAAAAGTCAAAGAACTAGTAAAAACAACAAAACAAAAAGCATGGGAAGAATTTGGAAAAGCAATGGAAAAAGATAGTAAGGAAAACCAGAAATTGTTTTACGGAATATTAAAAAAATTGAGAAAAGGCAAACAAAATAGAAATATTTATATAAAGTCAAAAAAAGAAAAATACTAGAAGATGAAAAAGACATAATGAGGCGACGGAAGTAATATTTTCAAGAACTACTCAATACAGAACCGATAGATGAATCTAGTAAAATAGTGGAGGAAAAGGAGATATACGCAGAAAGAAACGAGAAGATAGAAAAAGCTGAAATAACGACAGACGAAATAGTAGAAACAGTAAAGATACTAAAGAGAGGCAAGGTGGCAGGAAGCGGCGGTATAACAACAGAGATGTTAAAAAACATGGGTGAGAATGGAATGAAAATTTAAAAAACACTATTGAACAAGATATGGAATGAACAAAAAATACCCGTGGACTGTGAAGTTGGAATAATACTACCTTTGTACAAAAAAGGGGATAATAAGGAATACAAAAATTTCAGAGGAATTACTCTACTGTATAGAAGCCGCGTAGCGCAGTTGGGTAGGCGCTAGGCTTGCATTAAGCCTCGGTTTGAATCCCGCGGGGGCCGCATTTTTTCCGCAGCCTTGGCGATTGGAATCGGGCTCGGTGAGACCATTCACAGTTGGGCACCAAATTAACTGTGCTCTACTTAGAACCGCCGACCTAAGAGATAGAATAACAAGGCCAACACATCACCATGACACACACATCACACAATGGTTGCTGCGCAAGCACAAAAGGCGCGCTCCAACTTTGTATCCCGAATCCGGGGCAGGTTGGGCATTGTACCGCCAGATGCAAGCTCATAAAGCACCAGCCTCTACACCGCAAGGTAAAATGAGATTATCAATAATACATACATACATACTCTACTGTGTACCATGCTCAAGCTATACGAAAGAACTCTCGAAAAGGCTAAAAATAACAACTGAAGACCAACGGGAAGAGCCGCAGAGTGGTTTTAGGAAAGGTAAAGGGGTACAAGAATATATTCACGTTGAAACAGTTGATTGAAAAAAATTTAAATAATACCACTATATATTGTAATGGTATTAGGCCCACGGCTCGACTCTGCTAGCAGTGCAACTTGATGAACAATTCAGTAAGCACAGAGTTGGGGTGTTTTATGTGGCTGCAATGATAAGCTTAACATTCAAATAATGAATGCATTGGTAAAGAGACGTCAGTAATATTAAAGTAACTGAGTAAAAGGAACGCAAGGGGCAAAGCTTGTTTTTCACAAGAGTCGAGGTTGACTTTCAAAAAAATTAAACAATAGGTTTGTGCAGAATGAATAGCCAAACCCAAAGAAAGTAATAGACACAAGCAGGTTTGCTATGTTACCTGCACAAGAGGCGTAGATTTCAATTAAGCTAGTCCGTAAAATTGGTGACGATTCGTAAAAGGTAAAGAAAGCTGGAATAAGTTAACAATACATTGCGAAGGAGCAATTTTGAAAAGCAGGCAGCAGGACATGAAAAAGGAATTGGAAGAAGCAAATAAGAAGTAACGAACTCTATAAATAATCAGTGCATTTAACGTTAGTGAAAAGCAGAGCAATTAATAAAACGTGTATGCGTGTGGCGCAAAGAAACAATTTAGATTAAGAAAAAGACAATATTTTAGTTTGTAAGAAATTTGAAAATGTAAAATTATGTACTCAAACTTATTTCTAATATGCACTAAAATTCATCAATACTTATTTCCGTTAGCATTGTAACTATAGCAACGAGATTTGTTTTTGTTTTAAATAACGGAAAACAAAAAGAACAAAAGAATAATTATAAAGCTTGACATTGTGAAATTTGTGCTCCACTTTAATTAAAGTTTTTATATAATAAATAAACATTTTTAAACCTGAAAAGTATATTATTGTGTTGTGCACGTGTCAAAGTTCATGTGGGAATGTTTGAGGAGGTTTCCGCAACATAAAAATAAAATTTTCTCCGTGAGAATCTCCGACGATTTCGGGAGCCGTTCAGTTCGGAATTCTGATATTCAATTCCGGCCAAGATAAGGGTCCAGAGCCAGGAGTCTTCACTGCTACACATCGGGCAGGACTGCAAGAGTGCAACAGCCAGCATCAACACCAGAGAAAGCCGTTACACAGGCAGATACCAACTGGGGTCATCTCCGAGCATTGCGGCAGCTATCACCGATCAATAACGGTAGAAAATTTACCTGAAATAACTGTGTTAACGTGCGGAATTCGAGGGGCATACAAGATTAGGCCATACTGAAGAAGAAACCAGCTTGTTCAGGGCTCGACCGAAGGCGCAGTTCGAAAAATAAGCAAGGCGTCCCAAATTTTTAGATTATGCGAAGGTATCGAAGCGCCCGGTTAAACAATTCCAAAATTTAAGACGGCGTCTATCTGACCTCACGAAATAAATACCTGCCTGAAACAAAAGATGTTATTTGCCGCCAAAGCGCAAAGATTTGAATAACTACCTTACGAATTTTCATAATTTCGCTCATTTTAACGTCAATACCGCTGACTGCGCGACATAAACCATTTTGTGGGATTTTTGACAGATTGGTAAACATTTAGCTACCGCGTATTTGAACTAATTCAGGTGTACAGTACCGTATCAGACAAATTCTAAATTATAACTTAATAGGAACTTACCCAGGGATTAAAGAGTTATTGTTCTACTGAGCTAGCGTTTTTCCAAATTAATTACAGCTAATTAAAATATTGAAAAGGGCATACAACAAATTATTTTGTGCAGTAAATTAGTACAGTTCACATTTTAACCAGCCTAATAGAATGACAGGCAAAGTTCAAACACAATAATAATATTAAAAAGATAATTGTGGATTTTGGATTTTGCTCTAACTTATATAACAATTTAAATTAATTAATAATATAGCTAATTAGAGGCAAACAGAGCTATCTATCGCAATATGAAGCTTTTATAGACATCAAGAAGGCTTTTTACTGTACACCACGAGAACTGATATGGATTAGCCTTAGAAAAAGAGGGATAGATAACAAATTGAAAAGTGCAATTGCTAGCATATACAATAATACCAGAAATTATGTAAGAGTGAGTGGTATGCAGTCTGACGAATTTTCGACTAAAGGATTACGACAGGCTGAAGTACTTAATCAGGCACTCTTTAATATAGTACTCGACGATGTCTTAAAAGAAATCAAAAAGAAAACAAAAAATTACAAATAGGATACAGAAACATGCAGAAAGTGAAACAGACTTACAATCAAACTTAAATATCTGGGAAGCAGCTTTAAAAAAAAAGAAACGTGAAAATAAACGCTGACAAAACTAAAGTTATCACAATATGGAAAGAAGATAGAAGAATAACAATTAATCTAGATGGAAAGGCCATTGAATGAGTACAAGCATTCAAATGTTTAGAAATAAACATACACAAAGATAAAAAAGAAGAAGCAGAAATTAACAGTAGAATTGAAAATACGACCACGCACTTAACAACGCTTTCATAAGAAAAAGGAAATCTAGCAGAGAACTAAAATAACGGTTTTTAACACAATATCAAACCTATTTTAACATATGGCTGTGGAAATTGGATACTAAACAAGCAAACAATGAGCAAACTACAACCGATGGAGATGAGGTATTTACGAGCGGTTAAAGGAGTTACACGAAGGGATACAATAAGAAATAAAAAAATAAGAGAATTAAAAGTGGAGTTGATTTTAGAAAGTATAGAAAGACAAAAATTGAAATGGTTTGGACACGTAATACGTATGGAAAAAAGCCAGATAAAAAGGATGGCTGGCAAGACCATTGCACAAACGAAAAAGAGGCAGACCAAGAAAACCTGGACCGACGCAGAAAGACTAGCAAAAAAACAAAAAAGAATGGACAAAGTTTATTATAATACAAAATAGTGGTATAGTATGAATTGAATATGTATGTTATTGTATTTTACCTTTGCACCCTTAGGGTAATTAACGTTTTTTTATTATAATAATAATAATATTGCACATCAGTAATTTTTAAAGGTGATGGAAAGCAACGGACAAGAGAAATTTACTTTGAATATTTAGATATTTAAAATGCCTTTGTTGTGTTTACTTGATTATTCAATATCGAGGTCACTATTGGGATTTTGAAAACGATAAGAGATGCAAGGTTGGTTAAATTGGGAGAAAGTTGCAGATTATAATGCTGAATAATATTCAAAAATAAATTTAACCTATCAGTCTTAGTTTCTAAGTTACGTCCAAAAAATTTCAATTTTTTTTTGTTATAGGTCGATCATTACGTTACCTTGAACAAAACTATCTTCACACTATTAGAGCACTTTAAAGAAGAATTAAAACCTGTTTTTAGATTTTTATTTATTTTCATAATTTTTCAGATGTTGATGTCTACTAACTTTCTTATTTTAAATGAACATCAAGGATCCCCCACCGAGGGGGGTAGAGCCGATATACATGCTGTCCCAAAACATACCGGCAATATTTCAAAGATGAATTCCAGAACTTAATTAGAGTCGAAAAGTCCATATAAACATATGACCTAAATTAAGCAAAAAAAACTTCCGGGATTGGACCGTGTCATTATTGGGGTCGAGGAACTTAACGTTTAGCCCACTTTCGTAAGGGGCTTCATTGGGAGGAAAAAGCAAACAGAGCACAGTAACTCAACGTGTTAACCACGCCAGAGGCGAAACTCTTTTGCAAGGGAAGAGATAGAAGAGCACGGTAACTCAACGTGTCAACCACGTCAGAGGTTACAATAGGTGATTTTCTAATAACAGTAAATAGTTTAAACATCTCATAAAGTATGTGGGAAAAAATTTCGATATGCTGTTTTATTCAATTAAAGGAAATGGAAGACAAATTTTTACTATGGAAATTAGTTTCCACTTTTTCATAAATAATTAATAATTTTCTTAATAACGTTTTAACAGATCTTTAAAATGCATTTTAATATGTATAATGCAACTGAAGAAGACACTAAGATGTCGAAATATATTCAACTCTACTTTTTACTTTAACTTTTGTTTGATATCAAGAACGAATCAACATCACTAGCTGCAATCTCCTTGGGAATCCATTAAAATATAAATTTAAACATAGTTTTTAACACATTATTGTTTGTAACTGTCAACTGTCAGCTTATTACTGTGATGCTGATGTTATTTGCTTCTTTTTTGTATCCTTATTTCCATCGTAATTCACAAGTGATTCACAATTCCAATGTCATTTTCAAATGAAGAATATACAGATACCTATTATGTTTACGGGCTGTGTGATGCAAATGCTTTAGCAGCACAACAAGAATATCCTAGAAGATAATCCAATAGAAGACTGCTTACCCTTGCAGTTTTGATTAATTCACATCGTCAGCTGACGGAACATGACATTTTCAATGTAAGGCATGCAGTCGGCCAAGGAGTTGGCCGGAGGCCCATAAACGATAATGAACAAGTTTTTGGGAAAACGACAGACTCCGGGGCAGATTCCGCTGTTACTGTTAATATTAATTATTATTAACTATGTTTCTCTCGTAACCATAACCAAAATTATAAGGGAAGCAAGTAAAAGATGGGGAATTTGCCCCGGATTCTGCAGTTTAGCCAAGATTTAAGTGTGCGAAGAATTGCATTTCGGAATATGTAGAAACCAGGTTTGGAGAATAATAAGAAGTGCTCGCTTATATCCATATCATCATCAAAGAGTTCAAGCTCTTGGTAATGATTTGAAGCTTGTTTAATATTTTGTAATTGGTTACAAAATAATCAAAACTTACTACTGCACATTTTATGAACCCATGAAGCTTATTTCACACGAAATGGTATCACTAATTATCATAATTTTCATGAATGGTCTGCAGAAACTCCTCATTTAAGAAGACGCTAGAATTTTCAACATAGATTTAGTATTAATGTGATAGCTGGTATTCTTAATGATCGTCTGATTGGACCGTTTGAACTGCCACACCGTTTAAATGGTGCGAATTACGAAGATTTTCTAGAAAACTCTTTATCCTTATTACTGAAAGATGTGCCATTACGTATTAGACATGCAATGTGACATCAACACGATGGGGCACCAGCACATCTAACTCTTTGTGTTAGAGCTTGGCTTAATGCAAATTTTCCGGGAAGATGGATTGGAGTGGGAGCACCCGTAGTATGACCACCGCTTTCGCCGACCTGACTCCATTAGACTTTTATCTTTATGAAACAGATCATGTATGCAACTGAAACACACACGCTAGAAGAATTACGCCAAAGAATACAGCAGGCTGCCAATATTATTAGAAATAACCCAGCAACCATATTAAGAACACAGCGATTTCTTCTGCAACGTGCGGCTTTGTGTATTGAACACAATGGAGATAATTTTGGACATTTCTTGTAAATAAAATAATGCAAATGTATTTAAAAAAGTATTTAATAAAATCCGTTGGACTAAAATGTTAGCCACATAAATTATGAAATAAACTATTACTCGTTAACGGTAAAATGTAGGATATATGTTATATGTTCTGGAATTCATCTTTGAAACATTGCCGGTACGTTTTGAGGCGTCCTGTATATTGCCGAAGCCCAGTCTTGAGCTTATAAAATTTATTTATACCTAATACTATTAATAAATAAATCTGCAATTGATAGTTTATTATTAAAATAAATAAATGACGTTCAATTCAGGAATAAAAGTATTGTTTTCTTGATGTGACGTTATTTCTTCCTGAACATGGATTGTCTATTGGAGGTTGTTCTAACTTAATTGGAGATCCAAACAATAAATCGTTTTTGGGTGTGCTTGAAGTTATGACGTTATGACCAAGCACTAGGCAAATAATTCGAGAAGAGTGCAATTTGAAAAAGTAGACTGCTAGTTTATTATTTTAAAAGATGATAATGGTACCCTAATAACGGATAAAAGACACTTCTGGAAATTACAAAAACATACTATGAAAACTTGTATTAAGCACAGCAGCAAAATCTCACTGCAAACCAAACTCAGAGACTCAGCATATTCCTGATATAGTTCCAGCAGAAATAGAAAAAACATTCAGACGTACGAACAATTGAAAAGCCCCAGGTGAAAATCAAATAATTGTAGAAGCTATAAAACATGTAATCCAAGTGCTAATAGAACTACAAAGACTTTTCAACCAACGCTTTGAGAGGATGGAGGACATATTCAAACAACTTCAGTGGGAGCATATGGGCATCAAAATGTTTGGAGAAATCCTCAGACATCTGCGTTTTGCTGACAATGTGGTTTATATTACGGATAACCAACAAGCTTTACAAAAATGCTCACGGAATTAAACGACGCATTCCAAAAGATAAGACTATAGTTGGGCCGCCGAACAGATATAGTAATAAAAGAGTTTGCATTTAGCTATTGGCTGTATGCAAATACTTCGCTCGAATTGGAAATCAAGGATATTGATAGAGTCCGGAAGTTTCATAGCACAGAGGCCTAAAATGCCTCTCCCTGCATCACGGATGGTTACTTACAGCATCATTCAGAAGATCTTATTTTTCTCTTTGCATTCGCATAAGGTGCTAAACTTATGTGGCTATACATAACAGAGATATGTGAAAAAGCATGTATACTCGTAGGCCGTGTTCTATTAATCCGAAAACCAATCCAAGGAAATAATAGTAAGTAATTGTATCCTTATGGTAAATTCCAACAAAATTTTAAATCAAGTGTGTTTGAAGTATACTGTTATGAAATACACAGAGGAAGTTAAAAAGCAGTTTTGGAAAGGATTAAAGGAATATAATGATTGAAAATAACCAAGATCTATTTAGATTTGAACTGAGAATGTGAATAAGTATTATGTATTTTAAAAAGTAAAAGAGGAATTTGTAATGGAGTAGGGTATGGCTATTTGAAAGGCAGATGGGTTCAAAAGTGGTAATATTTCAAAGATTAAAGTTTAAACTGAATGATAAATACATAATTGTAATAGATTAAAAATTAGTAGGTGTAAATCAAATTAATATAAGATAAAGAGTAGAAAGTAAAAATATGTGATCGTTAAGGACTTTGTTTCCATTATAAGAAATAAAAAATTCTGAAAAATTTAACGAAAATAATTTGGAGATTAAAATATTAAAAATAAACCCTATTTCATTAATAAAACTGTTTGGATAATAAAAGGGTAATAATAACATTTGCGTAGTGAAGTACAAGGTCCGGCAGAATGAAGTATCCATTTTAAATTGAGTTGTTTTTGTTAACGGCTAAATTTTTATTCAAAAATCAAACAAAAGGTTCTTCAGGAAACACGGACATTTTATTTTTTAAACATTACATCAGTCAAGTGACCTCCTTCTCGCTGCTGGCACTCTTGAAGCTGCTCTTACCCTTTCGGTATTTTCAAGTATGCGTACAGAACGAGTTTGTTCCTTTTGCTTTTGCTTTGGCACATGAGGCAGTAGTGCGAAACTTGTGTACTCACTTTTTAATTGCTATTCGACTAGGAACTGCATCTCGTGGATTTAAATGAAAGTAACGACGAAATAAACGCTGGGTGGTTACAACAGAATTGTTATTTTTAAAATAAGCTTCAACCGCAAAAGAACGTTGCATATTTGACCAATGCTCTATATTCACAACTAAACTGACATTTCTCGCAAACACTTGGACAACTTTCTTAAATTTCTTTTTATTGCGAAAGCATGGCGACTTGATTTGATATTATATCGCATTATATTATGAAATGAATTAACTTTTGAAAATGGATACGTCATTCTGCCGGACCGTGTATATAAAAAATTTAAACCTACAAGAAGAATAAAAGATATAAAACTAAGGATGAGTACAAGTATGTGGTTAAAACTAATAGCCAGCAGAATTTATTTACAAATGTGAATAACTGGAGAAGCATATAAAGTCAAGTTTATTGGAAAATTACATTTAACATCAGACATTAATTGAATTGGATTACGTCAAGCTGTTCAGTGATAAGGGAGAATTCTAGAGGAGGACCATCAGTTAAGAGGGTATGTTCCAAAAAGTTTGCAGAAGCAGTAAAGGAAGTAGGTGTATGGAGATTTGGTCTGTTGTCTGCATGCTGTGGGAAGGTTTGAGTTGCTGATTCTGGACAGTTGGAGACGCCTTGTCTGTAAGAGGGGCCTTTTCATTGCGGAAAGGTGCGTGAAAGGTTGGATCATTAGGCAGAAAGAACAGGTTGGTTTGCATACTGAACGTTTTGGAGACCAATTGGAAGGCAATTACTAGAAAAAGGCAATAAAAGACTATAAAAGTGAATTAGTTATCAAAGAATTACTTACTGTGTTTATAATATTGTTGTGTACTAGTGAAACAAACTGGTATTTGTCATTTCAATTTCAAATCTGTTTTGACATTTGGTTGACTTAAGTTATTTTGGCTTATGGGAATCATATTAAATAAATTAGAAAATCAATTTTCAGAACTTAGCAATCTAGATAAAGGAATCCACCCCCGATTTTCAGGAGCTATTTCAAATTATAATTATTGATATTCAAAACATAAATAGAGCAATTTAAATTTGACAACAATAAAAATATAATTCAAAGACATATTAATATAACTATACCTGAAGGTACATAGCAATACATATGAAAAATATTCGTTCTTCCACTCTCACTAACTAAATATGCAGGTGTCTTTTAAAAGTAATTTGTCTGCAAATATTATGGTAACTTTACTACTCCATACTCTACTTTGGTAGACGTTTACAATTCCACTCAATCATTTTTGTACTAATAAAATCCTGCATCTTTCTTTTCTACTATAACTTGTGTACTCTACCAAAAACCTCATTAATTGTTATGACTGATATGTGAATGCAAATACATAATAGTATATTACATTACAACTCATTAAAGAGGTCATTTGCAAGACTTGACTTGTTGAAGAATGCGAGAATGCATTAGCATCTGAGCAATTCTTCTAAGCCTCTTAGTAAAGCATCGACACTATCACGGCTCGTGATATAACATAAGACGAATTTATTGTCTCGTCGTAATTTAACAAGTTTCAGGGGCCGAAAACGCCCAGAATTTAGGCAACTGATGCTACGAGTATGTCGAATGTAGATCCCAGTGGGATGCAGTGTTCTAGTTAAATACAGTTTCCTATATAATCTGCAATTCTTTCCGCTGAGGGCATTAATGGTCGCTAGATGGCGATACAGTTTGGTGTCACTTCCGCTTTCCCAAAATATCAGAAAGGTGTTAACAAAACTGTTCGTTTTGACCGGAACCGAATCTTGAATCATCGAACACTGTGAACAGGGCTGAAATGGATTGATGGATTGTAGAAATTAACCGCTGGGTTAGGAGTATGTAGCATAATCGATTTGGCCACATTTTCGATCCTAAACCATGCAAACATTAATTGTTGTGTGAGCACATTTTTGGTGCGTTTCTGGCAGAGTTTATGGTAAGCCATTTTAATCTTTTCTTGTTCAAATTGCTAATTTGGCATATATATACTTAGCCTCCAAGCTACAGGCTAAAGGTGCCCAATTAAAGCAGAGGCCTACAGCAGTGCCGTGTGATGTGCAGTTTGTGCTCCGTTTATTCCCGCTGGCTCCTGCAACTTTCAAGCAGACCCTAAAAAGCCTCCTGTGTTTGGCAGTAACTGCTGGGAGCTAACACCACCTTTACCTTGTGTTGGATGGGGTTTGAACATAACGGCTATTTTGTTTTTGTGATCTAATAATTGACATGCTATTGAATTCCTAACGGCCTTGCCGTTCGTTATCTTATTTTAGCAGTTCATATATGCCTAAAACCTTAAAACGGCTTCACCGCTGTTGTAGTTAACTGTAATTCATATGTGTTAAATTAACGTCAGTTTCAAGCCGAGTTCACTTATAATTCACGTAGCTATGCATGCTAATAGATTAGCTGAGCGAATGGTAAATCCACGTACGTTTGTTACATAACTATCGTCTTAGTAATTAAGTTCGCTGGAGGGAAAGCTACCCCAGCATGTTATTTGGTATACCACTAAGACATGCAGATATCTGAATGTGTGAGTACTCGCGAGGGCCAATTTAGCACATTAAAAGTGGAACGCAGTACCGGTGTGTTATTCATTCAGTATTAGGGATGTTACTAAATTACCTGTTTTGGCCAACTTACAGTTTAAAGTAATTTATTTTGGAAATTAGCTTTTACACGTCCTCAGCAAAGGCTGCGTTTTCTGATGCACACTGTTCAGGTTTTGATTGATTAAGATTGTGATATTTCCCTATGTGATATATTTATTTTGAGATAGTATTGTTATTGTCCGTTAATGCCAATAATTACAAATCGATTTTATTTCCCCTGTTATTAATCCATTATCTATTTGAAACATTATACGATTTATCCAACTGTGGGTTTTCATTGTTTAGGTTGTATTGTTACCTTGAGCAATTTAATGGTTTGTTCGCTCAAATGAACCAGGGAACATGGGCCTGAAACTATTTGGCGCCTATATAATTTCGACCGTTTAGTTTTGAAGGTAAGTTTGTTATGTTATTCCGCCTCGACAAATTTATCAGTACGCCCCTGTGCTCCTAATTATATTTAAATTCGTTTGAACCAACTTACAATGCTCGCGGCCCACGGAATTCTCTCCGTCAGCACTTCGGTGTAGTACGCTAATTGCTTTATTTATCCCGACATACTGGCGTCAACGCCAAAGAATTGGTGGTAAAAGAAACACGTATCGCCTTGGATAATAAATGGCTTTGTACCACAACCCTGGCAGCGATAGGCCAAGAATTCTTGGAACCTATACGCATTACCCTGTATGATATATAAGAAGGAAATAAATTCTGAATAATTCCCTTTGTCCCACGCAACAATGGAGCTAGGTTTTAATTTTAATCGTGTTTTTCAATAACTCAACGCTGCCCTTCGGAGAGGCCACCTTGGTAATTCAATCCCCTGGGACTCTCTGCGACATCGAAAATTCATTCCAGAATGTTCGAGGCCCCTTTCGTTTGTTGATAGCACGCACAATAACGCTCCTTTGTTTCACAACAGTTCAAAAGTGGTGCAATAATGAGAGGGAGAATTTCCATCAGCGGTTGCAAAAGAGAGATGCTTTCCCGGAGAACGGGGAACAAATCTTGTGGTCTTCACACAATTAAATTTTGGAAGTAGTTCGGCGACAGCCTTCATAGCCGTAGGTGCAAAAAGAACTCCGAGGCGGTAGTGAAGTTAAGGGAAAGGCCCGCGAATCGTTTTATTGGGGAAAACGTCGTTTATCGTATCGTTTGTTGTCCGCTCTCTAAGTACAGAGGGACGCATCGTTTGCCAGTAGTGCACATATAGTTCTAACGTCGTTTGATTATCCCCGCTTGTGTACTCGTGTCGTTCGAGGATAATTGCAGTTGCAAATTCTGATTACGTTCGCTGGGCCACCCCGGAAACTAAAGTCATCTTCGCCAGCTCCGTCGCCGACCCGCTCTCTCTTTCAGGTTGGACCCCCTGCAGCAGCTTTGCCAAGCTTCCGCCGAGGACGTCATCGCTACCCCAACATGCTTACAGCTCCAGGTATTTATTGTATGTGCGATATATCTTGTGTGCCGAGATAAGTGGCGTCTGTAATTTTTACTGTGCAACCCCAGTGATCAAAACGTTGCGTACGCTCGCCGAATTTTAGAATTTGATTTGCTTGTTGACCTCAGGGGCTTGACCCTGGATATCTTGTCTTGTATTTTGTAATAACATCGTTAGACATTAAGGTAACTTTGCTTGGGAGCCCCTTTCATGTTCAAGTAGGGTGTGCCTTTTTTTTAAAATTAAATTTAAACTCGCCTCCGGGCGATTATTTCAGTGTAAACTTGCTTGTAAATTTAACTCATTCTATAATAAATCTGTTAAAGTCAGTCGGTTTATTTGTCGAGTTCTGAACCCCTTCTGGGTTCCTAAGTAATTTAGTTTGGGCAAAGGCCAGGTGTAACTGCAGTTGTAAAGCTAAAGCATGTCTTATGAGCAAGCAAGCCCCAGAATTTGGGCCAGTATTAGTGTGCTTTTGTTACTCTTTAGCAAGGGTGGGCCTTAAGGTAAGTCATTTGTTTATGGCCACTCCTGGTGTTCTATCTGAAGACTCGGTGGAGGCTTGGACAGCGCGGCGAGGACAACGTACACGGAGGACTTCTCCATAGGCTACGTGTGTGTTCTTGTTTCTAACACGTTTGCCATTCCCTATCTAGAAACAAGTGGCGCTCTAGGCATCTATTTTAAGCAGTCTTTAGAGTAAGTGCCGCCGGTTTTTCTTTGAGCTTTCGAACCACGCCTTCCCGACTGAGTTAAGTGCGAGTAACCGGAGCAACAAAATCTGCTTCAACACATTAGGATCTGTGTTCTTTTTAGTAAAGCCGGCGAACCCTGTAGTTTGTACCCGATTTTTGACAGTGCTCTTGATCAATGTCGATCTGAGCATTTAAAACTGTAACAAGTTACCTTTGCCCTTCCACTGAATTAGCACGAGTGCATGTTCCGATTCGACATAGGCAATTATTAATGCAACAAAAGTTTTCCCGAAACCGCCTTTTAAAAATTAAATGTACAAACAGCTTGCGTTTGCAACAATTAGATTATCATTCATCACTAGGGCTTTGATCAAATAACAACCAATAAACATATTTTGGAAGTAAAAATGACTAGAAAAGACTAAAAAGGAACTACTATCATGCCGCAAATGAGTCATGAAAGTAGACACTTTTATGTTGGTTTCAGAAAAATAAATATTGCTATGCCATGTGGAAATACCTACATAGTTGGTAAAGAATTACAGCTTGAAAAGCAGTCATTGTTGTCAGCCTTGTTAGCATCCCCAGTGCATGGACGTCAGCCTCTCCTATTTGAGTAGGATTAGGAGTTAAGACCCCATGGTTGCCAAAGATAGATTGGAAAATCGCATTGAAGTCGATGCAAGATTATTGTAGCCATTGCAGTAAGGATCGAATCCATATATTCTGATGCTTAACTAAAGGCTCTTATGTTAAGCTAGGCCTGTGTTATAGCACTAGGTAGTTCATAATATGGTTAATGCTTTATGCGAAGTTCAAATAAAACATTTTAAGCTAGGAACGAATATTTTTAGAAATTGCTAAAAATGTTTTCTTATACATAGATACTAAAGAATCTCTGGTAAGGAAAAATAATTTGCCTCTTATCTTATTTGGATATACAGCTTGTAATTATTCATGTGCAAAAAAGTGCTACTATATTCTTCATCAGAAAAGAAAAAATGTAACAATAACAATCGTTTTAAAACTGGCAACATTGCAAGGGCAAACTACCATAAAAGTTGAAAACATACGAAATCTCCTATACCATGGAACTAACCCAATGTACGACAAATCCAAGTCACTTTTCGTTGTTGGTCTGCGCAAGTCACCATCTAGATTGCTAACACTTGTCGTATTGTGAAAATATTCTGATTACTGTAATTTCATACAAACACATTTTTATGAAGTTAGAAGCTCAAAATGATCTGCAAATAAATAAGAAACGTAGTTTTGGTACGAAATTAATAAAAAACCTTCAAGTATAATTTAGGATTTCCCAGATTTAACATAATCTTTATCGTTGCCTGCTGAAGAATGTAGACATCAGAAGCTAATTTTAACTGTAATAAGTACATTCTTAGAGCCTAAATATTCACGTACCTAGTGTCTTTTGTTTATGCTCGAATTAGTTCACCCTGTACCTATATTTCTACTCAATTTTAAAAGTATTAAGCATCATATTTTGCATTTATTTATTTCTCGGTTTTCAAATTGTTGTCTTCTTAGCCCATGTTCCTTTTTGTCGCATTATGTGACCTGCCCAGTTCCATTTTAGTTGTAGACACTTCCTTGCTACATCAGTAATTCTTAACCTTCTTCTAATTTTGTCATTACTTATCAGATCTTCTAATTTTATTCCTAGTATTTTCGTGCCATTTTTTGTTGGACTACCTACTTGTAGTTTTTTGTTGCTGACATATTTGGGCTCCATACGTTAGTATAAGTAAGATGCAACTGGGGAATACTTTTCCGTTTAATCTAAAATTATCTGTGCCTTTCCAAACCTCTTTTAACGACCAAAATTTTCTCCAGTCCATTACCATCCTTCTTTGGATTTCGTTGCTTTGTTAATCAGAGAAGGATATTATTTGTGCCTGGTACACTGCCTTTTCTACATAAGTGCATGCTTTTCCCTCGAATAATATTGGTTTGATTGGTCAATATTACTGTTTTCTGACGATTGATCTTTTGGCCAATTTTTTTGCTTGAGTTGTTTAGTTGGTTTATCATCATTTGTAGTTCTTTGCCTGAGTTTGCCAGCAAAATGATGTCGTCGGCGAATCTAAGATTTGTGAGTTTACTGCAGTCTATATTGATTCCCTTGTTTTTCAAATTCTTTGAGCAGTTCTCTAATGTTGCAATGAAGAGATGGGGGGAAAGAGGGTCTCCCTGCCTCACGCCTCTTTCTATGTTAAACTTTGGTCCGTCTTTCTCTAGTTTTATGGTTGATTCTAGCGTCTTGGAAAGTGAATTTATTAGCCTGTATTTGTGTTCTATTCCTCGATTAATCAGTGCTTCGATCATGGGGGTGTGTTCTAAAGAGTCGAATCCTTTTTCATAATCGATTAAAGCCATATACGTATACTGGTATTTAAAATTCTGTGCATTTTACTTGATTAATTGTATGAATATGATCTGTTGTTGAATAGTTTTTTCGAAATTTCGCTTGTTCTTTTGGTTGCTTTTCCTCCAGTTGTTTTCTAGTTGTTTTTTTTATTGTTGAAATGAATAGTTTGGATAAACTTGAAATACGACTTATTGGTCTATAGTTGCCTATTTCTTTAGTGTATCCTTTCTTGTAAATTAATATAATTATGGAGTTTGACCATTGTTTAGGAATAATTTCACTTTCTAATATTCTATTACATAAAATATATAATTGGTCTAGCATTTCTTCACCGTCCTTTATTAGTATTTCATTTACAATACTATCCCCTTCTGGAGTTTTTTCCCTTTTTAATTCGTTTATACTTCTTCGTATTTCAGATTTTTTTAATTCCGGAACTACTTCCCTGTCCTTGTCAGTTATCTTCAGCTGTTTCATCCGCTTTTTAATTATACTGCTTGCATATAGTTCCTTATGATATTCCGTAGCTATCTTCATTATTTCTCTTTTATCACTCTCTATTTTACCTTCTTTGTTTTTTAGTTTTAGAATAATTTTTTTCCTGTTGATAGTGCCTTGCTTAATTTTTTTGTTGAGTTTCTTTCTGATAGTATTTGTTCGATAAGTGCTTCTTTGTTTTTTTTTCTTATCTTTGCGTATTGCTCTTTTAGTTAGTTTGTAATTCTCGCACCATTCTATGTATTTTATTCTATTTCTTGTTTTTTCCTCGTTTAGTTTTCTCTTTTATTAATTAATTCTATTGCGTCTTCTAAAAAAGTACGAGGTTTTGTTTTTTTTAATTTAAATTGTGTATCGTTTTTTGGAGACTTTTTTCTACTTTTTCGTATTCCTTCTTTTTTCCCAATGTTTAATATCGATTTATTAATTTTTAGTTCTTCTCTGACCTCTTTATCACTGATTTTTTTCCAAGATATTTGTTTATTAATTATACATTTTCTTTTTTCTTATTTATTAAGGTTTATTGTTAATCTTACCATTCTGTGGTAGCTGGTAAATTTAAATTTATTTATGGTTTCTATGTTCTGTACAGTTTTCATGTTATTCAGTAGTATATGATATCTTTCGGAACTGATGTTCACAATTTAAATATTAGAAACAAGGGACTCATTACTCCGCCCCTCCACAGGACTGCACTGTTTCAGAGATATTTTTCATTTAATATGCAGGGTGTTCCTTAATGATATGCGAATATTTAAGGGTGTGAATCTACATGAAAAATTAACAATAGTTTGCTTTATAAACTATGGTCCAAAAATGTTCCGTTAAAGTTTTAGGAAAAAAATTAAAATTAATTAACATTTTTGAAGCCGCTTGAGATATTTCAGTGATATTTAGTACATAGTGACAGTTAATAAAGATGCATACTTTTCAATACAAAAATAATTTTCAGCTTTAACAGTGGCGTGCGTACGGACAGTGACTTCGATATTTTTGAAGAAAAATTTTTGAATTCGCCGTTTAATTTGAAACATAGCTCTTGAGTTGTTTTCCTGCGATGCGCCGTAGGACAACGAAGTGAAAGAATCCCCAACGTATCGACGTTTATGCAGTTCTCTTAAAACAACAAGTTGAAAGGCACTGTAACAGCATATCACTTCATTGATGGATTAGTGAGTTAGAAGTTTCCTGTTGGAACAAAACATCGTACACCCAACTTACTTTGTACAGAACCGGCTTACCCAAATATTGAAGTACCTATTAGGAATAAAAAAATGATTAGTATTAAAAACATTAAAAAGTTATCTACCTGACAATAAGGAAATCAAAAGTTTTTACCAAGAAATCTTTTTATGGCCTACTGTTGATGGTGAATTAGAGCCAGAGACTATATAAAATTATGTTTTTAATATGTTAAGCTGGTATGACACGATACTAAATTTATGCGAAAATTTAAGAGTAATTTTTTTTATAAATTATTATACGATACACGACCGGTAGCATTTTTATGGCCTTGCCTCGCCCTGCGGCCTCGACCTGTAAAGTATTGGCGTGGCCATAAAAATGTTGCTACCGGTCTAATAACGTAAATAGCTATTCAAAATGTTTGCACGTTGCACACAGAAAATTCTATAAGAAATTTACTAGTAAATTTATGCGTAAATTATTTAGAAACACTTTCTAAATAATCAGGGCGTAAACATAAATGTGCGCGTAAATCTGCGCAGATGGTAACTTCAAACTAGTTATCTAGGGACCCTAGTTTTAAGTGAATGTTGACTACAAACAAGGTTAACACAACATAACCGTATTGTTCTGCGGCACAACATAACAAATATAAATCTACAGTGTCGCTCATGATAAAATAAAGTTCAACTCAACTTACTAATTCTCGCTAATCGTACAATTTTTAAGTTACGTTTGTGTTTATCTGTGCCAAATAAAAATTCTATCAACTTTACTGCATATAAATTATAAATATCCCTAAAATATTTGACTACTGCGCAGGTTTACAATAAAATTTACGAAAAAATATTGAATACGTTGCATACGTATAATTTAGTGGTTAAGCCAATTTAAGCAAAAAATTTACTAGTACATTTTTTATAAAATGTATTCGTATATTTTCGCATAAATTTAGTATCGTGTCATACCAGCTTTAACGACTATTTTGTAATTTTTTTTAATAAAATTTAATTGAGAAAGTTGACATATCCATTTTTTAAGTCGGCTTTTTGTCATCTTTGATTTCGAATATTTTTGCTTCTTTGTGAAAAAACTCTTTAACTAGTTGACATTGACCTTGGCGAATAACAAAACTTTTAAAAAGTGACAACTGAAAACATTTAAACAGTTTTTAAAGCTTCTTCTAGTACTCTGCCTTCTGATAGAAAGAGTGAAGGTGCATATTGAAATGGTATTAAACCCACAATTTGACTTTGTTTGCAGTGCAAAATATTTAACCAAGTCAATAAAGCACAGAGTTAGGATATTTTATATAATTGCAAATTTAAACAATAATCAAAGTATTAAACGTATTGGTAATGAGATGTGAGAAGGAGTAATTAGTCGGATAAAGGTACGCAGAAGCAAATCATATTTCAGAGGGTTTAAATTTGGCTTTTGAATAAAGTAATATAATTAAAATGATAAATTTGTGCATATGTAAAGCCAGACCAAACGAAAGTAATTAACACAAAAGGTTGCTATGTGCATATAAATGAGCGTAGTTATCAATGAAAGCAAAGGACAGTAATAATTGTGAGTAAGCTGAAGGGTAGATGAAGACCAAGATAATCTAGAAAATTGCAAGGGGCAATCCTGAATGTAGGCAACAGAAGAGAAGCAAGCGACGTGAAAGGTGGACTCAAATATCAGTGCGTTAATACATAGTTAAAAACAAAGTGCAAAAGAGCAGAGCAGTGAAATTAAAAATGTTTGTGAGTGCAACGTTAAAGAACAATACTAGTTATAAGCAAAAGACAATATTTTAGATTTAAGAAAATGTTAGATTTTTAATTTATGTAATCAAACTTTACTATAATTGTGGTTAATATTATAAAAACTAATTTCCACTTAATAGTAGAAGAACACGGTATTATAGCAACCTGATGCTTTTTTGTTATTAACAGGGAGAACAACTGAAAATAGAAATTAATATAGTTTCTCGAATTTGTGCTCCATATTTAACTAATGTTTTATGATAATAAACGTGTTTTACCAATTATAAAAAGTGGTTTAATTTATTGACCAAGTGTAAGTGTACCTGTGGGAAAGTTTGCAGCAGTTCCCACGACGTAGAAGTTAAATTTTCCAATCTCATCCTCGAGTGGACATCGTGAGCCGATGCCGGACTTTACGAAATTTCGACCACGGCCAAAATTAGCAGCGGGACCCAGAGGTCAGCGATCAAGGACGTCAGCGGGGTCTGCAAAAACGGCGCTTTCAACATCTGCACCCAGGGGAGCGACTCTAGCAGAGCCAGAGGCAGAAAACCGGAAGCGTCATCTGCGAGCAGCATCGAAGCGAACTTCACAAGGTAGGATCCATCTGTAATTTTAAGAGTTGCCGTTCGGAAAGCTATGGAAATTCGCGATTGAACCTTACTGAAGAGGCATAGCGTACTTCCAAGGGTTCTACTACGCCGTAATTTTCAAAAATCGAACGGCGTCATCCGGTTTTGCAAAATTGGCGAAGTTCCAAGCATCATAAACAGTTGAAAGATCGGCGTGGGTTCTACGTCATCCTGAGAATAATGAAGGCGAGGGTCTACGTCATTCTAATAATGAAGGCGATGTTTTAATTGGTGCCAAGCGGGAATATTCGAATTATTTACCTGACGCTTTCTCACATTATTTCACGATTTTAAACGTTCAAATACACGCTGTACGCACAAACCATTTTGTGTTCATCTGCCAATTTACGAGGTTGTTAATTATCTACTAAGAACGAGCAAATGAGCTGCGTTGAGACAAATAACCTAAAATTTAAAAATATAGCCCATTTCAGAACTCAACCTGAGATAAGCAGTTTTAAGTTCGCCGAGAGCTAGCGTAATAAGTATTGCAATTAAATAAAATAGAAAGAGGAGCCATTAGCCATTTATTTTGAACAGTTACCAATACATTTCATTTTAACTAGCCTTAAATTACTGACAGGCAAGTTTGAGCACAGTATAAAAATATAATCTGAGAATTGTGTGGTGATTTGCCCTAATTTTAACTTATATCAAATTTTGTCTAAAAATAAATAATCCAGTCAATCAATTCATCGCAATATGTTTGTTTTTTATATATTGCTGTGGGGGTTTTGGTCACTTCCTCCCCTCTTGATCAAACTTCTGGGGAGTTTCTGTTTGTTAATTTGTTTTTAAATTGTTGGTTTGAGTCAGTCCTATCTCATAGTCAATATCCATGTTACACCCATCAAAATCAAACTCACTCAAATCAACGTGTGATAACTCCAGCTTAATTTTCGACCTAAGTTAATTCCTAGATACCGAACGTCATTATCTTTAGGATTTCAGGGTATAGAGCTGTTATGGATGGTTGTATTTAGTGGATCTTGAAGTCTCCGAAGGGTAACAATTTTGAATTTGCATTTGCCTGTATTTATTTTTATACATCAGTTATGGAACCAGAAACTTAATTGATCTACACTTGTTTGTAGTTTTCGTGCTGCTCCAGTAATTTCAGGGTCTTGAATAAGTATAGCTACGTCTTCAGCATACATAGCTAGGCCTGTATTGAAAGTTTCTGGTGCATCGAACATAAAAACCTTGAAAAGGTTGGCTCTTAATATGTACCCTTGAGGAACCCCAGCATCAATGCTGTGAATCGATAGGTTGTGCGAGTTGATTCTAACTTGGAAGGTTCGGTAAGTGAGAAATGATTTTATGATCAAAAGCATGTAAGAAAGAGTACGTGTTTGTGGTGATCAATTTATATATTAGACTTAGACTGCTGTCCAGAGTCGGTCAAACACATCGGCCACATCTGTGCATTTGGTTTTTTATCTTTCAAATTTTTCGGTAATGCGTAATACTTGATGGTTTGCTATTGCAAATTTTTAAATCTGCATTGAATGATTTTCAAGCAATGTTGACAACGACAGCGATACTTTGCTGGATTGTTGTATTGCTTGCCAGGTTTAGGGAACAGTAGAATTAGTGCATGCTTAAAGGTGGTTGAAAAATTTCTGATTCGTAAGCAGGCGTGTTAACTATGGCTCTTAGAAACGGTATTGATTTATTTGACAAATTTTTACGAAGGATATTAGGTATCAGATTTATTCCAGATGGCTTTCCTGTTTTAAGTGTTTTAATATATTGCTTGACTTCTAATGGAGATGCTGGGTCTGTGGGTTCTATATCGTTTGTGTCTATGCCTATACTGCTTCAGTGGTCACTTGCTCGAAAGATTATTTGTTCTGCAATCCCAATTCGTGTTCATGTTTAGAGTTGAGCTCGGCAGCTAGTATTGTTGGAAGCGAACATGTAAACATGTCGAGTTCATTGCGATTCAGTTGGTTATTGGGCGGCTCAGACACACAGAAGTTATTTTAAGTGAAAAATTGTTCATCACAATTATTTTGATTGCAACAGCTTCTATCTGATGTGGGGTTATTAATTCAAAAATAAATTGGGAAATATTGGGGTGTAAGAATCTGGGTTGCCTGTGTTTTGATTATTAGTATTTGTTATAGAGGAGTTGAATGTCCTGAGGTTGTTGGCTATGGTTTGTGCATAGGTACGGTTGGAGGGAATATTGCCAGTAAGGGTTGGAATTTCATGGTCTCACTGTAGCTTTCTGGTTTAAGGACAACCGCTATAGTTAGTTAGCCTTATGTTCTTCTTCACAATGCACAAACGGTAGTTTATTTCTATTTCAGAGCTTTGTGCATTTCGTGCAGTGATGGTTCTGAGTACATTTAACGCAAGGGTTATATTACTTATAAACGCAGCGAAGGGATGGGTGACAATACTTTTTAGTATGACAAATCAATTGATAGTTTGTACACTGTGGAATGTCATTGTTTGAGTTCTGCCTTTACTACACCGTATAGTAGCTTGCTTAAACTGAATATTTCTTTGGCATGATTGGTTTTTGATTTAGTTCAACTACAATTAATGGTATTAGCATTTTCTATTGTTACATAATCTAGTGGATATCTAGATGAAAATCACATAACTGTTTACTCTTGTGATTTGTCAGTTTTTTTTTTGGATTCTCGCAAAAACGGCTGTAACGATATTTTTCAAACTTTACATTTTTAATGTGTATTGATGTGAAATAGGTGATTTTCCAGTTAAATACCTCTAAAATGGGTTTCTTTTGTTTTGGTTTTTTTAATATAATGTAGTAGAGAAGCTAAAAACACATTTTTGGCTAATTATAAGATCACTGTATGTAAAAGGAATTTGTGTGCCTGTATCACACCAGATTTTTTTATTATCCGATTGGAAATTATATGTGTTTGGCTGATAAACAAATTATTCAGACAATATTAAAACAACTTTATAATACATGATGAAACGTTGATTGCAATTCATTTTGACATTTCTTTAAAAGTTATCTTTTTTTCATTTTAAGTTACATTTTAATCTGATATTTAAAATTAAAAAAAGTTATTAAAATTGAAATCTGAAATCAGATAAATGAGGTAATGAACAAATAAAATTTTCTCACGTCTTACTTGTATGTGGTATTTTCCATTTTCCCGAAAACAGATATTGTTCTCTCAAATTGGCCGAGTCGTTCGGAGCCTTCATTTATTCCTATTTCTAGAGAAGTGGCTATGATAAACATGCGGTTTTTTATTTATGTTTTTCTACTTTTGTACTTTTGCACTGTATGATCCGAAAGTGCAGTGTTTGGTTTATACAATGTTTGTTTTTATTAATTGTTTGTGTAGTAAAATTCTATTTTTTAAATATTGATTGGTTTGTCTCATGTAATTAGCGCTACAATTGCTACAATGTATTTAGTAAACATGATTTGACGTAATTTTTTTCTGTTTTGTCTTTAAAATTTTTATAAAGTTGTTGTGAAAGTGTTATTATTTGTAAAAGCTTTTATATTATTTGTTTTAAGTTCATTTTTAAAATTTTCTGACTGGAGGGGTGTACCGGGTGACAATGCAACCAGGGCCATGCGTATATCTCCTATATTTATGAATCGATTTGGGTGAAATTTGATATGGGGATACTATACATAATTTCTGATTGATGGATAGATGTAGTTCAAATGATCGACGCACGGTTCCACCGCAAGGTTTTGAAATGTACGGCTCAAATTGCATACAATAGTGGAATTCTGTTTTATTATTATTGAAATTGTCTTTTGGAGAGTTGGGATGTAAGTTTATTCACAAGTTGTTTTTATTTCTATTATTGTTATTGTGTTTAATTTTATTTTAATGTTATTGTTAATGACAATTTATAGAGTAATTTTTTTGTAAGAGCATTGCAGTTTGAACCTTTACTTGTTTTTTTTTTAATTTGTCCTGATTAATTTTAACTATCTGATTTACAATTGAATTCGAAGTCTTTTTAAAAGTGTACCTGGTTTATGAATTCAATTAATAAGAAATATTATATTTTTGTTAATTTATTTAATTTGGTTGAAATTTTGTACTAAATCTTGTTATCCTGTTTTATACGTTCAGTTAAACAAAATTATTTTAGTTTTTTTGTTAATTGCATATAAAATATACCTAAATGTGCAAGAAAAATGTACAAACAGTATACAGATATGTGGCTGCTAGTGCGAACATATGAGCATGACTGACAATTGAGTTTTCATGGCATGCACCTTAACATACTGCCAAGTAGCTGTCACATTATTACAGTATTTGTGTATTTCTGCAATTACTGGATTGTGTAACATTAGATGTCTACCAGGTGAACCAGAAAGTGCAAAAACTGTTAAATAGCTTTAAAACTGAATTTCAGTACGTGCAATATTTACAGAATTTATCTACTGCAGCTTTTGAAAATTACCCTATCCGTGCTACCAGTACAATACACTTAATTTTACATCAAAATCAAGCTGTGTAAAATAGCAACTGTCTTCCATGTCCCTATGTTCTCACTAGCCCCCACCAATCTGTATAAAATCATTGCTTTATATTGGGAAATAATAATTACATTTTTCGCATTTTGTATAAAAATGTGCTATTTTACTAAATTTAAAAATTGTTTAATAAAGTGGCACTTTGGTGCATAGAAATGTCGCTTTACTATATGGTAATGTCACTGTCAAATTCGAGGTTATGAGGTTAGGTTTTTCGTCAGTATGTGTCAAAACTGACGGAAAACCTAACCTGATAACATCGAATTTAATATAAACTTACAGTGCCACCAACATATTATTCATACGTTTGAATTTCCACAGTCGCCTTTTTTAATGGACATGTAGTATAATGCTTTTATATAAATGTTTGTTTATAAATACTAATAAAAAATGCGAAAAAATAGTATACCTGCACATTTCGTAAGAAAAGTAGTTTTACTAAACTTATATAGCTTTTTAAGTTACTCGCTCGCTTCGCTCGCTCGTACTCAATCAAGCTATATTCGTTTAGTAAAACTTTACTTTTATAAACTTGTTGTGTAATAGACTGTTATTAATTAGTTAAGAAATCAGTAAATAACAATGTTTTTCGAAGTTTTCAACTGAAAACGCTGAATACATACATATATTTCTAAATGGAGAAACTTTTTCTACAGAAACTGACGTCATAAGAGCATTCTTCAAGTTCATTGAAAGGGATATTTATTATTTAGTGCAATAATTTAGTAACATGTCTTTCCATTCATTATTGCAACAATCACTACTGGTTGTTGTTAATCTTGTTGATTTAAAATTTCTTGGGGCGTGTAGACCACTTATTCTGTCACTACCTATACGTTACATTCTAATCCCGCTATCCCGCTTTATTTCACTGCAGAGAGCGGGACATAAGGTTGTGCTACGTACTACATATGATCGGCCCACGTGGCCGCAAACAAGGATTGAACTTCGAGTCAAATCCCCTTACCACACTTTCTACTTTCCAGTACAATAATTTACGCTGCGTGTTTGCTTCTACTCATCATAAAAAGGTCAAAATTTAAGATGTATAGTTTCAAGTGCGATTATCACAAAAAAGAAATTGTTATCCATTGTATTCTTAACCCTACAGATGTGCTACAAAGTGAAACGCACTGGCTGTACGCTGGAAACAACAAGTATGATGTAGATGAAGTAAGTACATCGAAAACCGGCAAATGGATGATATTTCCATCAGCAGCGAACGTGGATGAGATATGGAATAAAATTAAATTAGCAGTTAAAGAAGGCCATCTTTGGCAATCCAAAGTTTCAACAGTCGATCCTTCCAATCCCGAACACGCTATAATGATCTACACTAAGGATTATACCGACCTTAAGGATGTTATTAGTGTATTGGATTTTCTTGAAACGTCTGGTATAAAACCTCTTAGGTCAGTTATAAAATATAAAACCGACGAACAAACAAGGGCAGGTATCTACCGAAGTGCAAACCAAAAAGCTTCCATTTATGCTTCAAACACCATAAGGTTGCAAGGTTTACCTACACAGAAGTGGTAAATGCAATTTGCTTTCAGATGCTTGACTAGTTTAAGTAAGCTGTTATGAAACTTGTTTCTGTTTTAGTTTAATATGATAATATTTGTAACCCAATAAAGATTATGTATTATACTATTTAATACTATTTCCTTTAAAACAGTGTTGGTTTATTGACTCCTGCAGCGATTGCGCCTGGCCACCTAGCAACACTCAATACATGTTCTTCGAACCCGGATTATCACATCTAATGCCCAAGTTGCAAATTCCAAGATAGCTATCTGGTAGTTCTGATGTAGTTATTTCATACTTACGATTTACTATCTTTAAGATGTCACCGGATACTGATTTTTAGGATAGGTAGGTATCTTTACAGCAATTCCAATTATTATGACTATTTCCCTAAAAAATGTTTTACCAATCAGAAAGCTAGAGTTTAAGAGTTTTAGCCAATTACATACGAATGGCATCCATAATTTTGTACTAGTACAAATTGTCGATAATTTTGTATTTGTTTAACTAGTACGTTTTGGTTCGCTATATAGATTAACACCTTAGTGTAGGTAATTAAGGTTATTGATTATATAGATGTAGGTTAATATTAAATTAATTTTTCTAGTTTAAAAGTAGATATTAACCTTAAAATAACTTTTCAGAAATTAATCTGTCAAATATCGCTTCTGCAAATTAAATTGCCTATTTTTTTAATACTACTATTGGCTTTGCAGTTTTAAATTATAAATTACTTTAATGTTTAATTACTTTCTTACAAAGCAAAAGTAATAAATTTTACTGTAAAGTCTGTAGAACTTATTAATAATTTAAAAATTCTAACTTAAATGTATATCTGAAGCTAAAGAGAAATGAAATAAACTCACTTTAGTGTCCTTTTAGTATTTCATAATTCATTGTTTTGCAGGCATCAATCACCAAGGAGACCATTGTTTTCGAAGTTAATGGTCTATTGTGGTTTTTATTATATAAAATCTAGAAAAATACATGTATAATAAATATCTGTTTAAGCTTAAGCTGTAAGTGTTGCCAGTTCACAAGGCGCAGATCATCCACTACAAACACTTGTTTTTGGTAGCTGTATATGTCAGAGAGAAAAACATAAAACCAGAAGAACAGTTCTTAAATTGTCAATGTTCTGAAATTGATGCTAATACATTTTAGTGTACATGTTGTACATTTTATACAATGTACATTTTAGTTTACGCCAGAAATTATACCGGGTGATTATACCTAAATGCTTTTCTATCAAGTTCACTTTAAAATATTTGTTGTATGAATAATATGTTGGTGGCACTGTAAGTCTATGTCAAATTCGAGGTTAGAAGGTTAGGTTTTGAGTCAGTTTTGACACAGACTTGACAATGTGACAATAAGTGAGTACTATATTTTAATTTTCTCATTTACTACTATATCGTGATATAATTCTTAAAAAGTAAGTTTCACTCGGTTTTGTATTGCAGCTATGAATATTTTTATCTCGCTATTTTCACTGGAAAAGGACATGAACATGTAATACCCGAAACTTGAATATTTTGTAATTATTATGTTATTGCTTCATTTCAGTGGCGTCTTCATTATACAAGGTGGCGCACAGCCGACTGATACATTTTAAATCACTGTTGGAGTAGAAATATTTCTTTTAAAACAACGAAACATGGATTTTATAATAACCAAAAACGCCAAATTTTATTTTGTATATATTACATCAGGCAGGTGGCCGTGAAGGTAATGCTGCACGCGGTTGAATACCGAAATACCGTTGAAAATTGCGCCTTGTCTGTGTAATGGATTTAGTCTTATAATAAAACCGAACTGCTACTGTAACTAAGGTCCATTGTTCCATTCCAATTACTAAACATTAACTTGAAAACTTACACTAACTGTAGCGAATAGCAAAGTTTTGTTAGCACTGTCACTTCGACAGAAAACAATAAACATAATGTGTCAGTCGGCTATGCGCCACCTTGTATAAATACATCTTGTTTGTTCTGGACAAGATGTAGGCATGTATCAGGTACCTTAGACACCGGCACTGCTATGTCTATATGATCAAAGCCCTACTAGGATGTTATCTTATTAAATGTAATTGTAGCATGTTTTTCTTCCTTTTCATTTCCCGTACAAAACGTTTTTTGTGCTTCCGATATCGTATTGATTATTAAGTCGTCTAAGAACTCTAGGTCATTTGTCGGTGGTTTATTTTGCAAAGTTTGACTAATGTATTCTTCAAACTGTTGTTACGGGTAAAAAGCGACGTATTTCGAACTAGAGTCTTTTGGCGTACTTTTCAAATGGGCAGCGCCGTCGTTCTGATTTTGTCCGCATTTGTCGCAACGAATGCGCTGTCTGGTCTCGCTAGTCGCTGTTGATTTCATGCCCATTTTGATCTCGATCTGCCGTCAGCGGCAAGTGTTACGTGGTCATTTAACCCTCTTATTCTTGACGAATTGGTTTAACGTTCCGGGGTATTTCTAGCTGCTTCCGACCACAATTCAGTACCGAGCTGCTTTGTTTTGGTCCGGCCATGTAGCCGTAACTAGATGTCTTGTTCCGACCATGCTTTTGTAATGCTATGATGTAGCCACTTTGATTCCGCCAAGTTTTCGTCCTGTACCGTATACGTACTTTTAGGTGTTAGTCTACTGCTTCTGTAAGCTGCCGTTTGTCCCGTTCGAGAGGCGGTCTTGGCCTAGTTCGGCGTAGGCCTTGCTGCGCGCCAAAAGCTACTAATATTGCTTAGAAGCTAGTTTTCTGCTGCTGCCGCCAGGAGGTAATAATCTGTTCAGGGGGTTCTGTATTGCACATAGCTATGTTCTTGATTTCATTCAGTAATGTTATTCATTTTTATGTAGTTTGTCTATTTAACGTCCATTTAACATTTAATTATTATTGTGTCTATACATATGATTGTTATATTTTAGATATTATATTTATTGAGCGCATCCAACGTACTAAAAGTTTGTATTCATGTGCCATACTTTTGAATATTATACATTTGACTATGATTATGTGCATTTTCGTTATTTCAAACTGAAATTTACCTGATTAAGGTACTGATTGCATTTCAGATTATTTTCATTTTGGTTAACCTTTGAGGTTATGAGTTCTCGTTTTTATTTCAGCTCCTTCTTTTATAAAGACTCATTGGCGTCCCTTTCGTATTAATGAATGAACTTAAGCTTTTATAATGAACCGCACTCAGTCTTCACTGTTAGCTACCCAGCCCTCAAATGTGCCCATGTAGTCATGATTATTTGATTATGGCTTTAAATTTGGTATCACTCTTGCCACTATTTGACTGTGCCCAGGCTCCCATGCCTGATAATTTTTTTTATCTTTGTTACTGTATATTTCTACAGTGACTTTTGCCATTCTGTGGTAAATTCTGTTGTAAATCTATTAATATGGTGACATCTTTATAGACACATGTGCTTCTTATCTAAGACAAAGTCCGGTATCCTACACGTCCATCTTCTGTGGACTTTCATGTCGAAGTTTCTAAAAGTAAACTCTGCTGCATCAGTTTTTAGTCTAATGTTGGCATCGATTTTATTTAAATGCTGGCACGTCGTCATAAAACATATCTACTTCTTCATCGTTGTGATCGGAAGTTGTTGCAGAAATCTGCATAATTTTTAGGTTGTATCGGTCGTTAATCCGTAAAATTCAACTGTCATTCTTGTGGATATGGTTTCTATGGTAAAGATAAATACCGCTAGTTTTTTATTTATCAACAAGCAAAACTCCACCAACTGATTAATGTTCTTCTCCGACATGATTGTATTAGCATTATAGGTTGTAACTTTTGATTTAAATGTATTCCAGGCTGTATTCTTCTTGTCAAATTCAAGTTTTTGTCCTCCCCGCCCCCCTCCCACAGAATCTTTTTGACAGACTGACGAATCAGTGTGAGATTCTGGATTTCGAATCCAATTCACCTGTGGTACTGCATTTTACAATGCCCTTAAAAACATGAAAGAGAGTAAAGCTCAGGGGGAAGACAAAATTGTACAGTAATTATTGATATGCTGAAAAAACTACTCTACTAGTATCTCTAAAGCCAAGATGGAACAACTCCATAATGATTTGGGAAACTACGGACCTATTGATGGAGAAAAATTAAGTCATCTCCATTTTGCAGATAACACAGTTTAATATTGAAGAACCATAAAGAGGCCAGTGAAATGTTACGAGAGTTGCAGCAAGTGAGACACAAAGTTGGTTTGAAAATTCAATATAACAAAAGCCAAAATGATGACTAACTTAGAATTTAGCAAACTTATGAAATTCGAACATGTGGAAATGGAAATAGTTGAAAAATACACCTATCTTGGGTACGACATAGAAATCAGTAGAGACAACCAACCATGTCAGTTGTTAAGGACAATAAACTTATGTTGGGCTGCATATGGAAAATTATGGAATATAGTAAAGAAACTGCAAGTCACACAACGTGGCATGAAGATGTCTATGTTTGGCTTATCTCTGAGAGACAGAGTTAGGAATGAGGTAATACATTATAGTGCACATTATAAAGCAAAAGTGAAATTGGGTTGGTCACCTGGCAAGACTAAAGGAGAAAGAAGATTGCGTGGCCACCCAGAGGCAATAATCGTAGTCGAGGGAGATCGCCAACTGGGTTGTAACTGCTCATAATAGAAGAAATTCGAAGCATCTTGAGGAGACTATGTTCAGCAGTGTAGCAGTGACGCTGGTTTATCATTTGTTTTTTTAGTTCTATTACATGTTAAGAAAATAGTTTCTTTCTGTTTATTAGTAACTTGATAGTATTTCTTCTTCATCTTCTTTCTCTTTCCCTTCTATGCTTGAAGGCCTTTGGATTTTTTCTTGAACGGTTATTCTTCCTTTGCTTGTCACTTCTTTTCCATGCCGTCCTGGATCTCTCACTTTCTATTTTTTCCTTAGTTTAATTTTATGTATTTATGAGGGTGTCCGCTTGGCGTTAAATGTCCATATAAGCTCAGCTGTTTTTTCAATTTCTTCCACAATTGCGTTTTGTTCTCCTTTGTCTTTTATGCTTCTGTTTCTTATTCTCTTCTGGTTTTCATCAGTACTCTTCATAAGTATTTAATTTTCTATGTAGTCATATTTGATCTGTGTTTATATGTTATAGTGTTATTCCCTGATCTCTCGAATTTGCTTTTATGTTGTTGGTATATGAAACATAGTTTAAATTACATGTAGTGTATTTTGAGTTAGTTATATAGTTATGTTGGTATTGATACAGAGCATGGTCTGGTGATGTATTGTTTTTGTAAAGTTAATCTATTATAAGTTATTAAATATCATTCTTAGAGATCTGAAGCTAGGTACTTTATTTACTATATTGGATCACTATGAAGTGCGGATAAAACAGTTGTATTGCAATTTTCTTGTGCCTTTAGATATTATTAGCTGATGTGTTTGTATTAGTTCCCGATTTATATCTAGTTTGTGTATAATTTAGAGCTTGTCATATAACTTCCCTTATGGTATTTGGCCGAGGTTGTCTTTATAGACCCAGAAAGCTAAAAATAATAATTTGTTTTTATTTAATTATTTTCTTGTTCTGCTTTTGTTGATACAGTTTGTTTTCCTGTCAGATGGAACCTTGCTTGGTCATTTTCCAATGTCGCCCATTTCAAGGTCACTTCTCACAGGCCTGTTGCTTTGCAGTCACCACACTTTTTCTTTTATTGGATGGATACTCGGATGTTTTTCTCCCATTTTTTTGAGCAGTTTTTCTGTAACTCAGGCTTGCTGAAATATTTCTTTAAGCCTTTGATTACTATTTGGCTCTTCTTTTTGAGAGTTTCTGCCCGAGTTCCATCTTCTCCCGCTGCATTTCAATTTCAGGTGTCTTTGACGGATTCTGTTACTTCTTCTGTATTATCTCTTATTGGATTCTCTTGAAAGGCAAAATAAAAATTTGCAAACGTTTTACTAAGCCGAAAAATAAAAATAAATAGAAAAGTTATGAACGTATAGCTAAAATTGTAATTTTTAGGTGTGCAGGAGCATCATTAGTGGTAGCTGAAATTGGTTTGTAGATTATGATTCTTAATGAAATTCTGAAAAAAAAGTTTACACCTGCCCACTGTCTTTTCAAAGCGAGGTTTCCATAGTTGCTATACAATTTGAACCAACCTGTACACCTAGACGTTTTTCTCTACAGATTATGCAGAAAGTGTAAAAAACGATCAACTTATAGTAATGGCTTCATTGTTTAAATGTCTGTATTGATGACTAATGTCCTACCTTATGCAATACACCGTTGGTAATACAGAGATAAGAAGGCTTTGTAAGTTGCAGTTTGGAAGCGATGTACATTTTCAAAATATTTTATAATCCCTGTAAAAAGAATTTCAACAGGATATACATATACGTTACATTTAAAGAATCTCAAATTATATTGACTTAGTGTGGTTTTATTAATATTTTTAAATTAAATTAAATACATAATCAACTATTCAGCTATATTTTACAAAAATCCATGCCCAGCAACTGCTGATGGAATGAATCCCTCAAAACCGTCTCGATTCCTCACCAAAAACCATCCTTTCAAGTGACTGCTTACTAGTGCTACCACATCGCCTTTAAAGACACTCAAAGTATTCTCCTCTTTTGCTTCATAGTCACAACAGACAACAAGAAGGGTTTGTTTGGTTCCTCTAATCTTTGCACAAGCTGCTGCCTGTAGGTAAAGTCTATCTACACTCCTTTCACCACACGCACTGAAAGCATTTCTCGATCTTCTGCTTCGACATCTTCCTATACTACACTCTGATCTTGAACTCAGCTTTTCGGTATCAGTCATATTTCCAGATGGCTTGGGAAAGACGTCCGTGCTTTTCTCCCAGCATGGCACCGGAGAGTCGTCAGGTGGCGGGATAATACCTGCAAAATAAAACAAGTTATAGTTATCGTGAAATTATTGGTGACCAAAACTGTTTTTATTAGATTTTTTGTTCTAAGTGTTTACGATTTAAATGTTTAAATAGGCATAGTATCTAGTTATTCAACAATTTTCCTAATAAGTTAGTCTGTCAGTTATTCTGGCGCACTCTTGTACCAGATGCCAAAAAATTAATCTATCGTGGCACACAAAACAGTGAAAGAGTAATGATGATAATAATAATAATAATATTAATAGTAATAGTAACAGTACAATCACATTTCTAATGAAGCATTGCTGTTTTATTCGAAGAAAACATACAATATATCTACATACATATGCATTTAGAATATTTACAACAGTTGTCGCCGTCTTCCTTCCTCCACCCAGAATCTTCATGCTTCTCATTGCTTTCATCGTTTTTGGAATCTTGATTATTTATTATCCTATCCCATCGCGGTACTCCACATCGCATTGTCTAATATTACATTTTTACTGTGGCAATTCTATTCTTATCTGTCTTATTTACTCAGTTTTTAGCTCCATACGTCATTAGGGTTCATCGCTATAGGTCAATGTAAGAAATGGCGCACCACTGCCTTTTATACACAAAAAAGAAGCGGTTGGCAATTCGTCCCGGAGAACTTTTTCTAGTTATTAGAGTTTAGGTGGGGATTAGATCAGTTATTGGTGAGTTAGCGTCAAGCAGAGACATTATGCATGCTGTGGGCATTACCGTTCCGTGAATGCAGCCGTTTGGGTTTGGTAAAGCCTCACCGTTACAATTTTGGAAAATTCTGACATTTATAAGATATTCCCAGCCTTCAAAACGCAGTTTCGTTTGAGTGCCGATTTAATTTCATATCGGTCTCCGATAGGATATACTTAAAGGAATCATTGTATCCTGACGTAGTCATGACGTAACAATTCATTTCCAGCATGTAGATCGATCCAGATGCTAGTAACTAATCTTTGAAATGCTGTCATCATCGCTTGTAGATTGATACCAGTCTCGCTCGTTGTCATTCTCGAGCTGTCTATTTTGGTTTCACCGAAGCCTGAACGTCAAACACGGTTCTGTTATCATGTAACGCGTTAGCGGAAACAGATGAAGCTGGCTATGCTATTGACAACGCCGTGTTATAGCTCACGGCCTCATAGATTAATGAAAAACGCGGCGCACCACATTTGTATAATTTTTGTGATTCTGATCCCAACGTACTTTGGCGCCATCTGTTGGGTTTTTGATAAATTATCTGAGACGTAGGCACGACCTCCTAGATTAATATTAATCCAGTAGGCCATGGACGTATGCTTTTAAAATAAAAAAAGTGGACGTGACTACCTCCCTGGACTTTCCCATACTGGAAACTGTTCATATCGTCTTTATTCAACAGTCCTTTACAACATATCAAAATTTCAACTCGATGACTCACGTCTTCACCGTGATAAGCGTTTACACTTTCACGTAAATTGCGGGTAAATATAAAAGAACTAGTGAGTCACCCGAACTACGTTTCGGTTCGCAAAATTAAGAGAGATTCATTAATATAAATTTAAAAAAAAGATGCATCGACGGGATCGAACCCGGGGCTCCCGCGTGATAGGCCAGCACGCTTACCGCAGAACCACACTCTCCTGTTTGAATAATGCGCGCACCTGAGCTAATAGTAGACAGCGATAGGCGCTCCGCTCTGCTGCCTAGAGAAGTTAATTAAATTATACTGCTGCCTAGAGAAGTTAATTAAATAAGTCTGAAAATTAGCAAACTTTTAAGCCATCGTACAACTTAATCGGTCCAGTATCTTCGGAGGAGATAGCGAACAAACATAGTTACACGCAAACAAAGAGAGCTACGATTTTATGTTATAAGATGTGTAGTTCAAAACGTGACCACCGAGCTTCTGTAGATGGCGCCAAGTGGACAAGCCGCCACTGTGCTATTATGTATTATTTTCCTCAAAACGGCTGTAGCACCGAGGTGAAATTTTCTAAGTACCTGGAAATTATATTTGTTAGGGCATACAAAATCGATTTTTTTATTTTCGCGGAAAAAGATTCTTTGACGCAAAAATATAACAACCGTTAGAATAAAAAAATTATTTTTCAAAAATAGAGGGGGGAGGGGGCCGGTGCGCTTACATATATCCACGAGTGTAATATTTTTTTGCATATTCATATGCTCCATTGTGCACTGAGCAATTCAGTGAAAACCCAGCTACCTATCTTCTTTTGTTTATTAATTAAAGGGGTTTAAATTTTCAAACTTCAAAGCTTCGTAGAGGGCGCCACAGATAATTCATGAGATTCTTTAAAAAACAGATCGATAGCCCTTTTCGGGGTCTATCAGTGTATGAAGTTTAAACAAATTCCTGTGGGCAGTTTTTGAGACATGATTTTTAGAAAATTTCAAAAATTTTGAAAATTTGTAATTTAGGCCCCTTAATATTTTTCAAAACACTTTTTATATCACCTCATGTTAGCCTTCATATACTATTCAGAAAACAAAAATCAATTGAATCGATTCATCCGTTTTTGAGTAATAGGGCGTTAAACTCAAAATTTTCAAAAAATCATAGCGCCCTTCATTTTAAACCTAGCGAGTTCGGCAAAAAACTAACATATTTGTCTTACGACCCTCTATCGTTATCCGCGATAAAATTTTCAAAATTTTAATCACGAAAACAGTCGTACCAAAAAAACATGCGTAACTTCCGCTTCCGGTTTCGGATTTTTTTGAAAAGCTTATTTTGTCGATGAATTTTCGATACACCCCCGCATTCCAAAGCGCATCAAAATCGGAGCAATACTTTCGGCTGTAGGAGCGTCACCCACCCACACACCCACACACACACCCACACACCCACACACAGACAGACATTTTTTAAAAACCACTTTTTTGGGTTCCTAGAACCCCAAAACGGATATTTCTGTGAAAATCTCGATTTCCAAAATTTTCATGATTCCAAGACTTCCCTATATACCTGCATTTTTGAGCCCGTGCGTGCACGTCATCAATCCGCCTTTTAGTAAGGTTGTCGGTACCAACATTTGAAAAATATAAAACTACTTTTTTTTTCAATAAAACAATGATGAAAATTGCTTTTGCTAATAATATAGCTTAATATATTGCTAAGCCGTACATTTTTTTGTTTTAATATTTCATAATTTCCATGAACAATAGCAAAAATTATAATACGTCGGGGTACTTTGTGTTTTCAAGTTCTGCTCAGGGAGTTAATACGTACACATGTCACTCTTTAAAACGACTTATCGAGAGATCCAAAAAAAAAACTGTTCCTCAGCGGGCTATGGAAATTCAACGTATGAATAATATGTTGGTGACACTGTACGTCAATGTCAAATTCGAGGTTATCAGGTTAGGTTTTCCGTCAGTTATGACACAAATCCTAACCTGCTAACTTCGAATTTGACATTGATGTACAGTGTCACCAACATATTATTCATACGTTGAATTTCCACAGCCCGCTGGAGAACAGTTTTTTTTTTATCTCTTGATATTTGTTATAGTAGTTTTGACAGATATTGACAGTGACATATAGTTTAGTTTTGCATTTTAAAAATCCGTTGTTTTCATAACGAACAAGTTATACTGTCGTTTTTTCACTGCTACAAATTACTTTGCGGAAGAGTTTAGCTGCTGGAAACGGGTGGTAAACTCTAAGCTAAAATGTCGACAGCCTTGCCCAGAAAGTCAAAAGAGCTTGTTGCCGCTTTAATAAGATATTTTGAACGAGAAAGAGACAACGGTGGTCCACTTATACCGCTAACTGCTGTGAGAGAAGTAAGTAATTTACACCTGTAATATACTTACTTACTTAATCCTAGGACCTTTCTACCCTTGCGGGTGTATGGTCAGGGAGTGGGTAGGGTTTTATTATGTCTTCGGTGTCTTTCTCCATTTCCGTTCCCATTCTTGCCTATTTTGTACTCTATGCCTCCCTTAAAGGCTGCATTCCTAACTTCTTTCCTCCACGAATTTCTCGGTCTTCCTTTCCTTTTCTTTTATGTGTGCGTGCTTCAAATATTCTTCTCACCGTCTTATCTTCTACCATCCTCATTACATGCCCTAACCATCTTAACTGCCCTTCTACTATCGTATCATAATTCGTAATATAATGACCAACTACATTAATCGAAACTTTCTAATGTTTTGGTGTTACAGAGAGTTGCCAATGCTTTAAATTTAAGCATACGAACAGTCTCTTCGATTTCCCAGACCTGCAAATCTGGCGAACTTCTGCGTAGCCCTAAAAAAACAAAAAACCGAGACAAGCCTGTAAGTGATGTCGACGATTTCGATCAGGTTGCAATTCGTAATGCTGTATACACCATGGTTCAAAATAGTAAGTTGGTGTTACTCTAATGATAAAAATGTAAAAAGTATTTGAATTTTGGGTTGTTACAAAGTTTGCTGTTTTTAGAGCAATACATTACCCAAAAAACACTTTCACAAGTTTTAAGAGAAAAAGATATCTTTCATGGTTCAATTAGTTCGTTGAGAAAAATTCTTCACAACATTGGTTTTCGTTATAAGAAAGATGACCCTCGCAGAGGATTAATGGAATTACCCAATATTGCATTATCTAGAGTTCGTTTTCTGCGAGAGTATGTGAAAAATTTGCAATCTGAAAGCGGGCGCCTATGTGTATTTTTAGATGAAACTTGGGTGTTTGAAAATGGAACAATTTGCAAATCATGGCAAGATGACGATGTAAGAAGCGTACGAAAAATTAAACCAGAAGGACGCAGGTAAATGAGTTACTAATTGTAGTAAACAACTATGTAATTCATGCTTGAATTGTTATAGATATATAGTACTTCATGCAGGAAGCAGTGAAGGTTTTATTCCTGAGGCATCATTAATTTTTGCTTCAAAAACCAAAGATGCTGACTACCATGGTGAAATGAACAAAGAAAATTTTCTAAAGTGGTTTAGCGAGCGATTATTGCCAAAATTGGAAGAACCGTCTATTATTATTATGGATAATGCGAGTTACCACAGTAGTTTAATGGAAAAATTGCCAAACTCTTCCTGGAAAAAGGCAGAAATACAAAATTGGCTGCAAAAAAGAAATTTAGAATTTCCAGACAATGCTTTAAAACTCAGTTTACTGGAAATTGTTGCACGGTTAGTTTTGCTTATTATTTATGAATTAGTTAGAAATATTATTTTACATTTTATAGCACTACATTTTTTCATAGTAGTAATTCTTGATATATTTGTAGCAATAAGCCTGAAAAAATTTATGCTATTGATCAAATGGCCCTTGAGCATGGACATATGGTTTTGAGACTCCCTCCATACCACTGCCAATTTAACCCAATAGAAAACATTTGGGGAATTTGTAAACAATATTACAACAAACACATTGGGGAAGAAGGTTATGGCAGGGAAAAATGTCTACAGATGTGGCAGAAAGCACTGGCAACAGTTACACCTGATATGTGGAAAGCTACTGTGGAAAAAACAAATAAAACTATTGTCGATTGGTGGCATAGAGAGGTTGGTTTCGATCGAGAGGATCAAACACCTGTAATAATCGACCTCGAGGATGATTCAGACGATAGTGACGTTGAATTTGAATCGGAATAAACCAACCGCTAAAACAGCAATGTTTTCCCCTTGATATCGAAAAGCTTCTTTTAAATTAAATTCACTAATAACATGTAAATCCATGTTTAGCCTGAAGAAGTGTCTAGATATTAAAGAATGAAACGTTGCAAATATCTGTCCTATTCCAGTAATTGTTTAATACTATACTAATGTTGTATTTTTAACTCATTGTTTTTCTTAACTACTTGCGTTTATTGTTTTCCACTCTCTAAACTTGTGTCTGTATTAAGTTAAACTTATGGTCTTCTTTACTGGATTTGTGTTGTCTATAAAATTTAATGCTTTAGTTAGAACTACAGACATAAAGAGATAGAGTGACAAGGTCAACATGACACACACACACTCAACTCACACAATGGTTGTTGTGCAAACGCAAAATGCGCGCTCCAACTTTGTATCTCGAATCCGGGGCAAGTTGAGCATTGTACCGCCAGATGCAAGCACATAAAGCACCAGCCTCGACACCGCAAGGTAAAGCGAGGTTATCGATTATACATACATATATACATAGTTATTTTAAAATGATAATTAAATGATTTATTTGATTTAGTTGTTAAAATACTGCGCAATTCCAATTATTATTCTTTGTGAAAATATGTAAATTATTTTACTATTATAGTCAATTTGTTCTTTATTTTATGTGGTACTCAATACAATGTTTTTATTAAAATAAATCGAGCAAAATTGTATTTTTAATTGATTTTAAGTTGAG
This sequence comes from Agriotes lineatus, assembly GCA_940337035.1. Taxonomy (NCBI): domain Eukaryota; kingdom Metazoa; phylum Arthropoda; class Insecta; order Coleoptera; family Elateridae; genus Agriotes; species Agriotes lineatus. The sequence continues at coordinate 109,525,905 of OW679196.1, read as the reverse complement.
CACGAAAAAATACATAAATACCTGCACAAGTGCACAGTATTATAAGTAGCCTCAACAGGTAGATAACATATACAGTAAGGACAGCAAGTAAGCAAAGTATCAGTTACAGGAAAATGCGTCTAATCCGTATACCTGAAGTGCGCCAATTCATTTCACACAAGCTACACATCGTTCAAGTTTTTAAAGTGCTGATTTTCTAAGGTAGTTTGGTCACTTAATTTTACATTAATTGATAGTTGTCAACATTTACAATAAAATTTTATGTAAATTAATATGATGTTAGTTTTTAGTTTTCCTGTTGTGGTTTTTTCTTTCATCTTTAAAATTTGAATTTAATATATTCATTCAATTCTAACTGTTATAGTTGTATTTTATCTACCTTCACTTCACGTTAAAATGCAATTTTATCGTCTAGGCGACAAAAATTACATATTCACATTGTTGGTAGCACTGTCAATCTATGTGAAATTAGAAATTTGCAGGTTAAATGTTACGTCAGTCGCGTCAAACAACATACTTTTAGTGACTGTATATGGCTCATATAAACGTACTAGGATATGATGTCATCAATATGGTATGACGTGCACGCACGGGCTCAAAAATTCAGGTATACCTATGGGTATGGGAAAGTAAAAAAGGATCAACAGGGCGCAGTCTGCTTTCAACATGTTAAGGAACGTATGGATATCGAATCATATGAGCACCCAAACTAAATTAAGGATATTTAATACAAATGTGAAAAATGTGTTACTGTATGGTTGTGAATCGTGGACTCTAAATGGACAAGTGCGTGAAATTCAAACTTTTGCTAACAAAGAGGAATCCAGGGAGACCGGCCAACACTTGGAGAACATCCACAGAGAAACAAATGAAGGATCTAGGAAAAACCTGGAACGAAATAAAAGCTACTGCTAAAACAAATTGAGATGGAAAGAATTCATAAATGCAAATATAAATAAACTCTAAAGGGTATAATACAAGGACGTAATTAACTTTAGTACTGTGAAAGAGGAATAATGGTACAAGAAGTGCAAGGCCGGCGACCTTGTACTTAACGCAGTCATGGAAATGTCGTTAGACGTCCTCTTTGTTCCACTTGGGAACCATAGGCCCAATCTTATATTATAAGAGCCGATGCCGCTGGCCGTCCAGACCGTAAGCACAAGTGGCGCCGCACACGCAGCATGAAGGGCCTGCATACTACTACCACACGCGCGCTTGCTATATCGGTTTCTATAAGCGCAGGTTTCTGTAAGCGCACATGCCGACCGTAGCAAAATAACCCATTCGCTACAAACTAGTAGCGAAAGATCAGATCATAGAACAGGTGATGAAATGTACATACCTGGGAGTTGAGATGTCTAGCTATAGTAAAATAATATATGAAAATTTTTTAAAACGGACAAGTAAAGCAGCTTCACTCTCTAGGTTGTTTAAAAGTTATAATTTGGAAAAATAAATACATTCGCACAGAAGGGAAAATTAAAATATACAAGAACAGCATGCGACCACTGATGACCTACACAATAGAAACCAAAGCAGATATAAGAAGATGTAAGCAGTTGATATGCACTAACTATGTACGATAGAGTCAGAAACATCGAAATACATGAAATATGCAAAAAAATGGCAGTGCAATGGGGACAAAACAAACAAAGAATGCGACAACAACATGTAGAGGATGGACGATCAATCGTTGGACGTCATCATCACAGGAACCAGGCTAACCCTATACAACAGGTTCAGTACCTGTTTAAAGGAAGAAGGATGTAGAGGAATGTTGAATAACAAAATTTTAGACGCCACTGAAGGAGAATATCTAGTAAAAGTAATAAAAACACAAACATTGAGATGGTTTGGGTATATAATCAAAGCAAATGAAGGGACCATTAGACACATAACCTCGAGGGCAACAAAGAACAGGTGGGTAAAGTAAGTAGAAGAAGATTTAAAAACAATGGGAATCTTTAAGTGGGGAAACAATGTCAATGACAGAGAAAAATGGAGAGATACTGTGAACAATGCTAAACTACCTGAAAAAGTTATAGATAAGAGGATGAAAATAGAATAATCCACCCTATGAAACAACGGATTAGAGAAGCTTAGTACGGAGTAATCGAAAACAGCCACTACTAAGTCTCATTCTTATCGAAAATGTATTCAATTTTACCTGCCAAGTCGGTATGTTCCAACATTTACCAAGCAATTCAGCAGCGTCTGTCTCTCTGTAATTTTTGTTATTTTCTTTTTGGAGAGCAAGTGGTACTGATAGTGTAAAGTACGGGCCACACTAGGCTGCTTACCAGCTGCTGCTGACCAGCGGCTGGCAGTAGCACCAGCAAGCAGCGGCTGGCAACCCGGTCACATTGTCGGCTGTTACTCGCCAGTTTACTATTCGATATTCAGCAAGCATGTCGTCTGTGGGTTCCCGTAAAAAACAAATAATTAAGTGGTTGTTAAGGGAGAGTGTGAGGGAGCTTTCTTCAGAAATGCTTAACCAGCTTAACCACAATCAGAGACGATGGTGGGTTAGGTCGTGGGTACAAAAAAGAGAAGAATTAGGAGCATCTACAAGACTTTTCCAGGAGCTGAGAGAAGAGGACCCAGAATCATAGAAATGTTTTAAGAATGATGGTCCCTCAATTTCAAGAATTGTTGGATTTAGTTGAACCTTTAATTAAAAAACAAGATACCATATTTAGACAGGCGATTCCGTGTAAGACAAAGTTAGAAATTATCTTAAGATAGCTTGCAACTGGAGATGGATTTATCTAATTTATTCACTTAAAATTGCAGAAAATATTTTTCAGTTTGTGTATTTTTTATATGAGCTCTATTGTAACAAAGCGTTGGCAATTAGAAATTGAGAAAGTAAATTATCATATATAATGCAACTAGTAGGTCGTTGATTATCAAATAATAATTTTTGTTCACACGAGATGTATTATACCGTGTGTCCCAAAAGTCTGGAATAAATTCAGTATTTCCTAACATGTACGATTCCGGCTAAAATCCTCGGACCCGTCGATTTTTATTTTTATTTGAGCATTTTTGAAATAAAATGCATACATACAGGGTGTATGAGGTATGGCGTTATTGATGTTTTTTTTTAAATGGAAACCCCCTTTTTTTATTACGGAGTCTGAAAGAACGCATCTTTTTACTTACGTTATGCTAATTTTTTAGTATAGATCAAATAATCAAAAATTAAGAAAACATTTAAAAATTGCAAAATACTAAGTTTAGTTATTTCTAAAACAACTAAATGAAATGTACAAATTGTGCACCGTTGTCTGCCTGACAGTAACTAAGACGACCGATATGTGTTTGGTGATTGCTGTCATTGATAAAAGCGTAAAATCAAACTTCTTAAAATCAAATTTAGTATCTTAAAGATCAGATCAAGTAGGTTTAGACAATCAACAAACGTCAATGTCAAGCAATTCATTGGAGGTTGGTGGTTTTCAATCTCCGTGAAAAAGCTAAGTTTTCTTGTTCCTTTTTAACTGTTATTCGTTGACAACGAGGGCAGATTGTCCCTCGAAACGTTTGTTATTTAATACGTTATTTAATAATTTTAATTTGCAGAGTGGCGAAATACCCAAAAAAGAATATGAATTATGGAAACGTACATGTTAGGAAATACTGAATTTATTCCAGACTTTTGGGACACACGGTATATATAACAGAAATGATTTGATGATCAAAAAGACAGGAGTTGCATTCGGCTAAATTATATCACGAGTCAATAAACAATGTTTGAATGATTTATTTATATATATTAAAAGTACAGTTAGTGTAGTTGCTATGACAATTGTACTTTCAGCAGATACCGCGATGTTTGTGAAGGTATTTGACTATCAGTTATTAGTCAAGATGGATAATTTTGAAATATATTTAAAAACGAAATAATTTCTTTCCCATTCAACTTTAATTATTATATTAATATAACAATTATAACAAAAAACAAAAGACCACGTGGTAGGTATGATAGCTAGGTACTCGCTGCCGATAGTCGCAATAGTGGTCCGACTGAGCTGCCGGCTAGTGCCAGCGGTCACATGATCTATTAGTCGCTGCTGCCTGCTGCCAAAAGTTGAACATGTCCAACTTCGCCAGCCGCTGACGAATACTCGCCGGCTGGCGACGCCAGCCTCGAATATTGTGGTCAAGCAGCGTTTTCCTCCACATTCGCCAGTCACTGACGACCACGACCGAGTAGCCGCGACCAATTCGTTGAGACATCTACAATGCATTTATAAGCGGGTCTGTTTTCCTAGCTGCTACTAATTCGTTGCTACCAAAATCCGTTCGCCGGTCGTCAGTCGTCAGTCGCTTGACATGTTCTTGAGCAGACAAGCGACTTATTCGTCGACGAATTTGAATATTTTTGCATCGCGTTTGTGAAGTATTGTTTTTAAATGATACATTTTAACTTGGTGAAGTCAGAAAAATATAACTATAAAACTAGCAAAATTAAAATTATTGTTTTTCTATTAATATTCATTTTATAAACTGTAGCTAGTCGCGAGCGAAGAGCAGTAAACCGCTGCGGGAGGAAAACAGGCAGACATCCTGATGAATTAGTCGTGGCTACTTAGTCGCAGTCGTCAGCGACTGACGAATGTGGAGGAAAACTCTGCTTCACACCAAGCTGATTGCCGGCTGACAGTAGCGGCTACTAAATTCGCGGCTGGCAACTAGCCTAGTGTGACCCGTGCTTAAGTAGATACCTATTTGAATCAGTTTTGCCTGAATAAGTTGTAACAGGAATTTGCAGCATTATTAATTTAAAACCTCAATTTGAAATATGTAGCGACAGTGAACTAGTTCAGATCACTATAATGGAAGGCGGCAAAGTAAAAATCAGAACAAATTCACATGCTGAATCACTGTGTATACAGTATGATCAACTGTTTGACACAGTGGTGTATTGATATAACAGTAATGAAGAGGACTTGAGATAATACTCTTTTCAACTAACTGCATTAAGCAAAGCTAATTTGATCACTGTTGAACACCTAGCGGCCTCACAATAAATAATTGCATTTAAGTTCTTACTGATTAATCACTCTATTACACAAAGATGTGCATTTTATCTTAATTATTTCAATATTTACATTACTAGAATAAAAAATACAATTATACATTAATAGCTACCTGTAATGATTGTGGTTGGTTTTAAACAAAGACTTAGAACAGTCTTTCATGTAAGGCCAGCACTCCGAAGGACCTGTCTTGCCTTTACCTGCATTTTCAGCTTCCACATATTCAAACAGCAGGTCAGAAAAGGGAGATTGGCTTGCTCTGCAAAGTATTATTAAGTGAATTGCTTAAGTATAAAAATCTCAGTAACTTACGTGAAGAACAATTTGAGAACTTCTCCCAACAACCCAAATTTCTGTAGCGGATAAGCGTGCACCTCGCAAATGGCTCTTAGCAAACAAGCTTTGCCATTCATCCCGAAGTTTTCCAAGAAATCTTCAATAACGGTGTAAAGAAGAGCACGCTCTCCACCATGAAAAATGTTTTTGTGTTGAGGAGGTGGTTCTGGAGGTTTCTGTCCCGCATACCGTTTACCTCTCCTGTGGTTAATGAGACTCGCAACGTAATCTGCTAATAACCTCCCAGCTGCTCGACCCATGGATCGTTCCAATAGCGGGGGTAAAATCCCATATGGATTTTCGTTGTCGGTCAAACCCAGTTTATCGAAATCAACTAAAACATATTACGTTACTAGCTGCTTCTAAGAATAGTATTTAAATTTGCATACTGGTAAAGGGTAAACTAACAGTCATATTGGAGAAGAAACCATCGGGTGGATAGCGAACAAATGGGAGGGACAGTGAAGGGGCAATGACTAGACTTGTTCCAGGTGGTAGGGCGAGTCGTCCATCGCCTGTGATCCATAGCAGACGTTTCTGTCTCGAATGGGGTTCTTCTGCAGGCATACATGGTCGTACCAATTTAAAGATGAATAAAATACACACGGTTGAGATTATCCGCATCGTTTTTCTCAGCCTGATCCTCAACGTCATTGTGCCTGGAAGATATAAAAGAAGATTATATTATAAGTGTTTTTAAATATACCACAACTTATCTTTATTGCAAACATACCACTATAACTTTATTAGTTAGTAAAAAGTAATGGAAATAAATTCCTTGCGATAATAATTCATATTGTATTATTTTAGAGCTTGAAATAAATTTTGATATATACGTACTTACAGACTAAAAAACGACAGATTTCACATTTGAATTCATGCATTCACGTAGAATTCTGAATCCATTTTTTGAAATTAAAAAAGAATCATTGTTTCTTTTTGTTATTCCTTTTATAAAACAGGTAATTGGGTAATATGAGCAAATGCATTGCCAGTTGCTATGAGGGTTATTTTTTTCATCTCCAATTAAGTAGGAATAAAAAACAAGAATGAATAAGAAAAAATTTATTGTGCGGAAAATGGAAGTACATTTCTATATAATCGCCATTTCGATTAAGGCACTTATGAGACCGTGGCATGAGCTTTTGTACGCCCTCCTCAAAGAAGGTTGCCGCCTGGTCACTCAGCCAATCATACAAGTTGATTTTCAACTTCTAGTTTATACTTTCTGCACTATTCTCACACACAACCTGTAACGCCCCGTTTCAATTTTATTTCAAAAGCAGGTTAATGCATTGTATTGATTTTTTCGAGAGGCGAGCTTGTTTTTCAAGTAAGCAAAGCCGCTTGTAGCATTGTTCGTGAGCGCGCTTCCAGCGTTGGCTTGATTGCCCTGCGCTTCCGCTCATCGAAATCGCTGCAATGTTTCTTCTAAATTAGGCCGTGAACATCATCGGTAAGAATGCTTTTGCGTGCATAATTTCTATTTATAATTTTCCAATATTTAGCCCGTTTAGTATGGGCTAGTTTGGGCTAGAAACCGCTAGTTTTGGCTCACAAATCAAGCAGCTATTTGCGCTCTCATTCTTAAATGCAGCATCCCGGAGCTAACGTTTTGGCTCTTCCTTGAGCTAACCAGTTTCCCGAATTCACGCTTGTACGTAGCCAGGAATCTCCTTTCTTTTGATGCTAGTTCTTTTTTCGAGCGTCGACCTTGGGATTCTAAGAACCATGCAGTGACTTGGCTTTGAGTCTTCATAAAACAATGCAACGAACAGGACTCCCCTGCCGATTGCTGGAATTCATCATTAATTAAACTGTAAAAACATGCCATTATCAGCTCTATTTTTTTATCGACAAAGGCATAATGCCACAAACTTATGTCAGTTCTTACTAAGATCTTAGCAACTCAAACTGAGCGTGTCAAATCAATCTTTGGATCAATTGTTATTACCGCAAAAGTGCGAGTATTTAAATAATTCGGAATTGCTGAAATATCATGTATACTAGTGATGGGCTTATTCGAATCAAAAATAACCGGTTATCCGGTTATCGAAATAACCTGTGTAACTCGGTTTTCGTTCCAAGTATTCGGATGAAAAATAACCTCATCCTGATACGTACTACGTGCCGCGTCTCAGCGACCTGCGAGTGATCGAAATTCTGTAAATAATACGTCATTCATAACTCATAGAACATTTTCTACGTATGTAATTGATTGACCCAAGTGAGGCTCGCCGCTGCTTGTTGATGTTATTAAGACATTTGAGACTCCCAGTCGAGTTAAATTTATGGGGCCGTTCCTATTAAAGATAACGCTCTGCTGAGTATCAGATTTGCCGAAACGGCCTAAATTTTTGCTTCGAAACGCGGTTGATTATGCCTAATACGGGATAAACAGAAAGCCAAAGATTTTCCAATATCGTAAAAGATTTATATTTAATTTTTAATAACGGAGCAGTCGGGACAAGAAGTGAATTTCGATGTTGAAAATTTTAAGTGTGCGTCCTTAGAACCGCGGAAGGCTGAACGTAGATAAATGATGGATTCTAAAATATACCGGTATGATGTGCAAGCGAAAATGGAAGGGTGACTACTAGAGAATTTTAGAAATTAAAAATAGATTCAATAGATACTTTGTATTCGCATATTTATAATTTCTTTATGATTAGTATTGATATAGTTATTCTCAATGGTTTAAACTCCTTAGAAATCAAATAAAAATCACTTATACAATTATTATAATTAACCATTAACTGAGTTCCTCTGCTATCTGCAAGTTACGATGCCGATGCAGATGACGGTGAACCGCCAACCGGCAAACCGGCTGACTTAATCGAAACGAATCGAGAGCCAAAATTGATTCGAATGATTATTCAAATAATCAATCGGTTATTAATATGATTCGAATGCAAATAATTCAGTTATGAAAATTCTCCGGTTATGCACATCACTAATGTATACTATATCTCAGATAGCGCCCTTGGCGTTATATGTTTATGTCATTTGAGATTGCACATGTGTTAGCCTGAACTTGTAATTTAAGCTATAGTCAAATTTATACCCATTCGGAGTCACGTGATAATCTAGTAATTTTACGTATGTCGATTCTTAAAAATGCAATTTTAGGGAAATAAATGACATTCCGTTTTGTAGGTTATCCTGACATATGCCAATTTCTAAAACAAGGTTGCTACGGGTTTATTCTCTTATATGAAATCAAACTGAATTTACAGGTTAAAGAAAACATAACATGTCGTAAAATGTAAATATAATAAAGATATGTCAGCTGCTACATTAAAAACCTGCTGCGTATAGCAAATTTTAAGTCAATTTCTGTGCATGCATATTCTGTTATAGAACATTGCCATTTGAAGCCTATTTCCTTGCACAATCTATTTAGGGAAGAAACTGAATGTGAAAAATCTCCAGATTCTTCAACCAAGCATTTTTTAGATTTTTTATGGTTACAAATTCTTTAGCTACATACATTTTATATACAGTGTCTTGACTGCTTCGTCGACTTCCGTTTTTGCATTCTTCACTTTCTGGCTCATATTTTCGGTAAATTGTGCTCTCCGAGATATTTAACGCAAGAGAAGCACGGCGAACAGCGTTGGAGGGTGAAACTGTTGATTTACAATTATTAATATTGTACTCTTCATAAAAAAAACGCATAATATTCAAATTAATTGTTGTGACTGCTCGTTATACCGCATGTCCGATGGTTTCTTTTAATTTCCAGTTTTCGGCTCAACAATTTTAGGTTTTATTACCCTTATCTCAATAACTTACACGAAAAATATAATCTGGCAGATTAGAAACGTCAAATTTTTAAAATTAATTTTATGAATCGACATGCCTTTTTTTCAAATTTCTTCCATTTCATCTATTTTACTAAAGATGAACAGAGACAGACAAAAGTCACGTGACTCCGAATGGGTATAATTTTGACTATTCAACACTATAACATATAAGCCAATCACATTGCAGACATTTGCTCTTTTCAACCAATAACAGCAGTATATCACTGAATATTGGGCACCATGCAAAATATTCACAAAACAATGTACGTACTCAAAAAATAAATAGCCTTGTCTGCCTTGTTGCGAAGTATCGCTTAGCAACGATGTTCTGTGCTTAGTGATATCGCTAGGTTACGTAACACTAAACCCCAACAAACTGTGTGGCTTGTTTTAAAAATTTTAAAATGCTGTGTTTTGGAAGTATTCCGCTGCATTTAATTGAGAATGAATAATTATATTAATTGTTGGATTATTTTTCAATAAAGTTAATCGTTATGTATTAATATTGTTAAATAGTCGTCCCAAATACCACTCGAAGTGGATATATTTTTTTTAAATATTTTGCCATTTCCATAGAAATTATTGCAAATTTCACTCAACAAAATCACATTTAAATGTCACTCGCCTTCGGCTCGTGACATTTTTGATGTGATTTTGTATCGTGAAATTTAAACACAATAATTTACATGGAAACGACAAAATATTTGTCAAAAATATATCCACTGCTTGTGGTATTACCCTTGACTATATAACTAGCGAGTTTTGAAATGCTACTTCGATTTGAAGTTTTTTTAAATGTTGTTTTGTCCCGATCTACAATTATATGTGTGTGTAAGTTGGGTGACGCCAACCTTAGAATTATTTGTTCCTTCAATGGATAATTAAATATTCTTTTGACTGTTACTGTTTGTATTTGTTATTGTTCGCTTTACTACATTTAGATTGAGGTATGCGGCGAAGCTTACAAGGTAGGTGTTGATTTATATTGCTAGTTAGGTTTGTTTTATTGGTTGTGAATAGCGACATGGCGCCCAATTCTTTTATTAATCTACTGTTCAATTGTAAAGTACGAAGCATTTCTTAGCCTGATCCTTACACCACGCCATATTCTGCCGAGAGTTAAAAGATCTAGCCTAGGCCTTGTCAACCCCTTCGTTTAAGGGTGTTACACTGTCTTTCTGTTGCAGGTATAACTCAAAAATTAATTTTTGGAGGAGGACGATATTTTGCATGCGGATTATATGATATGCCTTCCTGGCATGAAACTGATAAAATTTCAGTAAAATAGATATTGGGTGAGCACCTTAAAAATAAAATTCTGTCTGTAACTCAAGATCTATTACTTAAATGAAAGTAATATTTTGCACATAGCTGAGGTTTTTACCCTTGACGAAGAAGGGCATATTTTGGAGCCAAAATATATAGGGTGAGCACCTTAAAAAATGTTTGTTTCTTATTTAGGTGCAATATCCTCAGTGGATGTTAGCGATCATTGTGGCCTACATTACTTTGTTGACTGCTGATCTAAATAAGTCGGTTGAAGACAGTCCGGTCCATTGGCGAAAGTTTTTCAGCCATGAAGTTCTTCTTCCTCCAGGTCCTCTTTTTCCCTCAATTTTTCCTTGCATTATTAACTGCAGAAGGTCACACTTGCCGTTTTGTTTATTTTGCTTTAACTAAGAAATAGATAAGATTAACAATTTGCATATAGCTCAGGCTTTGCCCTTGATAAAAATGAGACCCAGCAGACACAGGGTATATGTTGTAAAAAAGATACAAAGGGGTAACGAATAAGTGCATTATGTTTAATGCAGCCGCATCACACAGAGATGAGGGGTCCAGCGTGGCAGCATGCGATTAGCGGGCGGAGTGCTCGCGGACTACTGCCAATCGTTGAAATTGCATTCGCAGGCTCGTTTGAAGTTTCAATCTAATCCCATCGCCGGTAATGGTTTTTATTTGAAGATTGACGTAATTCATATTATCAAGCTTTTCCTTTTATTGTTTCAGTAGTATTAGGTTAGGCTGTTAAGATATTTTTACCCTTAATTATCTCTGATTTTTAAAAGTGTTTAGTGTCACAACGTCCACTTGCGAGGGAAGTTCTGAGTAAAGTCATTTTACATTTTGTACATTTTATCATTAAAACGTTTTGCTATAAATTTACGTAATTAATTGAACAGCTACTTGATGTAAGAATGTCCTTTAAAAACAAGATGAGACGGTGCAATTTTTTTGTGTTACGGCACACGGTTGCCATGCACTCTTTGGGACGCACATTCCTATGTTAGTATGTTATACACATGATCGCGCCATATGTGCGACGAGTTCGGATAAAAAGAATTCACAAAGTAGACGAGAATCAATTATTCCAAATTCTAGACCGAGGAAATCGGTCTAAAATCCAGTCGACAATTTACTAATACTAAAATATAAAATGATAGAACTCGAAAGCAATACAAAAAATAGAACTCTGTTATTTGTTTTTTAACCCCAAAATTATATTCTAAATTTTAGAGGAAAAAGTATCATAATAATAACTCCGCTGGTAGTCGTCACCCCACACCCAAAGTGCATCGAAAATTACTTATGATTCAATGTGAGAGCTTGTTGTATTCAAATTGCTTAAGTTTACGTTAATTTTATTCTAACACACTTAAATGTAGAATTATGTCGTAATTTTGGATGAACGACTGGCATTCGGAAGAATATTCCCCGAATAATAGTATATTATGTTATTAGGAGCAAAAGTTGTACTTTATGTGGCATGGCTGGACGGGTTATCTGCCGAGCTTGCGAGGCAGATAAGTACAGTGGAGCCACATAAAGATACTTCTGCTCCGAATAACATATAGCATTTTTTCTTCAAACGTTTATAAGAAAATCCGAAGAAAATTACTCTATCTCGTCAGCGCACTATGGTCTGAATGGATACTTTTTTCGTCAAAAGTATTTTACTTCAGAAAAAAATATAAAAACCTTTTATTATAATTAACGTTCATAAAATAATTGGAAAAATAAAAAATAAAGAATTTTACTTGAAAATATGAAATGAAAATTAGTTTTAACTTCTATCTACAGCAAAAGATATTACATACGCAAAAATACATATGTTTAACTTTAAACGTTCATTTGAAAGACTAAGTTACTACAAAATTAAACATTACATTGGAAAAAATCTACAACACAAATTCTGGATTCAATTCAAAATTTTCTAGTTCGTGTATATTCAAAATGTCCTCCAGATCTTCAAAATTTAGATTTGATTGATCTTTAATTATAGAAATGGTACCTTGAGATGAAATTTGGCAATCATATGGTTGTAGTAGACCTATAACATCACCTGGTAATACTTCTAATTTAAGATTTTTTTTCTAGAGCTTATACTGGAACTTGAAATTAAAGGATCAGAGGTATCAATAGCTCTACAAAAAATATCTTGTAAATTGTTTACTCTGCTGTTTTTCCTTGCATGATGCAAACGATCTTGTTTATAGAACTTATTTCTTGACTCTGCCTGCCGCATCTTCACCATAATAACCCAAGGGTAATAAACAATTTTCCAGATATTTTTCCCCTTAAAAACAAGTACCTTGTGGATGGAAGCAGGCATGGGGAACCAATGATATAAATGAAGAAACAGTTTTCCAGTTTCAAAACAATGCATCTCAAATTTTTCAAGATGAAAAGGAAGTTGACAAGATAGGCAAATTAGGATGGTTTCGAATTTCTTTATTAAATCCAGTGAGACATCAGAGATTTCGGAAAATAGTTTTGGGTTTTCGAACGCCCTTCTGGCGGTATTTGCGTCGTTGCTGGATCCATAGTTAGATTTAGGTTTGTCAACGTGCAAACTAAGCTTTTCCCAAAATCTTGTTTGAATGATCTTTTTCTTTCAGCAACAGCAAACTTTTTTTCTTCTCCTCTAATTTGCCACGCTTTGACCTCCAATCTGTACGAGATATGAAGCACACATTCCAAAAAGCGAATCCAGCAGTGCAACGGACTTATTCCATATTGCAGTGAACCTGACTTGGCCGTAAAAACATCAGATTTAAAATCGGCGACTTTTAGAAAAATTGATGGTGTTGCACCACATATGGGACAGGCTTGAGATGACTTGGTTTTAGTGAGAGTGCTTAAAGTTTTGCCATCGATTAATGTTAGGGACAATGCACATGTAATCTCCAGAGTACGATTCTTAATTTTAAAGTTCAAAGGCATTAGATTTTCAATCTGTTTGTCTAAGTTTTCCTTTTCTTTTAAAACATGACTTTTAGTTTCCTTTATGTATTGTATTTTGAGCGGTCTACAGAAACGAGTAGATTGCGGAGTAGGATTATTCCAAATGACACAATCTTCGGAATTTACTAAACGAAGGGGTATAACAGTTGTGGCAAATATACTGGAATCATCATATAATGGGTCACTAAATCTTTGTTTATATACAGACTGCCCCGAACTCCTGTCAAATCCATAGCTTAGCATCATGGTGGCTTTCATATTTAAGCAATTGCAGGACTCAAATAAGTTGACAAGGACATCTTGTTGTAGTAACACAATTCTTGAAATTGTGTGATGAAGCAAATTACTTGGTGGAACTACCGCTGTGGTTTCATTAAATTCAATTCTGATTGGTCGACATTGTTTTTTTGCGTCTACAATTTTTTCGTAACTGGGATAAATGTCGCAATTATTGACATTAGCTCCAATTCTTATATTCATATATTGGCTTTTAGTGAAGTTATTGTCGAGTAAAACTACTATAGAAATGTCAAGTTGTTTTGAGAACATGAAACGGAAAGTAAATTTATGTTTAAATTGTAACTACGTAATTATTGATGTAGCTGATGTAACATTGTTTACGTTTTGGTTTTTATGTTAATTTTTAAATAAAATTTTGACATGACAGTTGGTGACAGTTATGCAATACTTTAGGTTATGTATGTGTATTTAATTTTAAAACATCAATATAATAATAATCGACATATGTTCCAATTTTCAAAGCCAAGCCTGATTTCACTTTCGTTTGCTCACATGTTCTTTCTTGCTACCTGTCTTTATGCGTCATTGTTGTTGATCTGCTGTCAATTTGCCTGCAGCTCCAACGTGTGCCCATGTTAATGTTCATTATTGAAAATGCATGATCTGAAAAGATTGCATGGTGCATTGTGTGCATCAAAGGCAAAACTAACGGGTGTTCATAAACAGTCGTCATCCCAGTTGCTTTGAAAAACAAAATGTTATGTCTTTGATTAATTCGTGCAACATAATGAAACGTCATTGAGTACCTACTGTCATAGCGCATTTTTTCTCAATTTTAATAGACATACGTTTCTGAAGTCAAAACCTACTGGGATGACGACTGTTTATGAACACCCGTTAGCTCAAGATGCAATTATAAAAACAATAGAATACAATAGAAACGTGTAAACGACAACGCCCAACAAAAGACAGTCGTGGCCTAAGATCATTTTCTGTTAAGTCGTTTGTCACAAATAGCTGCAACGAAAAGATTCCTGTTTGCCAAAAAAACATATTTAGAAATTTTGGATATTACTAAACATCGGGCGAAGTATGTTATGAAAGATTATCTTGAAACAGGCCAAGTTCCTGTTGAAAAGAGATAAGGTGATCACAAATCAAGGAATTTTATGCACAAAAAGGGCGCAATGATGGACTTTATTAATAAAGTACAATGTATTGAATCACATTACTGTCCGAATTCTCTCCGCATGTATCTGCCTTCAGAGCTTAACATTTATAAACTGTACACTATGTAAGTACTCAAAAGAAGCTTCTGAAGAAAATAAAGTAAAAAAATCGTACTTTAGAATAATTTTTAATACAGAGTACAATTTAAGTTTCGCAACTCCATAAACAGATGTGTGTACAACTTGTTTGCAGCTTAAGAAAAAAATAATGAGGTCAACATCCGACGAAGAAAAGGAGAAAACGGCTACGGAACTGAAAATACATAAAATGAGATCAATTACATTTTATGATTACCTCAAAGAATCTAACCACCAGTTTTTGGACACTCTTTTCTTACCTCGGATAGAGTGTTTGCAATAACAGAGAGATAGATTCGGAAACGAGAAGTGACAATTAAACCAGCAGAATACACAGAATTAGTACGAGAAACTGCCGTAACATCATTTGTTATTTTATTTCCCATCATAACTGTATTATTGGCTTAAATTGCATTCATAGCGATATACATATATTGTGGCCTCCCCAATAGGTAGTCAGAAATAATCTGAATAACATTTTCTGAAAAACCGCAAAAAATTATTTTTTTGAATAATTTAAAACTATCAAATGCTTTTTGATAATGTGTATATCTGCAGTCCACTTGTTTATTTTTATCCAAAGCTTCTGATATTCCTTCAACCTAGTTGAGAAGAATTGATATAATAGATTTCCTAGGGGTGAACCTGTGCTGCTCAATTATTAGGTAATGCCTAAAGTGATTCCAGATTTCGTCAGATATTAAGGATTTGAATAATTTGCTGCTACTGAGATTAATGCAATTGGTCTGTAGTTAACTACATCATCTCTCTATCCCCACTTTTAAATATTCTGCATCTATAAATCGTCTATGCGCATTAGATAATTCCCGTTTAACTTCTTTGCGTAACTCTTTAAAAGAATTTAAACAATTAACATTATTTGAGCACCCGGTGTACTTAACTTTTATATTACAGTACCATGTTATTGAATATTATACATTTGATTATGATTATGTGTTTTCGTTACTACAAATTGAGGTATGACCTGGTTAAGATTTTTATTGAATTTCATATTAGCTACTCTAATTTTAGTTTTGAGTTTATGTGTTTTTGTTTTTATCTGAGCACATTTGTTGTATAAAGACTCATTGGCGTCCCTTTCGTATTGATCGATAAATTTAAGCTTTTGTAAAGAACCACACGCCGTTATTATTGTTAGCTAGCCAGTCCTCAAATTTTTCCATATAGACACGATGGTTTGATTTTGCTTTTAAATTTTGGTATTAAACTTTGGAGATAATTGAGCCTTGAGCCTGAATAAATGTTCTTTTTTCTAATACTACGGATTTTTTTCATAAAAAATGTGAAATTAATATTTCTTCATATTCGTGGAATCCTTTATTTGCTCTCAGAGATACTGATATCAGTTTGGAGGACTACCATTTGCCGATATTTTACGTGGAAGACCTACAAAAATGTGTTTTAGTGGAACGGATTTTGTTACGTAATTTCTGAAGAACCACATCCATCATTTACACATTAATATCAGATCTAAGTACAGTAAAAGACAAGAAACTACAGGATATTACCTGCACTAATAAACTAATAACTGTCTAGTTCTCTAGTTCATACATTCAGCTGGCGCACATTCTATACAAAGATTTGGATATTACTTTTTTTCTTTAGTACACCCTTAATGTTCAAGAGCATTCAGTTATTTATTTTTGATTTTAGAATCCATTAGAGGCACTAAAAAATCCGACTTCCCACCGATCGACGTGAGAAAAACTGGTCGTGTATTTTTCGTCTTGAACAAATACGCAATAAAAATTGAATGCTTGTGCTACATTACAATTACATCTTTGTAGGCGTTTAAGGAAAACGTGGTGGCACCTGTGACCTTATTATGCAATCCACCTTTATCGAGAATTCTGCAAAAACCAGCACATCGTGAACGACCTTGACCGAGTGCAGCAACTTCGCAGACTTCCGCGGTCATTTTGTAAGAGCCATTAAAATGCCTCTTCCACGTAACATGCAGCTGCAATTGGGGCAACACAGTCGCTTAAAAGAGTAATGATCGGACAATAATGGAATTTCATATAACAATAATAGAGCAGAAAAACACATTTACTTGCTATAACAGACATATTTTCTAAATATTAGTAAAGTACGTCTTTTTCCTGTAAAAATTGTGAAGGTCAAAGAATTTAGGGTTTATGTTGGCATACTTGGATTCCTTTAAAAATATATGTTGGTAGAATTTGTTGTAGTAACTTTTTAGAACTAAAACTTGGTGGGAAAATCTGGCATTAAAGGAGTTTTGTTTTTAGTTAATCTTTCGTAAACTTCTTTTTCTGGCATGTTAGGCTGCAGATCCAACAGTTTCTCTACACACTTCAGAATTTCTTTTTTTACATTCAATTTTAAAAGATTCCGTTTTTTACACATATTAATTTTCAAAAAAGAAAAGCTGACAATTTAATTTTAAATGTCAAAATGACACAAGTGATTTACAGAAAAACCTAACGAAAATAAATTTTCTAGTAATTTTAAAAAAGCAGTTTTGCCAATTTTATCTTGACCTTGAAAATTTTTATAGGAAAAAAATGTACTTTAGATAGCATTTCAGCCTGTTTCGTATAAAATAGCAACTCTTCAAAAGTCTCTGAAAAATATTCTGTTAATAGCAAGTCGCAGCCATAAAAACCGGGACAGTTTTTTTGACCAAATTTTCAAAATGCGAAAATAAGTGCTGACTCTGACAATTCTAATTAATAAATGTCATCAAAAGTCATTATTCAGATCTAAACAATGACTTTTGAAGACATTTATTAATTAGAATTGTCAGTGTCAGCACTTCTTTTCGCATTTTGAAAATTAGATCAAAAAACTGTTCCGGTTTTTTTGGCCGCGACTGTAACTAGGAATTATTTTATATACTGCATAATGTATAGGATAGCTTAAAACTGACCATCCATTAAGGATTAAGGCTTGCAGACATTTTTAATCGTTTTAGTGACTATCATGTGATATGATACTGTGGTACAAACTTTTAACATTCATATCTCGCTATACTGCTCAACCTAACTTAGCGATAACCATTTGCTATAGAGGTTTTGTGAAGATCTGAATATCAATTCCATACTACCACTAATTTTATAATATTGCTATAAGAGAGAAATTGAGCGCTCGATTTCGATACATAAGGAAGATATTCAAATCTTCCATAATACAATGTCAGTGTATATGAAAATCTTGACTGCATTTTTTATTACCTTCAAATAGTAGGTACCCACATTATTAAATTTAAAAGAACAAGCGTGCTAATAATTATACAAAACAACTTATAATCTCGTTAAAATGTTCTAGGTACACCAATTTAGAAAATATATCGCAGGAAGCATTCCAATTATGAACATGCGAGTATCACATATGCGATTTACAGGGAGATCAAAAATAAAACTGATAGCGGGATCCATTGGAAACGATAAAACTTTCATAATCTGTAGCATGCTTTTTGTTTGTATAGAATTGTCAATTTTTCTTCAGTTTAAAATTCACTTTCGATTTCTTGTTTAACTTATCCAGGTGTTATTTTAATGTTACATATCAATTTGGTTTAAATTAAATATTTTTGTATATTTGTGTAGCTTATTAGACTGCCTTAAAGTCACATGTACTGATAATACGGTTAATTGTAGTTCAAATGTAGTTTTATAAAGTGTAGTGTAGACAGTGTTCATATTTTTCATGGGCTCCCGCGATCAGTATGATACAATATAATCGTTTACTTTTGTACTTCCTTTTACAATAAAGGAAGTATTGGATCCACCCCAAAAATTCGAAATTGAGTTTTCAACAGATCTTCACGTTTTATAGTCCCCTGATCCCAAAAAACATATTTTTGCATTAAGAGGACAAGTTAAGAAGGGAATACAGAAAATGGTAAAAGATGGAGTAATAGAATCTTCTAAAAGTAATTTTATTAATCCTTTAGGAATTTTTAAGAAACGTGGTGGTTTGCTTTGGTTATATTTACAAGCATGCAGAATTAATATGATTATTGTAAAGGTTGTTGTTTGTTTAACAGGTTAAAATATTTTTATCTCCATAGTAATTTGAAATGATTAGATAGAAATGAATTTTAATTGTTGTGAACTTATGTTCAAAGATATTAGGATTGGTTATGAATAGTTTTCTTATTAAAAGAGAAATTAAGAAAACAAATTGAAAATAAATCTAGTTTATTTTAAATGTTTTTCTTAATTGAGAAATTATATTATGATACACGTATTAATGCATAAAATACAGTCGTCTATACATTTATGTTGTAATAGTTACAATTTATTCAGTTGTCTCAATGGACTACATTTCAATCATATGCTGGACTAAACCGTTCATTGTTAATAAAGTAGCTTGCTTGTTTGTTTGTTTATTACTTCCTTTTACAATAAAGGAAGTATTGGATTCACCCCAAAAATTCGAAATTGAGTTTTCAACAGATCTTCACGTTTTAGAGTCCCCTGATCCCAAAAAACATATTTTTTTTATTGGTCTGTCTGTCTGTCTGTGTGTCTGTCTGTGTGTCTGTCTGTCTGTCTGTGAACAGAAAATCTCAAAAACGGAAAGAGGTATGGCGTTGAAACTTCATATATAAGTTTTGTGTACTATGTAGATGCGACAGCAAGCTTTTGAAGAAAATCGCATAACCGGAAGTAGGTGTTTACTCTTGTGATTTTTCAGTTTTTTCGATTTTTTCAAAAACGGCTGCAACGATTTTTTTTAAACTTTACATTTTTATTACATTTTTAATGTGTATTGATGTGAGATAGGTGCCTTTCCAGTTGAATACTTCTAAAATGGGTTTCTTTTGTTTTTTTTCTATTTTTTTATTAACTCCTATTTTAAATAGAACACCCGGTATATTATTACATTTTTGAATTCAGCTTAAAATTCTAGAGAAAATTTGTCTCTTGAACTAACACTCTATTTTGTACCGTTTTTGTAAAATTCGAAATTTTGAAAATTTTTGACAAATGCTTAAAAATTTAAAATCAAATTTTTGGCTAATTATAAGATCACTGTAAAAGGAAGTTGTGTGCGTGTATCACACCAGATAATTTTGGTTAGTGGACAAGGTCTAGGCATGCAGAGTACCAGGTACGTTAGACACCGACTGCTGCGGTCATATGGTCAAAGTCCTACTTAGAATTTTGACGAGACTAAGGGGTTCCAACCCTAGCAAGGGGATTTTTTACATGCTACACATCGTAGTAACATGGGACCCACTGTTTTACAGCACTAGCGAATGACGGAATTCTGTAGAGGCTTTTATCGGCATTTTTTTTAGTTACTCAAAAACCTCGGGACTGGGAATCGAACTCGCGACCTTAGATTAGTAGTCAGAACGATTAACCACTGCTACCTAGTGTACCTGTATATTAATTTTCCTACGACCATATAAGAAACCGCTCCTAACGCATAAAAAGCAGGCTTGAAAATTGACAATATCATCAGTAATATTACAACACAACGCATTATGTGTCCCGATTTCTAAGGCGCCGACTGTACCTAAAATTATATTTTTTATAGAACTATTTTTATTTTTTGCTTTAAAACAAAATAAAAAGTAACATAAAAATAAAAGTACACAAATAATTTTAGTTTCACTTAATTTTCGCTGAAATTTTGGTTGTCAGTTTCAGTATCTTCTTCCTGAATTTCTTTGTCTGTAAGCTTCTTTAGTACAATCAATAATTTTGTGGAATTCTAATTTTAGGGCCCTTCTCCAATAAATTCAGTAATGAATCTTTAACAAAGCATGGATAAACGCCTGTCATATCAAGATGTCAACAAGTGGACAGGGTCATGTGACGTGAATTTTGAGTTGTGATTGGTCAAAATAAAAACACACAGTTTTGCATCTAACATGATCACATTTTCATTGAGTATTGCATCTGACATCGATGTTTACATGCCTATACAATGTAAAATACCGAGTTACGCATCTTTAATATTTCATCATGCTATGCTCCTTAAAACAACGCATCCATTGATACCAATATCTAATTTTTTGTATTTTTTGCAAAACTCTGCGTTTACACTGTTAGTGAATTTGTGATAGAGGCAAAAAACTGTTAGGTTGAGTTTACTACATTACTCGACCAGCAAAAGTGGCCCACTAGATGGCACTACCACCAACGGAGATCGTATTATCTGATTTTGCTTGAAAATGTCCTAGTTTTAATGTAAACTGTGTTTTAAAAATGAACTTACATAGTTTTGCATCTAACTTATAGTTTCACTTAGTTTTGCATCTGAATAATAGCCAAATTTTGAAAGTTAATTAAAGTTTTACCTTTACCAATTCAAAATTGACTATGTACAGATTGTTTAATTAACACGTTACAGTCGGCACCTTAGAAATTGGGACAATACTATGATACATTTTGAATGTATTTTTAAGTGTATAAACTGGAATTTTGCAGTGTTTTAACTGTTATGTAATTTTCAAATGTTGCGTCTTTTGGTTGATAGTAAAATTCAAATAATACAAAAAAATAATTCTAAATCAAAACTATGCGATTTACTTTCACAAAACAAGTGAAGAAACAGTGCATTAGCAACACGTATAGGAATTTAACGCAAAGTTTGCGCAATAATAGGAAGCCGCAGCCGGTTCAAAACAAAAAATGACGGTCGTTTTATCTGAACTGTCATTGTTACTTTTTGCGTCAAGTAGCAACGTACAAATGTAGCTGAAACTGGATGTAGAAAAAATCTGGTGTGATACACTCACACAATTTTTTTACAGTGATCTTATAATTAGCCAAAAATTTGATTTTTAATTTTTAAGCATACAAATTCTACAAAAACGGTACAAAATAGAGCGTTCGTTGAAGAGACAATTTTTTTCCAAAATTTTAAGCTGCATTCAAAAACGTAATAATGGGTGTCTTAAAATGAATTACATCTAGTAGGTATGCTTTGAATTTCCCATAATGCAATCTAAAATATTACTTGAAATTGGCAAGACTGTAAGTCTATGTCAAATTCGAGGTAAGTAGGTTAGGTTTTGCGCCAGTCTGTGTCAAAAGTGACGCAAAACCTAACCTACTAACCTTGAATTTGACATAGACTTACAGTCTTGCCAATTTCAAGTAATATTTTAGATTGCATTATGGGAAATTCAAAGCATACCTACTAGATGTAATTCATTTTAAGACACCCGGTATAGAGGTTTACTACTGTTACCGACCCCGGCGCAATTTAATCGTGACCTAGTAGCCGAGGAGGGCTAAAACAACTTTTAGCTAGACTATGTAAACATGAGCAAAGCTAACATTTTTACAGTCAGTCATTCAAAGAATAAATACAAATACCCATTGCGAGGTCTTCGATCAGATGGTTTATCTTGGAGACTTTTACGATAAGTTAGCAACAGAGAAAGAGGCAAAATAATTGACTTTCGTAGAACAACTGTTCCAACTGCAAAGATGGAGTAATACTAAATTATGCCACAAAAATAAAGGTTGTCAAATCTCTGATCTTTCTAGTGTTTATACATATACCAGATGTCGACTCTCAAAGTCGAACATAGGCAATCAAAATTGTGAATTTGAGTTCTAGGTATTTTTCCATTAATTCTATACTACGCCAGTAAATATTATTATTATTAGTATCAATTGACACCATTACCTTTCCTTAAAGTTAAATTGACAAGCAGGAGTCAGAAAAAACGTTCAATGCAATGTTAAATTCCTAGGTTCGAGTTTGAGAACGGATACCCGGTATATATTTTTAGCTCTGTGAGCGTAGTGGGCCCATAGCTTAATATATAGCTTTATTTCACTTCTTCTTGTTCAACGGTTTTCCTTTCCATCCAGTTATGTTTGCCTGTTGAGATCTCCTTCTACTTCATTCTTCCATGGCTCACTCGGTCTTCCTTTTCTGTTTTTTCCCGCTATGCTATTGGCTATAGCCTTTTTTGATAGTCTCTCCTCTGACATTCGGATTATGTGTCTTATCCATCGAATTTTTGAGCTACTTTTGTGGTACCTAGTATTTGCAACTTTATACAGTTCTCTTTAACTCTTCTGTTTTCCTCAAAAAACCTTCCTTAATATCTTTATTTCCCATATCTCCACTGCCCTTTGTTCTTCATTACTTAAAGTTCATACTTCGGTGCCATATGTGACAATTTGGAAAATAACTATTTTATAAAGCTTTGTCATCAGTTCTCTCGATAGGCTTTTTTTAGCAGCCTGTAGGCAACGACTTCCTGCCACCGACCTCACTTGTATATCCTCTCTTAATGCTGGTTTTGTGGTAAAGACTCTTTCCAGATATGTAAATCTGTCCACTTCCTCAAAATTATAGATTTTACCTTTATTTGTTCGAATTGTTAGGCTTCTTTTCTCCTTCAATTTCCTGTGCAGTCCACATAATGTATTTTGTTTTTCTTTCGCTTATTTTGAGACCCTTACACTGTGCTGATCAAAATTAAATATTTCAAAATTATTTGTACATTTTTTTCGAGTTTGTTTTTACAACTGACTAAACAAAATTTTCATGTCTATTAGATACGATTCTTCTTGCCCTCTTATAAATTTTAAATATCCTATTATTACATGCTATCAATTTTTATTATTATAACAAATACATTTGTCAATTGTAACCTTGGCTTGAAACTTATTAAAATTAACTGCAACCATCAAAATTTGAATACTCAATTGCTATTTATACCTTAAATTACCTTACTCATTGTCTTAATTAGTTTTATCATTCTTATTAAACTTTACACCCAATCTTTATTAAACCCTTTAGAATATGATTATAATTAACCTTCCAAATTTATCATTTCTATCTTCCATATTTTAAAACTACCTTTTGCATATCATAAAATAATTCCTCAATTTAAAAAAAACATAAATAACGGATTATTTTAAAAAATTTTTCTTTAATTTCTGTTTTTCATTCTACAACAGTCTATCACCATTCATTATTTCATTTAAGTAAACTTTATAACAATCAAAATCATTTTTTATCTCCAATTTTAAAAATGAATGGAATATGGATAAATGAAGTGTATGGTAGAAGAACCGTAAGAAGTTGAACTGTAGTAATCTATTAAATAGTCTTGTCTGGAATTGGGTGTAGTATCAAGTTTATTATTCGTTAGCGTCATGTGAATTGGATAAGAGGTATTTCATTTACTGGTAGTGGACCTCATCGAGCTTCTTACTGAAGGAAACATTATGTGAATTGGATAAAGGTATTTCAGTCACTAGCAGTGGGCATCGTCAAGCTTCTTATAGAAGGAAACATCTTGTGAATGGGATAAGAGGCGTTTTCTGTCACTGGTGGTGGACGTCATCGAGCATCTGGGAGGAGGTTGTAAACATCTTGTGAGATTTGAGAAAAAGGCGTTGCAGTTACTGTTACTGGTAATTGATTACAACTATACTTGGGTTGACGTGCATTGGAAAAGAAAGTTTTGTTGCTGTTTGACGGGAGTTTGTAGTATTGAGTTGGGGTCTGTGTTTTACATGGGTGTCGCAGAGCTTCTGTGAGCGCATGGAATCTACATAGTTAAGTGAAGGAGCTGGTTGAAGTGATTGGAGGGGCTGCAACTCCAGGTATTTGTTAAAAGAGCTAAAGGTAAACATTATAATAAAGTCAATAAGGTAAGTAAAAAGGAACTACTTACATTTTTCTATTTATCAAATAATAATAATTGTAACAAATACGTTTTTGAATAATTTTCACCTATCATAGTCATTTGACATTGACAATTATCGAACTGTCATACAATTTTTGAATTAAACTTTAATTGAAGCAAAACGGTTTTTCAAGTGTAGTAACAATCTTTATAATGCATGAACCCGACCTGTTTTTTAAGAGTAATTGTTTCTGCTGGAGCTAGAACTAATAAAACTAATAATTTATAATTTAGATAAAAGGGCATATAACTCACATAAATCCATGTTAAAAGGAAATTTGTTAAAAGCTAAATAGTATCAGAAAAGTCAAACGTAAAAGCTAAAGCATAACAAATATTGCCATAACGTTGGAAAAATTCTAATTGTAGGGAAACATTAAATAAATAAAACTACGTTGGTGGTACAATACCAAACATAGCAATATATACATATATAATAATAAACTAACAAGAACAACAATCAATAATCTTTTAAATTTACAATGAAAATTCACTTTTGTTGTAAATTGCAAAGAAGCGTTCTTCTTTTGGCCATCATAACTTGTAAACAATTGATCTGAGAAAAAAAAATGTTTCATACCAAAGTGGTAGGAATTTTTATTCTCTATAACTTTGTATATAAGCACTTTTACTGTAAAATACAGCGGAAACGATATATTCTGAAGAAAACGATTTTGGCCACCATTTTCTAAGATCATTCTCATGGGTGGTAACAAATCTTTGTATAAAATTATCGGGAGCATCGTCATAACGGAGCAGCAAGTCGGATGACGCCTGGAAAAGAATCAACGGTCAGAAACCGCTGTTTTCGTTAACCGTAGCAGTTGTAGGTCTTTCATTGCGATGATCATCTTGAATGCTTTCCCGCCCACGTTTAAATTCGCCTGTCCAAGTGTTTGATGTGTCTTCTTGAATTTGCTTCCTTGTTAAGTGTTTTTGTGTAGGTATTTGATCACTGCACGGTGTTCTATTTTTTGCATTTTAGAAATGTTGACGCACACTTTACTCCAGAAAATTCCACAAAAGTATCAAGTTAACGGATTAAAGTAACACCTGCAGACGGCAATAACAGTTCACATAACCTCACAGTGAATAATTTGTAGCTATAGTGCTGTCCTCTGTGTCAGGCAGCAAAACTTTTGTTATATCCTCATATAATACCTACAAGAAAATAGGTTTCGACAATTTCGTAGTATACAAAATAACAATTTCAAAGGTTCTAGCTTTAAAGTGCCACAACCCACTCACATAATTTAAGTTACTGAAGTAAATGAAGTATAACAATTTTGCTAGAAAAATTGAATTAATTACCACAACATAATTTTGTTTTGGCGGGAGCGAAATCTTTGGTAGTTACAAATGTTTAATTTGTAATACACCGTGTAAAAATACTGGGCCCCCTTAATACGACTAAAAAATTTGAAAGTTTCAAAATTATTCTGTAAATGATCACACTGAATTTCTGTTTAATATCAGGATTACTATTATCGATTAAACCAAGTGATCTTCTATTACCTTAAAAGCAATTTATTGAGGAATCAAAGTATCTATAATATAATTTTCCTTAATGTGTGTCTGTGGCACAAAATAAAATCTCACGTTCCGGCTTCACAGATGTTTATATTTGTTTAGGTTTTGTTTTTCTTATCTTAGCGCTCGGCTCGAAGCTTGACCTTTCGCGTATCCTATTTCACGTGCGCGCTGATTCAAGACTCGCAGCGCGTAGCGCGCGGTTTGCTTGTAATATAATAAATGTTCAACGGAATAAAATCTACTGCTTTGTTTTGATCTGTTCCTGAAAATGCCATAACCACGCTTTATAATATGTATAATAACTAATGCGTGCGTACTGTTAAAATGTTCGTAACGGAATTAACATTTGAATGTATAATGGCTGTTAGTAATCATATATTTTTTGAAAATATAATTTGAGTGTATGATTGAACTGGTACATCAAACAAAAATAATACTTTTTTAGTTTATTGGACTTCGCCCTTAAAATTATACTTAAATCTCGCAAATGATTATTTTTGTAATATAGAAAATTAGTAAGTTATTTTGTAGATGATTTTGATCTCCAAATGCTATGTAAACCTTTTTTAAGTTGAAGTTTTACAGCTCTTGGTTTCACAGGCATTTCAAATATAAAATTATTCTCCAGAAAAATTGTTCGTCAATAAGGTGTTTTCGAATTTTAACAATTTTTGTTTGGAAGACTTATTTTAGACTAGTGTGGTAAACATAGGTATTGTCCCAATTTCGTTTCGCAGAAACATTCTTCGTACAAATCTTTAGAATACCGACTGATGTATAACGTCAGACAATGGTCAAAATATTACTGTAAATTAACCGAAATGCGCAGATATTTCAATTAAGACTTATTACTTAGGTAATCTTGTTCTTTTATCCTATCGAAAGATCCAAAAAAGAAACTGATCCTCAGCGGGCTGTGGAAATTCAAACGTATAAATAATATGTTGGTGGCACTGTAAGTCTATGTTAAATTCGACGTTAGCAGATTAGTTTTTTCGTCAGTTTCGACACAGACTGACGCAAAACCCAACCCAACGACATCAGTCGGTATTCTAAAGATTTGTACGAAGAATGTTTCTGCGAAACGAAATTGGAACAATACCTATGTTTAGCACACTAGTCTAAAATAACTCTTCCAAACAAAAATTGTTAAAATTCGAAAACACCTTATTGACGAAGAATATTTCTGGAGAATAATTTTATATTTGAAATGCCTGTGAAACCAAGAGCTGTAAAACTTCAACTTAAAAAAGGTTTACATAGCATTTGGAGATCAAAATCATCTACAAAATAACTTACTAATTTTCTATATTACAAAAATAATCATTTGCGAGATTTAAGTATAATTTTAAGGGCGAAGTCCAATAAACTAAAATCAGAAGGAGTCTCCACTATATATTTGGAAAAGCACCGCCTATGATAATTATTGTTACGCCTGTTAATCCGGTACATAAATACTTTTAAATAAATTCATGTTTCGTTGAGAAAGTTTACAAAATATTTCTCATTAATTAAATAGCACGCTTGTGTCGAATTTTAATTAGCGTTATCAATATGCATGGAAAATGTTACTTTTAAAATAGTGCAAGTTTTATTAGATAACACATTATATTACATTCACAAGTATGTGGTACAAAATAGCTATAGAAGACTGTAATTTTCAATTAACGGATTCAGAGTGGTTGGAATTTGAAAGTGTGATACATAAAAATGATAAGGTTGCCTATATTACCCATTGGTTTGCAATATACTCTTATTTGTGGATTCTTACTGCTATAATGTACTTTCAGCTACCTTTTATAGAAAATGCTATTCTTTTTATTGGCCAACATTTTAAGAAAGTGCTTTGTTAATAAGTTAAAAGTATATAACTTCGACAATTTAATGCATACACTAAAAATCCCATAAGCCGCGGATTTCTTGTCACTATGACAGCGGCAAAAGTTAGCCTTAACTTTTCCAGCGACAAAACGGAACCTAACTTTTAAAACGGTCTAATTTTAAAATAATTTTTGCCTTGTTTGTTAATTTAGTGACTTCTAAATTACCTAATATGTAAATTAAATATGTATTCATTAAATTGTCGTACCGAATTACACGCAAGCTTTTTTTTATCGAAGTAAACATAACATTTATAATTCGAGTTTCCTTGCTTTTGGGCAATTCAACTAAAAAAACTGCCAGAAAAAATTACTCGTCCTTCGGACTCGCAAGTTTTTCGGAGGCAGTTTTTTCGTTAAATTGGGGCCCTTAATTGCTGTTATAAAACCCTTGGTTTTTTATTTGTCGTTTCATTCACGAAAATTTAAAAAAATGTTTCTGTCAAAGAAAATGAAAGGAGAAAAGTGAGGTTGCAACTATGGCATGCAGCAATTTTTAGTATCTTTTTCTCCCATAATCATTTTAGCAAAACAGCAATTAATAAATATAATGAGGATAAAGGAAGATATCCATTTAGTGGTAATTTTCCTTGAATGCTTGAATAACAACGTCGACTATTAACTTAAGTAGAAGATGTGAATAACCCATAGCGACTACAGGACTACACGCCTCGTGAATGCGAATGCCGACAAATCATTAGCTATAATACTCAAATGTTTTCATAAGCACATAACAGGCAACAATAAATAACGTAACACATAACTCTACAACGGGGTTGGCTGCTATATTATTATGCTAAATTAGCTATAATGATGTGTACGCTTGTCGACTTAATTGTTTCGCACCACCATTATTCTCGACATAAACATAGCACTCGCCGGTTCGTTTTTTAAGAGAGAAAATTGCGGTCAAATTTTATATCAGCGTTATGCTGTTGAGCTTGTAACAATACTTGTCATGAATTTAATGCACAAAATGGGCATGGCGAAACGAAGTTTCGGGCGTTCATGTTATGATGTTACTAGAAATTCTGGTTTTGGCGGAGGTGAAATGGGAGCAATTGTTATTATGTCAAAGTGAAATTATTAGAATAAATCATCTAAACATGTGACGTGACTGAAATGTAGTCATATGATTACTGGCACAAACACATGTTACCTACTTAAAACTAGTTTTTTAAATATTTTTTTCAAGAGACACGTAACGACAGTCAGTCAGTATTTTCACATGCAAGGTTAGTTTAAATAAATGAAGTAATTTTACTAATTTGATATGCTTATTAAGAATGTTGATTGTTGAACTGTAGTTAGTTGTCAAAATAGTTTGCAAAGGCACTGTTTGTGTAATATATACTTGTATTTATTACTAATTTAACACGCCTGCCAGAAGGCTAAACTTTAGTCTTTCTTATTCTAACACTTTAGCCTTTCTTGTTCTACTGAATACATAATTCTACAATTCAATGTCAAAATGACAATTTTTTGTCAAAAGTGACTGTTTATAGCACTATTGATTTTAGTGGGTGCAAAACCTATAAACTATAATAATAATAGATTTAGTTGGCCTTGCTGTAATAAATGTAACCTTCACCCCTAGCGGGTATTAGAGGTAGCATATTTAACATTTAACATTTTTTTCCTTTTTAGGAGCCTATAATTGTACAAAATTTCAAGTATCTACTACGTCATCTGGAAGTGACCAGGGTTTTTGGACATACAAACATACATTGAATTTTATATACCGGGTAATCGGTTTCAAAATTGAACATAACAAGCATTGTGTATCACAAGCTTACTAAAAATATTTTTCCGCTACCGGCAATGTAAGTAGGCCTTACATCCACAGCTATAGGGATTGTAAGTGGCTGATAACATTCGTGTACTAGTTACCCTTGACGACGGAACTTAATAGTGTCACTTACATTCCTAGGAAAATAATGGACAGTAATAACAGAAATACAAGGTTATAATTATTTATTCAAAACAAATTTTACAAATTTAAAACAA
Source organism: Agriotes lineatus (assembly GCA_940337035.1). NCBI lineage: Eukaryota > Metazoa > Arthropoda > Insecta > Coleoptera > Elateridae > Agriotes > Agriotes lineatus. Next base: position 109,495,839 of record OW679196.1, on the reverse strand, counting down.
TTTACTTAAGAAATTTGACGAAAATTAAATGAAACACTGCAATTTGAAAACGAGCAATCTTTTTTTCTTTATTAGTGAAGGATAGTGAGTTTCCCTGCACAACTGTCGAAAATGACTCTGGTTCGGCTTGAGGAACACTAATCTCGTATTTACCAGCGTCCGCATTTTTATTAGAAAGGATTTTGTTAGCAACATCCAATTTATTTTGAAGAGACTCTGGCACATAGCCCTCTGCTACTGTGGTGGATTTCCACCCACCATGCCTTTTCAGATCCAAAATATCGGCACCAGAGTTGACAAGCAGAGTAGCAGACGAACATCTGAAGCAGTGCCCGGTGTATAAATGCGGTTCTAGTAGTGTGCTTTCCCATAGGCTGGTTGAAACATTTTTCTAACTGATATCGTAAGAAAAAACGGGGGTTTTGGATATTTTCTTTCTAATTTCAATGTACTTTCTTAGCGTTCCTAGCTAGTCAATATCTTTCTCCGTATTTTCAACGATAGCGAAGCTACGCTGAACGTCATTCTTCGTCTCAGTAACCTTTACAACAACGAATTTTCCATTATCGGTAACATCGCTGAACTGCATTTTGCAAAACTCGTCGGTTCTGCAAGCCCCCGCAATCCCCACAATCATTACTGTTTAGAAAAATCAATAATATGAAATTTAATTGCAGATACAACAAACTGTTGTCTTACCTTCATTAATAAATAGGTATCGTTAGGTGCCTCCTTAAAAAAATTGACAATGTCTTCTCTATTTAGAATTTTCGATTTTTTCGGTCGATAACCTTCATTTTTCCTTTTCAGAAAACCAATTAGTTTCGGAAATTTTGAGATGTCGACGTTTTCGTTGTAAAAAATTGTGGTTTTCAGCATAGAATATTCACACCATAAACTGGCCGGCGATTTTAATTTTTCCGATCGTTCCAACATGTAAGCCAGCATCACATTTTCGGATATAACCCCTGCACTTTTCTTACGAAACCATTGTTTAATCGAGTCATAGCAAAACTCATGCCTTTTTCTGGACTTGGATGGCAACAGATTTAAACAGGCGACATTTGCAGCTTCATCAATATCCATCTTTTTAACTTCTTGACACAAGAAATCAGAAAATTTGCGTGTCTGCCTAATTTTGTTTGCTTGTTTACCGTTGCCATTGCTACCAGCTTTGTGATTCGATAGGACGCACAGCTAACTATAAAAATTCTTATCACAAATGACACATGATTCGTATTTTGCAAATAATATTTTCTTGTTATTTTAAGCTACTTATTACCGGTAGCGAAAAAGATGTTATAAGTAACACGGAATGTATCGACTATTAACATCCTCGGCAGACGACGAGCTTCGGCTCCGCCTCAGCTCGTATTCGCCTACCTCGAATGTTATTACGTCCTTACATTCCTTGTTACTTAACTAACTATTAATTTAAGTCCCTAGACATTAATTACGATAGACATATCGTTTGTTTATTAAAAATTAAAAAGCTATGGTCGGTTCGGTTTTGAAATCGGTCGCCTGGTATAAGTAATATGTACAGTTGTCAGAGTTCATACACCAGGTTATTTTGTATATATTTTTTTTGTTTTTTAAATTTTATTTTTATATTGACGATAGTTATACCTGTAGTAGGTATAACATTCCAGCAATTTGGACTATAACGTATAGATACACATGTTTTTCGAATACAAAACTAGTACTTATGCATAATATCTTCTCATGCTTCATGACTAAGTACAAATAATTAATTAAAGATTTACCACACTATATTTTGTTGTCACACATTAAGTTATTAAGTTCAAGTTAGTTACATTCAAACAGAAAAACTAAATATTATGAAGAGTTACGAGAGATAAACTGTCTAGAATGGAATGAATGGTTACCACATAACTATGTTACAAGTAGCACCGCAGATAAATGTTATTTATAAGCTGCTTTGTCATTTCACTTGCGTTAGAATATGTGCTCGGTTTGTAGTAATCATTGTAGAAATTATATCTGCAATAAGTTAATTGTTAGAGATCCTTATCTTAAAATGCAATATAAAATGTACATCGTACTATTAACATTCGGAATAGTTCCAGATGGGGTTTGTATAATTTTAAAACTGTGTAATTAGTAATTATCGTATTATAATTGAATAATAAACTTAAGTAAAAGTAATTAATTAGTAGGTCAAATCTATTTTCACTACCTGTAGAATAGTTTTGTAATAGTGAAATCAATAGGTTAGGTGTCATCAGATACGCTCTATTATACAGTGTGGAAATAAAGTAACGGATAAATTCATTAACTTTGTTAATATTAGTTTTTATGAAAACATCTTGAAGCGGTATAGCGATTTTAATTGTAGGATATACACTACAACCACCTTTATGTTGCTACGTCATTTGTTTTAAAAGTTATGACGTCCTCGCCTTTTTTTTAAATGATAACCTGTATTTTTTATTGTTGATTTTAGTAGTACTTTTTATGTTGTCTTCAATGATATAAAATTTTCAGTATGTTACATCTGAAAAAAATCCCGAAAAATGGTCTTATTAAAAACCAAGGAAATGAGAATGTCGGCAGGTAAAGATTAAATAACCATAAATATGGGCGTATTGGTAATGTAAGTATATTTGAATATAGATAGTTATGTTTTAGATTTGTTGTAAATAGTTAGTAATTTGTAGTCTTAGTATGTATAGAATAGTTGTTGAAATAAAATTCATTGGTGACAGTATTATATAATTTTAATTTATAATGAGTTGTTTTAAACATGTGCTTTATGTAGTTATATAATTTTTTTTTAAATGTTTTTTTACATTTAGTTTTTTAGCGAGATCTACAGTTTCTTTTTCATATGTTTGGGATGGTTAAGTGTCAAAATAATGCAGTAATCAACTGAGTGTAAAATATCCCATTTAAAGCGGTATAAAAAGGCGAGGTTGATGCTAAATACAAAGAATTATTGCCATTTTATCACATTACATATAGAATCTAGGAATATAGGAATATTTATATTCGAAATACTTACTACTTCCTGTATTGAAAATATGATATTATGGTATTTATGTAAAATTACCCATTGGTGCTTGCAAAAGCTGATTCTGCCAGCTGTCACTTATTATTTGGATTTCAGAAAGGAGAGAACATAAAGGTGGAAAACAATTACGAAAAATGTGCCGCATGATTAAAAAAACATTTTATATTTTCAAAAATAACTAAGAAGAACCTATAAAACAAATATTTATGAACAAAGAAAGCCTTCTGCCTGCATGAATATAAACATGGCTTTACGAGTTTTTCTTAATTGCCAAGTCAAGATGACTTTAAGGATTCTATTTGGGTATAGATTAAAAAACATAGTCCAGTATTTACTGTAAGATCTTGTTTATTACTTAGGAAATGTAGCTGCTTTTAAGATATTCACAGAGCTGTGTTAACATATGATTCTCCTTGCCTAAACGATTGATAAGCGTATGATATTCCACTTGTTTCCAGTTCGTAAAGCCTCTATCCTAAAGCCAGATATTTTACTCACATTGAACATGTTTTTTGCCCGTTCTTCAAATTCATGGGATGACTTGATGACTTAGGACGAGATTCTGAGCGTTTGCTTTATTTCCCCGGTGTAATTGAATTTTATAATCAAAGGTATGGTTTCAGGACAATCACATTTACAGGAAAAACAGTGCAGAAAAATCGAAAAAACAATGGAAGCATATGAGGAGTGAATTTGGGTGAAAGAAAAACCAATGAAGGCGTGAAACAACAAAGCAGAGTAGACGATATGGTCACAAGGGTTGCGAAACAGAAGCGGCAATGAGCAAAATCTGTTATGAGTGTGACTGATGGCACGTGTAATAGGAAAGCAGTGGAACAGAGATGTAGACAGAGATCAATCAGCTTTGATAAAGAAGAAGTCGACGAAGAGGAAGGTACTTTACTCTAAACATTGGATCTATTTCTTTACAAGGATAATAAAGAAACTTGGAAGATCATTTATTAAAGGTAGACAGCTCAGGACAGAAAATTATGGAAGAATAAGCGCAAGACCTATGTGCAGTAATATTAGCAAAAGATAACAAAGAAACTTGAAAGATACTTCATTAGTGGTACAGTGAGGCGTAGAATAGGCAGTTACACAAAAGGGTTGATAAAAAAGAAGAAGATATTTTACTCTGAAAAATTGAACCTATTGATGTGCAAACACAATAAAGAAACGTCGTCAATGACAACGTATTTTAAGATTTTATAAAGTAACGTTATTGACGACGTATTTTATAGAGAAATCGTATTTTAAGGGCAACTTAAGGTGCGAGTTTATATGAGCCATGGAAACAGTATAAGATATTAGTGTTAGAAAATAGCTATTAAGACAACTAGATTTTTAAACTATAAAACTCGTGTTGTTTTCAAGATTTTTTCTAACACTAATAATGTGTCCAAGGGGGCCCTCAGGGTTCCGCCCTCTCCTAATGTCTCCAAGGGGGCCCTCGGGGCACTTTATCATCACATCATTTTATTCTGCTTCTAAAGTAAATGGGGGCTCGTATCATGAAATTTTTTTTTAATAAAATATGTCGTCAATGACAACGTATTTTAAGATCTTATAAAGTTTTTCAGATCAGTGTTTGACCATCTCTGGTGATACTTTTCCTGGCTCTACAGCTTTGTTGTTTTTTGTAGATTTTATTGCAGTTTGCATTTGAACCTCTAAGCTCACTGATGTTTTTTCCTGATTGTTTACTATGTTTGCTGTTACCTCGGTTATATATTCTGGTCTATTTTATGTTAGGAGTTTCTTCGAAAACAAAACATTAAAACAGTATTCAAACCCCCGAGCAAAATCTCACAGGTTCTTCCTTCATCTAAAGATAAATTAAACACTATGTCATCTAAAGGTTTTTATAGAGTCCCTTGCTCTTGTAATGCTGTATACATTGGTGAAACAGGTCGTTCAGTGAAAACTCGCATCTCTGAGCATCAGCGCTCTCTCGAGTCAGGTCTCGTTTCATCATCGGCCATCGCCGAACGCCAACGCGATACTGGTCATAAGATCCTTTTTGATGAAACTTCCATCATCTGCAAATCCCCATTCCTCTTTAGCAGAAAGATTCGCGAAGCCATTGAGATTTGCAACACCCTAATAATCTCAATCGGGACGAAGGCTTTCCCCTTCCTTCTATGTCGAAAGTGCTAATTCCTAAACCCCGCCCTCCGCCACTGAACCGAGACTGCATTTGCTGAATCGCGACGGCGCTTGCCTATAAATTCTCGCCTTTCTACTTCCGATAGTCAGTCGAGTTTCGCCTCTGACGTGCTTCACACGTTGAGTTACCGTGCTCTTCTGTCCCTTTCCTTGCAAAGAGTTTCGCCTCTGGCGTGGTTAACACGTTGAGTTACCGTGCTCTTTTGCTTTTTCCCTCCTGATGAAGCCCCTTACGAAAGTGGGCGAAACGTTGAGTTCTTCGATCTCAATCATGACACGGTCCAATCCCGGAAGTTGTTTGTTACTTAATGACAATGGCCGTGAAAACCTCAAAAATCATCTAGTTTTTTCACTGTTTTTCTTGTATAATAGGTATATATGTTCTTTCTTTGCGTATTTTTGTATTTTCAAGATTTGATGACCGAACTTTTAGTATCTACCAGGTATTGTTCAGCGTCCGTACATGCTCTTTATCAGCTTTCGTTTCTTTTCTTATTTATAAGTCTTTTTACTTCCCTATTTTGATGTTTATATTTGCATCTTTTAACTTCATTCACCTTTGTACTTAACCACTTCCGGTATAATTCTTTTTTCCTTTTTCTGCTCTCTATTTCACCTTCGTTCAGTTCTATTTTCTGTTTATTTGATTTTTCCTCCTTTACTCTTAGTGCCTCCATGGCATGCTTGTTTTATGTTGTTTTTCACCTGTTCGTACATTTCTTCAACACTTTCGCATGTAATGCTATATTCCAGGGCGTTTCTTGGATGAACGTTACTAAATTAGTAATTATATAATTTTATATTAATGTTTATTTCAGCTTTACTAAGTATATTTTGTGAGTTGGACTGTTTTTTACTTCCCTCGTCTGAAAGACGAAGGAAGTATTGTAATCGCGAAAAAATCACCTTCCGACATTTCTCCAGATCTTCACGTTTCAGGGCCCCTAAATGAACAAAAACAGGTTTTCTCAACTCCGTCTGTCTGTCTGTCTATCTGTCTGCCTGTTTGTCTGTTGGCAGTATAGCTCAAAAACTATTTGTCAGAGGAAGACGATATTTTGCATACATATTATATATCTACCTCGCATGAAACCAATACAATTTCATACAAATATATACAGAGTAAGCACCTTAAAAAATAATATGTTGTTTATTTTTGCTTGAATTGAGAAATACATAAAAGTACTAATTTGTACCTAGTGCTGGCTTTATCCTTGCCAAAAATCGGAATCAACAAATACAGAATAACTTTTCTACGAGACAAAAAGAAACAACGAATAAGTGCCTTACGTTAAATAGAATCGCAAGAATTGCCAGCGCGGAGGTGGCGCAGTCAGCGCAGCGGTGGTTCACCGGTGAACAAAGGAATCCAATGTTCGGGCTCGTTCGCAGGCACTAATTTGAATCTCATTAAGGATAATATTTTTTTAATTTAAAAATTGATTTTAGTATATTAGAAGCGTGAATATATTTTTATCCACAATTTCCTTCGTTTTTTTAAATTATTTAGTGTCACAACGCCCACTTGTTGTCTTTATGAAAGTATCCTCATAAAACTATAAGGTAGCCCAGAACAATGCCGCCTTGGCAATTGCATTTGCTTGCAGAAAGCGGGCCACTGGGCTTGTGCCTATCTGGAAATTTCCTGGTTTCTCGGTTGTCCCATCCGCCCCTAATTCTGAGTAAATCAAGATAGAATATTATGTCAACAATAGTAAAACATTGCGCGTAACCGTCATTTTGCTAAAGGAATATATGTTTATCGAAAATACAGCTTTGCTCAATTTTATGTCACAACGTCCACTGTGAGGGAAGCTTTGAGTAAAGCCCTTTACAGATTTTTTACTTTTAAATCAATGCTATATTTAGTTTTATATTAATGCATAAGTGGATATTGTATTTGGGTTTGTCCTGTTATATCCCTAATAGGTAAATAAATAAATAAATAAACAAATAAATTACAATTATATTTTTCTGAATTCATTATCAATGCAGAATATTGAAAACGGAAAAGACGTGCTTAACGGTTATCAATGTAAAATTCATATTTTAAGATCAATATTCTTGGACTTCTGGAAAGGTAAAAGAGGCTCACATTATTAATGATGAATGAATTGAAACTGACATCAATCTCAGATATGAGATTAATTACTTTTACATGCCAAATGATATAACCGATTTTAAATAGTTTCTAAAAATATATTCAACCCTTAATTTTGTTAAATAAAATTAACATAAGACTATATGCTGTATAGATATTTCTAAAGTTAAGTTATTTAAGAAAAAAAAAATAAAATCTGTGATTCACTTCTCTCTAAATATTTGCTATATCGCAGCAGCATCTTGTGGTAAGTATTTTGGGTTGCCTATTTTTAAAACGTATACTCTTATTCTTTCGTAAATCATTTTGTATGGTTTTCATAATTATAGTTTATTAAACATACCTTTTATTCTTTTGTGATAAAATAAAATTTACATGTTAAAATTGTCGAGGATAATACCACAAAACATGAAAATTTTTTGAGATTTTTTTCCTTCACATGCAAATTATTGTGTTTAAATTTCTCGAAACCAAAACTGCGTTAAAAATTCCGCGAGACCGCAGGTCCAGTGGAATTTGATCAGTTTTTCTTGAGAGAAATTTGCAATAATTTGCATGTTGACGAAAAAAAAATCTCTTAAAAAATTTTGCCTTGAGTGGTATTTGGAAAGATTATTCAACAATATGGGTAGATGACTTTTACCGTGTTCGACAGCACACATTTTTAATGTTTTCCACTACGAATTCAATATTGGAGCTTCCAACACGATTATTATGAGTGTTTAGAACGACGCTGATTTGAAAACTTCACTTTGACGTTTTGATGAAATGTCAGTCAAGGGCTACTCACTAAGTTGAAATCATTGAAACCAATCGGGCTGGCGTGAAAACACTGCGACATTAGGTGTTTTCAAAGACAGTCAATTTTGATTGGCCGTTTCTGACAAATTGAACAATTTTCACTGGTTCGTTCATTATAGTGTTGAATAATCAATGAAATTGGAAGACAATAGGGTAGACCTTGTCACGAAATTGAGTTGCAAATACATGATTTTGAAATTCAGCAAACGGAACAAAGTCACAATGTGCATATGTCACATAATCCTTTTACTATACTCCAAGAAAATTCGATTTAAAAATAATTTGAAATAATATTTCGAAATGCTTTTACATAAAAATCCTGCTTATGATACGAAAGAAACAAGTTTAATTAAAATATTTGCTTTCACAACAATTGCCTTCCTCTTAAAAATGACAATCATTAACAGTCCGGGCACAAATAGGTAAAGTCGATCTCGTATTCCAGTTGATTCCATGACTAATTTGATTAAAGACCCACCTGTTTACAAAGCTTTCTAATTCCTAGCGCCCTTATGAATATTGATGTGATGAACTCGATTCAGGAACAATACCTTCTCAGCAATTTCCTTGCTTTGAATATCGTGTTGGCACTTTGCCGTATGGGATTTCATATCATCATCATCATCATCTACATCAAGGGTTAAACCATTAGGTTTGTTCCGATCGCATGTAGAAATAACACTGTTAAATGTATGTACAGGACTGATACTTATGAGCGTTTAATTTATTAACCATTAAAATCAACCGTAAAACGTAAAATTCCATTCCGAGAGCTTTCAAAATTATCAAAAAGCGCAGAAAACGGTAATGCAGCAACAAACGACAACCGCAAGCCTGTTCAGTGGGAGCTGATTAAATCAGTGAAAATTGCATCTAATAGCGTTTGCATGATGATCGTGGCTCTATAAAGCGATGAAGCGCGCAAAATGTGGACTCTCGCTTTTAAATTTGGTCGTCAATAAAAGTCAATTTGCGTGCATGCATTGCGTAAGCGAAAATAGTGGAAATAGTAAAAGTGTGCCTAAGTTCCATAAAAGTACGGTTAAAAATTATTTGTTGGTCCCAGGCGTAGCGTCTTTATACTTTCATAACGGAATCGTGTTCGTATTCGCGCTGAAATTTCTTTTACGTGCCTTGATTCTATTATGTATTATTATTCATGGCGACTTGCAAGCAGCCTGGAGTTTCCGTTCAAGCAACGCATATGTCGCTATTTAACCTCAAGTTGAATCTATTGGGAATATGAAAACCTTGTACGTCCGATCGTCGCCAAAAAATCAGCGTACCTATATTTTTTCCCCAGTGAAAATTCAACTATTTGTTGAAACATCTAGTAGTTAGTGTCATATGAAACTGTGGATATTTGATATATACATGCAACTTTTTCCGCGAAAACCGTATAATAAAAGCCTAAACCTTATTAAGTAATTTATTTTTAGTCATCTGACGTTTACTTATAGGGAAATTCACAAGAGAAGGTAAATTTCACTCTGAAAATAAGAAGGTAGCCACAGGGCACCGCAGACAGTAGGATAACAACATAGTTAATCATCCTAAAGAAGATGAGTTAATAACGACCTGCCCAACAAAGCCCAAACAACCACCCGAAATAAAAGATTTCAGTCACCCTTGTAGAGACTCGCTGAGTTGCTACAATTATAACATAGGGGAAACATATTTATACATTTCCAATAAACTTCAGCATCAAATAATGTAATAACGAATAAGCTGTTATTGCGATTGAAATATTTAAAATATAAAGTAATGATTTTTAAATATCAACCGTCTCTGGGCTAGACACATCCTCCTGTAAATTAATAACATGATTTTTTTATACATGTAGTTTACGAACTTTTGTTATAACCAAGCCACAATTCCTACAACATTCGCTAATATACAAATTTGCTTATAATGTATTAGAATTTATAAGAAAACTATCTATCGTATATGATAAACCTTAATCCCCTTATAATAAAAACTGTTGGTTAGACCATTCGATGTCGAGTGCACAGTTTCAGTGTTTCAACCTGTTTAATAAAAAGCTAAATATTGGATTCAATGCATTAAACATTAATAACATTCAAGAAATACATTAGAAGCCAGGACAATAAAGCGTTGAGGTTATTAGTAGTTCTAATTTACAACTTGGAATTTAATTACCTAATTTCAAAAAAAAAAATAACGACAAGCATGATGCTACCGACTAACGAAGAGAAATCATTACCTATAATCTATAACGCCTTTTTGAAGCCGCCAATCTTTAATACTATTATTTAATAGACGTAATCTAAAAAACGGTATTTTGCAGTCAGCCAACGCAAACGTAGTAATTATTTTTTTGCGAATCGGAAGCAGAAAGCAGTAAAAGTTACCGCGATTCCATACGTCTAGGATTCAACAGCTGACGCCTATTAGAAAAAAGCAAACTTGAAATGTCTAATAGTCTCGCCAGAGAAGTCGAAATCGGAGTCTTTGAACTTTTTGAATAGTTCCTGCTGCTCGCTTGCAAACATTGTTGGACTTCCTTCCACAACAGCTGTTGCTATTGCAACTCAAGTTTATGAAAATATATAAATCATATTTTATTATAAAGAAAAATTATAGAAGAGATACTGCAATAGCAGTAACTTGTTAAAAAAATAATGACAAATTCTATGGCTTCAAATAAGACAAATATTTCTCATTGACATGTGTATGATGATGCTTCGTTCAGAATAAGGAGACGTATTTTTGAGATATATTTAAATTTTTATTTATAATTTAGCTAGCATCAGCGTTTTTCGTATGCAGAGTACAGTAAACACCTTTTCTTATTGTAACTTTGGTCTTTGTAACATCAACGCTTGTCAGTCAAACGCGTCCGGTCTCGCCACAAAAAGTATGACTTTTACTCCAAATGGCATAAATATGCTATTTTATTTTCAAACGCCCGAACTAATATAAATAAATATATTGTTATATCTCCACGTTGAGGCGCTATAATTATGCTATACCCCTTTTACTTTGACTTTACTGAATACTGATGCTATCTAGTTTATTTAATTTAACCAGCTCGGGTACATTAAAGACTATATAAACCTGTATGCTTTTAATTTTTAGATTGTAATATTAAATACAGTAAAATATAGGCACTTTTATATAAAAATTATTGATTATTGGTTTTATTAAATATTTCTAGCTCTAGCAGAACAATCACTCTAAACGCAGGTTAGGTTCATGCATTATCAACAATTATTACACTTGACAAGTCGTTTTGTACAATGACAACTTACTTCGGAAATTATATGACAGTTTTATAACTGTCAACGTCAAAACTATGAAAATGGAAAGTCAGTCGAAAGCATATTTGTTGATGAAAAATGTAAGTAGTTTCTTTTAATTATCTTATTCACTTTATTATAACTTTTTACTTTAAGCTCTTTCAACAAATACTTGCAGTTGCCACCTCTCCAAGCACTTTAATCTGCTTGTTCACTGAACCAAGCGTATTCCGTCTGATTACAGAAGTTCTGTGACACCCATGCAAGTACAGCTTCTTTACTCAACATTGTAAGCTCTTGGCCAACAGTAAAAACTTGACGTCCAATTTCGCATCAACCCAAGTATAGATGCAATCAACCACCAGTAACAGTGACCGCAATGCCTCTTTGCTAAGTCTCACAAGATATCCACAACCTCCAACAAGAAGCTCGATGAGGCATACTACCCGTAACTGAAACGCCTTTTATCCAATTTACAAGACGTTTACTCCAACATGAAGCTCGATGATGTCCACGTCCACAACAAATGACTGAAATGTCTTTTATCCAATTCACAGGATGTCCACTCCAACAAGAAGTTTGACAAGGTCCACTACCAATAAATGAATTTCCTTTTATCCATTTCACATGATGCAACCAACGAACAATAAACTCAGTACAGCACCCTATTCCAGAAGAGACTATTTTATAGATTACAGCAGTTTAACTTCTTATTGTACTCCTACCATACACTTCCTTCTTCATAAATCCATTATATCTTTCATTTTTATTTTTAATTTGTTATTATGTAGTATTCTCTTTTATATATCAATTACATTAATAAAAATCATTTCCTGAAAGGGTTTTATTTTAAAATTGTAAACTTTCACAATAGTAGTTTATTTATCTAGAACGAAAAGTGGCATTTTAAAGAACGAGAAAGTTGTTTACGGCCGAGGCGTTAGACGAGGACGGAATTACTTGCGAGCACCTTTAAAACCACTTTTCGTTCGTGGTGAATACAACGGTTTATTTCATACTACAAGTTTAATGAATTTTTTATTATACCTGCATCAGAATCGCCGTTTAAAGCACGTCTGAGCGTGCGAAAACAGGCGATTAAAGCACGCCGAGCTTTAAAGGTTGTCAAGGAAACAAGGTATATAGGTAACATTATAACTTCATCGCTATCTTTATTTTGCTGACACGACTGAATGCAACAACGGACATGGACGCGACAAAAACGTAAACAATTCTCGTAACTATAGTAGCAATATTATTATGCCCTCTTGATTTATCACGACAAAAATTATTTCTAAGTTTTTAGTACGTAATTTATTTCCAGTATTGCAGATATAATAAAAAATAGCGTAAAGTATTCGTGGATAACTGGTCTTTAAAACACTTGCTCTATTTCGAGCACTCCGGCTAGGCGGTCGTGCTCGAAAACTCGCGCGTGTTTTAAAGACCTTGTTATCCACTCATACTTTAATATACTATTTTATACGATCTGTCAAAATGACAACTTTTTGCACAGTTTCTAGTGTCAAAAGTGACGTTTGTAGCACTCTTAATATTAGCGCTCAAATTACGCCTTTTTAACACGTTGCCATTGGAGGCGCGTTTTAATATTTTATTAAAACACGCTTTGCCGTAAGTTTGAATATCATCATAACCTACAATATCTAGCACAATGTGACGGAAAAAGTGTCACCGAACTAAGTTTTTATATTTCTGTTACGATCGTAGAAAAAATAGCGTATGATACACGTGTATAAGAGCCATTAAAGCACTAGCGACGTTAAAAGCACTCCGCTGGCGCGTCGTGCTTTTAAACTCGTTGCACGTGCGTTAAATGCGTACTTATACACTAGTATCATAATATACTATTAAATAAAAAGCACTTCAAATTTCATGTCAAAAAGTGACGTATAATTTTAAAGCACTTGAACTTTAATATTTTACTTTAAAGTACTAGGACTTTAATGTTCCATTTTTTGTACCATAAATAAGTTTTAAAGTACTTGAACTTTAATATTTTACTTTAAAGTTTAAAGTACTAAGACTTTAATGTTCCTTTTTTTGTATCATAAATAGTCCGAAAAACGTAATTTTTGACATCACTATGAAATAAAATAGGTTTACATGTTTAGCATAAAAAAATCATTGTTATTATATTTACTAATAATTTTTCCATAGTAATATATTTCATGCATTTTTTTTAATTTCATACTTCTAGATTACATACTAGTACATTTATTTATCCCTGATATATTAAATGAGCAATATTTAAATCATATGTTAGAACCTTTCTGTTTCTTAATTTGAATTGTTCGACTGGATTTGAATTCTAATCCGCAAATTTACTAAATAAACCTTTGAATAATTATACTGTTCTGTTTATATTTAAATTCATCTTGGCATTTTTAATAAAAAAAATAAGTATTTTTATCATTCTATAAATAATGTCATACCTAGGGATTAATTTTCACAAACAAACTATATGTGTTGATATGCAACCAACACAGTATAGTTAAAAATAACGAGTATCGCGAATTGACGTCTATGTCCGTTCTCGACAATCAAGAAGGCCTATGTCAAAAATATTCCAAAGTTGATCAAGTCTTGAAGTACTTTTACTCCGCTGGGGTAAAAGTAACCACTTTTATGCCTAGGCATAAAAGTAACGTATTTATCTTCTGTATCTTTAATCACGTTTGAAAATAAATTCATCGGTTGCAAGATATTAATCCCTTGTTTACATATACAAAAATAGGCTGGTAACTGAATCATAACTGATCTGTACGGTAATAGTCTAATACCGTACATGACAACCATTATCGTACATGGCAACCGATAAACTATTGAACAACCCATGGATATTATGAATCATAACAGCCTTAGATGTTTTAAAATCCTCGCGCTGCGAGCTCGAATTTCAATACAACATCTGCGGTCGTTATGATACTCATAACATTCCTAGATATGTTAATAGCTATAAATAATTAATTACGCATCCTCGCCCATTCTAAAGACAGCGAATCCACAACAAAGTAAGATCATATCTCTGCCTATATGATTTTGTTTAAATTTGAGTAACACCACCTGCTATGCTATAAATTCATTCTTAATAACTGTGAGTTACCCTGTATAAATATTAATAAACTAAGCAAATTTTTAAACCCATGATATAAATTGTAGATATTTTCCTTCAAATTTTCAAGTAAGCTTCTGGAGTTCAAAACAATTGTCCAGCTTTGTTTTTATATATTCTCGGAAGAAAGATTGCTGTTATAATAAACTGTGAATCTGCATTTTACACTAGCGTGTACAGTTGGAAGTGTCTTCACTTAAAATTTGTATACAAATACTGTGGAGAATGGTCAAATAAAAAGTTACATAAAAAGGTTTTAATTGAGACGTTTCTTGGTTGTAAATGTATGGACCTGTCACTAACGTTAAATTCTTGCTCTGATTTTTATTAGTCAACTGTTTCTACATATTTGTTGCATTTTTAGTTCTACATCATTTTAGACTGTATAATTAAATTGAATTGAATAATAAAATGTTACGAAAACCATAATTTGGTTTAAAAAATATTTGGTTATAATAATTGACTTTTCTATAATTGAGAGAATAAAATTTAGAACATTTTGTATTAAGTCAATAATTTTGATAATAAATTTATATTTATGCATGCTTTTTATTAATGAATGATTAAATAAAAATCAAAAAATCGTACTATATTTTAAAATTTTAAAATATTGTAATTAACAAGACGTTTCGCTGCTTGTGGTAGCGGTCAGTTATATAAAATGTTATAATTAAAGATATTAAATGTATTTAGTTTATTTGGTAAATGATTAAAAATTCATTGACATTCTGTATTCCATTATGTTTAAACTACCGCCATTTATATTAATAATGGAATTATCCAATTTAATTTTTCAACTTTACTAATCATTCTACTATATTTCAACATTTGTTAGTGCGAGTAAATAAATTTAATTTTTTCCCAAAAATGTTTTAATCATCTACAAAGTAACCTAAATGTCAGTATACAGGTTTATGGATTTAATAGGTGTTCGCTAATCTAATTTTCCTTTTCAGACATGTAATATCTTTAATTATAACATTTTATATAACTGATGAAGCTACCACAAGTAGCGAAACGTCTTGTTAATTAAAATTTTTTGAAATATTAAAATATATTACCACTTCATGATTTTTAATAAAAAGCATGCATAATTATAGATTTATTATCAATATTATTGACTAATAAAAAAAATCTAAATTATATTATCGTAATCTGATTGCATTTTCTCATGGCTGTTTATTTTTGTCGTGTGTGAAATGTGGGTTAAGTGACAAAACAGAAGGTTTGCCCCCGCAAACCGTTTTGAACTTCGCCCTTTCGGATGTATCTATTGTACTTTGTTACAATTTTATTTCTTGGTAGTTATTTTGTTACATGCAAATAAGACGCTTTTATTATCATTACTATTATTATTATTATTATTATTATGAACATTGTTACGTGTAAAAAGCGTACTTAGCATTAGAATCTATTTTGCTGCGTAAAGTTTGGTCGTATAAACATTTCTTTATTTGGGGCGCCGCAGTCGTGTAGATAGCCTAATTGACCGCCCGCATATGCGCCAATAATATTTTTCTGCTATAGCGGCAAGCTTCGCTAGATTGTTTTTAGGACGCTCGCGTATTTTGTTATGCGTTGAAATCATTATCTCGTGGTGCAGGCACCTTTTTTGTTTCGGATGTTCGAAATACGAAACGACTTGTTGCGTCTTAAATTGCGTTCCTTTCCGCGCGCCTCGACTTAGCATCAAGCATGTAACTGTCGTTCCCCAGAAAAGCCTGTTATACAGGCTGAGTGGTTACTTTATTTTTGGTTTGATAACGCTTGGTATTTAGCTAATTGTGTCCTGCGTTTCTAGCTTTTTCATGGAGGTTCTAAGGCACCAATTTAGCCTGGTTTGGGAGGCTTGCATTTTCTTCGTCCTGTGAGTCCCATTTGACCGTGATTTTCATCGTGTGAGCAATCCGCTTTCAAGGAATATTTCGCTGCTGATAACATAGCTGTAAAAGCCCATTTGAAGGCTATGCAACCATCTATTGCAGAAGCTTGATCGCTTGGCGTAGCGTTATGACTTTCGTGTCGTGCTGTTCAACAGGCACACCTGATCGGTGGGATTGGGTTAATGACATTCATTCTGCAAGTTTCGGGTGTATTCGCGTAGATAAATTAAAGTAAGATCGCTTGTAGCTCATTACTGTTGGCTCACTATTTAATTGCTTAATACCTTTATAATTTCTCGACCTATCTGAGTATATTTGTTGAAAGTAAAAACTTCTTGGCGCTCATAATATTTGGTAATAAATTCTTGTAAGGAAACGCACGTCGTCTTTACTGAGTTTAGCTGGCTGGGAATGATCTCACGAGGCTAAAGTTTTCCCCTTATGGATAAAATGTCTCTTTATTCACTTCTTCCATACATTACTATTAAATGGCGTTTTAATATAGCAACCACTAATAATAGTGTGAGGGCTGAGGATTAACCCGCTTTAAATTGCTTAGATTATCTTTTAGATTGGTATATGTCTAAAAATGTTGTAGGTAAATGACACATTATTTTACTAACAAAAATTGGCGTGCATTTCTTTCGACTCAACTTATATCTTTGTCCAATTAGGAAGTAGGAGGTAACAGCTAAGTGTTTAAAACGCATATTTCGTTTATTTGAAGAGCTAGAAAAGTCCTTATAAAGAGAACTAATAGAAAATGATTGATCTACTCACATCAGCCTTACATTACAACTTTCGGTTTCAGAGAAAAACTTTTATATTTTAAACGGCATGATATATTATATTTTTGCCTAAGTTACTTACTACCTATTCAATTATGAAAAAAATATTATATCCTTACATAGCGACGTTCTTGAGAGCAACGCAAGAAACGAAGAAAGAGCTGTGGGGGGGGGGGGTTTGTAGAATTTCAATCGTCTAGTATGCATTAAAGCAATTGTTGTCAATCAAGAGTTTTCATTACAACTTGTATTTCTAATTCTTTCTTTCTTCCTTCTTCGAAATGTGAAACTTTGCTTTCCGTGTTCCAGAAGTTAAATTAATTACATTAAAAAATAATAGTCTATATGGAGATTAGGAGATTGTTTCCAGAATATGTTGAAACACTTTAATCCAAACATGACAACAAACTGCGAGAGTACATGACAATCGAGGCGATTGGTTTGAATTCATTAGTTAAATTAACGTTTATAGAATTTGCGGTGTGTTTGGATGCGGGGGATTTCAATTTAAAACCCATTACCCCCGTTGCACTTCGCGAGCGGTATGAATGGTCCTCAACACCGAAAGGTAAAAGAGGCTAAAGATTAAATATCTGTATTATTTATTTAGTCTTAAAAACTATATGTTAGAATACTTTTAGCATAATCTATTCAACTATGTTATCTACAAAAACCTACGTTTTGGTCAAAACTGATATTACTACGTATTTAGAACTAGACATGCCAAACACCTACTTCCCTTCTTCTAATTTTGTGTTCATGATGTTTTCCAGAAACGTTAACAGTAAACGATATTGCAATTAATTTCGATATAAACGGATTTTGTCAGCTGTCAACAACATTGTAACTAATTTGGTTTTATAGTCCAAGACTTCAATTAACGATCAGTCTAGCAGCCTTTCGTGCACGGGACTAAATTAATCTCCATATAAAAACCTTTTAAAAATAAATTATTAGGTACTTTTACCAATTTATGACATCGACTAATGCTAAGTGCCACGTCCAATTTTCAAAGCAGCAGTTCACAGTATTGCCACTGTAACATCTATTGACTACATCGAAAATTCGGACTATAATAAATTAAAAATCCAATTTCATATATCTGGAAACAGTCATAACAGACATAACCACCGAGTTTGGAAAGGATGAAATGTGTTTTACATCCATTCCTGTAAAATAAAAAAAATGAGGTTTTTTAATTTCTGAGGTCACTGTGAGCAGTTCCACATATTTATTCGTAAAACCAGTTTAATCGCCATCGCCACCAATAAACAAAAACATGAACGCAATGCTGGAGTAATCAAATTTTGCTTAACCAACATTAACAATTTCCAAAACTTGAATTTGGCACTAAAAGTCGCGGCGAGATTATTTCTGCAATTTGGGTTAGCTCGCTAAATTAATTTTAGATGTGATTAGAACGCCGTTATTTGTTTAATTGGTGTGTTAACTGAAGTCTCAATTTTCTCCTCTGTGTGAATGATTATTTAACGAATTCCGCGAAGCTGCAATTACTAGATAATTTTATCTAATTGTTAATTCGCAGTCGACTTCACTCTCTACAAAGTGCGGCCTTCTGCTGCGATTCGGTAACTCAATAAATCCCATTCTGTTACAACATAGCAGAGAAGACAAGATAGTTCTTAAGAGCCTGCTCTGGCATTAGTTAGTAGAGCTTCGCAATTTATCTGCTTTATTAAAATTCATGCAAACGGTAAAGCAAACAACAGTAATTAGTCCGGCGAATAAAACCGCGTATGTTTAATTACAACCGTGCAATTCAACATACACCTCTGTGGCGAATTATTTTTTGCTCTTGCTTATATGTAGCAAGTGCAGAAATACTGTTACTGATTTGCGTTGACGATAATCATGCCAGTGTACATGGATCAACCTACGCATTATGTAACACGTTTAATGTAAACCAGTTCGTGTCTTCTCTAAAATCCGTCAACAAACATTAAGTTTGCCAGTTCCAGTTTGATGGCTTTATTTTTTGCAGCTTTGCTAGCTAGTAGTTGGCCTAGTTTGTGTCAATTCCAGAAAATACAAAAGATCCTTCGTAAAACTAGAATATATGGATGTGAGGAATTATGTTTATCGATTATGTCATAGTTCTTGCAACAAACTGTTTTTTAAATTAAAGATTTTGTGTACATAGGTACATTCTTTTTATGACATAAACTGCAGTCAATGACTTTTGCAGATAAAAACTTTCAGTTTTTGTGCCATTATTAGGCAGTGCTCTCTCTGTTGTTGAAAACGATGTCAGAATAAAGTTATCTACGCAGAGTTTTACTTAACATTTTCTTATAACAAACGCGTACCGCCTAGTCTTCATAGACGAGTTTAGGTAATTATAATGTTTTGTTAATTACACTCTCTTCATTTTGAGAAGTAGAAATGGCATTGAATTTGTAAATACGAATTGAAAAATATAGACCACTTACATCCACAACCATTGTCAGTCAATTTATAAATCTATCAAAAACGGTCTACCATTTCGAAATCTTTGTTGAAGCAGCGAGAAAAGATGAGTCGTCGAGGGTATCAGGAGTGGGATTTTTTTGCGAATGAACTATTTGCAATAACACCCGCCTGCCATGCAAAATTTTATCCAACCACTCAATAAATACCAAAATGATATACATTTTGTATTGACAGCTGTGACAATTCAAAGTCAAAGTGGCATGGAGTGAGTTTTACTACATACAGTCACGTATGGGTTATGGCCTACATAATTCAACTTAAATTGGCATAGTTATAGCTTCATAATTAGGATGTGTTGGATAAAGAATTTTTTTCGCCTTAGTTCATGTGCTTTGACCAGTTGCATTGTGGACACGCTTAGTTTTTTTTTTAATTTTGAAAATTCGTATGCTGGAACAACTTTTTGAGTTATCTATTTAATTTTGGTGGTCTTTTACCAGTTATTGAAATACCTCTCTATAGTTGCCACGTACTTTTTCTCACATTAATGAATTCTACAATGCACTGAAGAGCGTTGGTAGTTTTGAATGCTGTCCGGATGCTATTTCTTGTGTGGATGTACACAAATGTATCGGTATAGAGTTTTTATGATCTCCAATATGCTCTTTTTTAATCCTCTGTGTAACGCTGCTTTTGCTTTCCTTTAGTAAGATACTGGGGTAGAATTACTGTGTACTTTTTGATTCTTTTTGCTTCCTTTTTTTTATTGTCGGATGCCAGAGATACTCTAAAAACGGAATTCGAATGTGATGCGCGAATGAAAAGTACCTACTAGCGCAATCCGCCAAAAGGTGTCACGAGTTAACGCTATTCTGACTCAGTTTGCTACATGGCGTGGTTCTGTGTGGACTTATTTGTTTCTGTAGCTTTAGTTTTCAAGCTATGCAAATAAGTTTTGCGATTTTCGTGATAGTCGATAATTAAGAACAAATACTCTATGTGAAGTTCTGTTTTTTTTTATGGAAAACGCCTGCTGAAATTATTTTAATGCTTCGAGAAGCTTTTAAACGCGTTTTAAAGTAGCACAAAACATAAGAAAATCGCCAGACTTGCTTGCAGATACTTGAAAAAAGTTACAGAAAACAAATCAGTCAATCCAGAACCAAGTCAGGTGGCAGACCGAGGCAAAATGTCTTTGATTCGGCACATTGTGCCACTACTAAGCAAGAAAATTGATTACATTTCATGTCAATAGAAAAGCTGGCATATTCTAGGAAACAGGCAACGGATCCACACAACCAATCATACGCTTATATTGCTACATTCTACTACCTTTTATGTAGATACTGCTCACACAAGATGACCCAGATCGAGTGTTATATCTGATTCTAGGCAAATGATCACAAGTTCCTCGAGTGTATCGATCTTCATTCTTTATTTATAAAAAGATCATATGCATACGGGTTTGAAATTGAAATGTCTTAAGATAGCTAATATAGAATAGTATTACAAAAATCTGGTGTGATACACGCACACAACTTTCTTTTACAGTGATTTTATAATTAGCCAAAAATTTGATTTAAAATGTTTTAAGCATTTGTCAAAAATTTTCAAAAATTACAAATTCTGCAAAAACGGTACAAAATAGAGCGTTAGTTGAACAGACAAATTTTCTCTAGAATTTCAAGCTGAATTCAAAAATGTAATAATATACCGGGTGTTTTATTTAAAATAAGAGTTAATAAAAAAAATAGACAAAAAAACAAAAGAAACCCATTTTAGAAGTATTCAACTGGAAAATCACCTATCTCACATCAATACACATTCAAAATGTAATAAAAATGTAAAGTTTAAAAAAAATCGTTAGGGCCGTTTTTGAAAAAATCGAAAAAAACTGAAAAATTACAAGAGTAAACGCCTACTTCCGGTTATGCGATTTTCTTCAAAAGCTTGCTGTCGCATCCACATAGTACACAAAACTTATATATGAAGTTTCAACGCCATACCTCTTTCCGTTTTTGAGATATTCTGTTCACAGACAGACAGACAGACAGACACACAGACCAATGAAAAAAAAATGTTTTTTGGGATCAGGGGACTCTGAAACGTGAAGATCTGTTAAAAACTCAATTTCGAATTTTTGGGGTGAATCCAATACTTCCTTTATTGTAAAAGGAAATAAAAATATGGTTTGCCATTCTCAGTGCTTCAACTACTTTAAAACACAATTTCAGACCTTATGATTATAGAAACTTCCCTTTGTCTTTTGTTCAGTATTGTCACACGTAGATGGTTGTTTACACTTCGTATATAAAGTAGTTTAAGACGATGACTATGTTGTCGTTGTCGTTATCATAAAGTATGATCAACATTTATTTTCATCTAGTATGGCTATGGAATAGTTCCTAATTTATGAATGCAACTACGTTTACACATAAATGTCAACTTACTTACTTACTTAATCCTAGGACCTTTCTACTCTTGCGGGTGTAAGGTTGGGGAGTGGGTAGGGTTGTGTCTTTCTCCATTCCCGTTTCCATTCTTTCCTTTTTTTTCACTTCACTCCACTCTATGTCTCTCTTCTTCCCTCCACGTTTTCTCGGTCTTCCTTTCGTTTTCTTTTTATGTGTGCGTACTTCAAATATTCTTCTTACCGTCTTACCTTCTCCCATCCTCATTACATGCCCTAACCATCTTAGCTGCCCTTCTTCTATCGTATCTAATATTGGTTTAGTTTCCAAATTTTCTCTGATGGCGGTGTTTCTTGTTTTGTCCAACCTCATTTCCGTGCTTTGTATTCTGCTTTTCTGCTCTTCTGACCCATATATCAAGATTGGGGTGGCTACTCTTTTAATATTTCTGTCTTTCTGTATTTCGGTACTTTTTTTATCCAAAAACGTGTTCTTGATTGCATTGAAAAGCCTTCCTGTTATTGCTATGCCTTCCTTTATTTCATTTTCCAATGTACCTTGTGCTATTTTTGTTCTTAAATATACTGCTCAACAAATGAACTGGATCACCCATAAAAATTGTATTTGTCACAATACGCCACAAAAATATATAAAAGTTTTGGTTTTATAGTATACTCATATTAAGCATATTTAATTTCACTATTCTCAAATATTAACTGACGCATTAACAAAATCATATTAATAAAATAAAAAAAAAATAAAAAATTATAAAAATTATATCTAACAAAAATGGAAGGAAGAACAAAAAAAAAAGGAAATTAATAGTTTTTGAGTCTCCTCGGAACGTTTAAAAATGTTTTTCAACGATTTGGCATACTTTGTAAGCAATGTGCTATCATCATTTGGGAAAAACTCAAAATTTCCAAATGATAATATTTTATTAACGGACTTAGTTTGATTTAAACCAAATTATGAAAAAAAAATGCTTTTTATAGTGACACAATCCTGAAAAGTTACCAATATGTGCAAATAGTCCAGTTCATTTGTTAAGCAGTATATTCTAACTTGCTGACTTGTTCTAGAGAGTTTCCACATGCATTTGATGTTCCTTTTTATTTTTACT
This sequence comes from Agriotes lineatus, assembly GCA_940337035.1. Taxonomy (NCBI): domain Eukaryota; kingdom Metazoa; phylum Arthropoda; class Insecta; order Coleoptera; family Elateridae; genus Agriotes; species Agriotes lineatus. Next base: position 109,472,706 of record OW679196.1, on the reverse strand, counting down.
GATAATCATTGGTTTTGTTTTTTTTTTATTTCCATGTCTAAAGTTTCCAGGGCGTTATTGTACATCCGTCGGTTTTCGTTTAGTGTTTTTTCATTGTTAGCGATCAACACTAAATCGTCTGCATATATCAGTTCTGTGATTTTTATATCTTCCATTTACCAGTGGCCTACTTTATATTGTTTTGCGACTCCGTTCGCTTCTTTGATTCCCTCGTTTAATACCACAGCGAAAAGTAACGGACTCAATATGCATGCCTGCCTAACTTCCTTTTCATTTTCGAACATCCGTGATTTTTCATGTTTTACTCTGGCAAAGTTCCTCCTTTGCTTGTATAAGGATTTTACACCATTTATCATCTTTTCACTTACACCTCTTTTTTCTAGTATTCTCCAAATATCCTTTCTATTTATTTTATCAAAGGCCTTATGTAAGTCTACAAAGCACAGGTTATTTTTAAGTGACTTAATAGTTGCATTCATAAAGTAGGAACTATTCCATAGCCATACTAGATGAAAATCATTTTTGATTATACTATATTATATGTGCATGTTCATAATAGCCCTAATTTTTTAAAAAGTGAGGACATTTTAATTGTTCAGAAATCAAGTGTTGCCGTTAGACATTTCTGTTTCATTATTTTATTAGAAAATTAGAATTAGAATTACCCTCAGGGCTATCACAGAAACATTGATAAGTGAAGAACAGAGTGGTTTTACAAGAGGTCGCTCGTGTACCGACAATGCATTTGTGATCAAACAGCTAATAAAAAAGGAGATAATTCAATCAAGAAACTCGTACTTACAGACATTAAAAATTTTTTGATAGTGCAAACAAGGACTATCCACAGCATCTTATTGCAACCATTAAGAGCCTAGTATAAAAATATTATAATAGAATACGAAGCGAAAAATTCAAAAGAGATAGTTATAGATAAGGATTACAACAAGGGTGCAGATTATTACTCATATCTTCTACTATATATTTGAATACTGAGCTGCTTTCAAAGAAAGCGAAATTGAGATATTTTGCTTATTTCATACAAAATTATTATCTTGGCGTAATGCAATTCTGAGATATATTTCAAAGTATTATTGAGTAAGCAGTTAATTCTAGTATTCTAGCTCATTTGATGGCACATGTTCACATTTTCCACCACCACTCTGTATATCTCAAGATTGAGTAACAGCGATAGTTAGAAAATTATATTCTATTCTTGGCTCTTAGTTACATGTTCGAATTTCATCTTTGAGGCATAACATGCGTAAGCGACAAAAGCAAACTACTCCACAAATTTCAATACATATACGACACAGTTAACTGAGTTCTCAGTAAATCCACAACCAGATAAATCAGAATATGTTATAAAACAATGTCAACTTCAGTCCTGTTACATAGTAGTGAGAAGTGGGTGTATAAGTTAAAGGATAAATCAAAGAATAAGATTCCTAAGACGAATTAAAGAAGTTGCTTTAAGTGATCGAATTTGGGATGCAGTGATACTAGAAGAAATATAAGTAGAAAACACAAATAATACGATTATAAATTACAGAAGACAATGACATATAGAAAGAAACGAAGAACGCAGATATCCTAAACAGAAATTGAAGGGGAAGTATAGAGATATTTAAGAAAAGATGAAGGAATAAAGATATAGAAATTTTTCATTTGAGCCTGCTGAATTTAAGAAACTACTATATTTCAAGGTATTTCCTGGATATTACTTAATTAAAAACCTCCATAAATGATAGATTCAAATTTAAATATTATCGTTATATTTTGTATTAATTGATAATATTAGTGGATATTTTACTAAGTTCGTTTTGTTAAATATGTTATATAAACTACTCAAAACAATTAAAGGGTCACTTATAGAGAAAGTAACAATGATGTACGTGTTACTATATTTTGTCAATCAAGTATGTAGACGTGGTACCCTAATTTTGTTTAATTTGACTGCGGTTTTTATAAACAACAGGTAAACAACAGTATTTTGTATAAAATCAAAGTCTATGCTAACTACATCTTGACCCCATAATTTTTTGAATAGTTTATCATACGAATAGATGCGTATATTTATACCTATATGTTTTATATGTTCATTAAGTACATATTTAGATATTAATTACTATGCTCTATATGTTGGTATTAGCCTTTAGTTTAAGTTTCACAGACTATATTTTACGAGAAAAGTTACTCATTACTCATTAGATTAATTAGAAAACCGACAATCTTCTGTAGTGGTTTCTAATACCAGATTCGCATATTTGAGTACACACATTATGTGGGTCTCACTGACTCCACCTTTGATTTTTATTAATTTTTTAATGCAATAGTATTATGTTACACAGAAATTAAATAAAAACCTATACAATACAAATAAATAAAATATCCCTAACACGCGAATAAATAAATAAATGAACACGGACGTAGGAGAACAGAACAGAACAGGCATTTATGAAGAACAAGAAGAAAAATATTAGATTTTCTATTAACATTTTAGAAGAACGCACTTTAAAATTTTCAAAATCATTGAAAATAATTATATTACAAAATTACCGAAAGTATGGTAACATGTAGCTAAGAACACGTACATACCCATGATAAAATCTCGGAATATGGGATATTTAGATGTCTATACTCTATATCAAATAGGCAGACGCTATCTCAAGTGAGGATTTTTGTAGAAAAACGAAACAAAGTCTAGTAGGCAAAACAATAACGGAAAACAAGTGGGTATTAATAGGTCAAACCCTTCTTAAAGTAATAATAATGCAACCGACTGGGCTACATTCTACAAGACGAAAGAAAATCAGGACGACAAAGAAACGCACGGAGAAGAACAAGAGATGGGGAATAAAATGAAACAAACGAAACTTGGAATCAGGTGAGGAATAAATAAATTAATAAATAAATAAACAGATGCCAATATATACAAAAATACGCATTTCAGTACAAAATATACCTTCAAAGCTATTAAGCTACAAGTGAGACGCAACAGGTGAACAGATTATCTTTCGATATGCGAACATTTCTGAACTGGAGTTTTGTTAAAATTTTTGTGAAATAGTATCAATGGCACAATATTATGTATATGGTTTTTTAATTCTTCTTTTCTATTTTTATTTATTTTAGATTAATAAGCTTCGACATCTATGATCACTGGTACTTAAAATATCTAGAATAGATTATAATGTGATTATCTCTGGGAATACTAAAATTTCCAACTCCCCGACCATTAAAGCAGAATATTTTAAAAGTAAAAGTTTAAATGATTTAAAGAATAATTAAGTTTTATTTTAAAAAGGATCATAAATGATGCAAGATGTTATTTGACTAAAAACAATAACATAGGAGTTATCAAAAATATATTATATATAGATAGTAATTCATAAATATGGTCAGTACATTGCACTAAAAAATAATTGCGCATTAGGGTTTGGTCCACACTGGCTAACACCCAAGCCTTTATTAAGCATCAGATGATAATACCTTGAGCGCTTTCCTAAAAACTCAAACAACTGCTTTTTGGTCCTGAATTTTATTTAAATTCGGTTTTATAGCAACCACATGCGCGAATTTATATTTATAAACATTCATTCCAGTGATTCTCAATCAGTTTAAGCATTAAAAATATTTTTGTGGGTATATTAAATCTGGAGTATAGTTTATTATACAAAGTTGTTCTTTCTGATGTCCTCTAACTAACCTTAAATTTAATTACCATACTTATGAACCACCCTGTATGTAGTCTTTGTTACCCAATTTCAGCACAGAAATGTACTTAATATATTTTTGTCTTACTAGCACATTATTTTCCCTTAATAACTAAGATACAAGGCATATTATGGGGTACAATATACCCTGACGGGCATTATGAGTTACTATGGCACGGGAATGGCCATAAATGGCAAGCTTCAAATTTCCAATCACGTGCCACGGTATGTCGATGCGTTCACAGCTATAGTTTATCAGCCAATAAAGATTTCTAATCCATTATTTACTTTATTAAAAAAGACCGGTAAGACATAAAATGTTGTATGCACCACGGGCATTACTTGAAGTTTAAATCCTCGGGCGACCTTAAAACCCTCGGGCCAGAGGCTTGTAAATTTATTACCCTCAAGCGGGCATAAACTTCATAATGTCCTTGGTACATAAATAACAATAATGAAACTAACATTAAAATATCACATACAAATACTTAGGTACTAAATTGAAAAAAAAAACAGCTATAAAATTACTTCACTTCCAGAAGAAGAATTGCATAATAAATGCACGAGGGCTAGTGACGTGGCCAGGGTATGGGTTCGAGGGCCTGAAGCCCCCTCCGAAATAAAAAAAAATATAGAATCATCCTTTACTTGTCTGGAATGAAAATTAACAATTCAACTCTATGTAGACTACAGTTACATCAATGTAAATTCATACACTTGTTTCTTCCAAGAGTGTACTCCAATATATTATGTTTAAATGTGTTTTGTTATTTGCGAGTATTTATAACATGCCACCCTACGAATCGAGGCGGGGTAAATCAAAGAGATTGTTTTTGTAAAATTAAAATATATCATTACTCATGTTGATGATTATATAGGTACGAGTACATCAATACATTTCTAATTTGAAAAACACAGTAATAATTAATTTCGTTTCCTTATAATGGGTAAATAAATTGTAGGGATGATCCCTTCTTAAAAAAAAATCCTGGCTACATCACTGCTGAGGGGTAATTATTATCAACAATAACATTTTAGAAATAATGGTTTTTCTTAAAGTATACACCTTGCTTTTCATTAGACTTAAGCAAAACATTTCAGATTGGAATCCATTATGTATTTGTGCAATCAAAATGCACTTAAAAAATATAGAAATGTAAGGAATTTTCTTATCTGATTTTTTTAAGTTAACCAGGGGCGAAGTGATTTCTTAATGCTATTAGACATTTTAACCAGTTTTTCTTTTAGCTCCAACAAATGAGTGAAAGTTACAGTTGCTTAAAAATGCTAAGATAAAATGAAATTTTCTGAAGCAATATTAAAATTTTTAGAAAATGTCTATTTAAGTAATTTTAAATAATTTATCGGAACATTCCAATATTTCCTAGACATTGACTTTGATTTTTTAACAATTATTAACAGAAATTTCTCGTGGATAATTCTGTCGTGTCAGTTAATTATTATTTGCACAAACCGTTTTTCATTTATTGTGTTCGATTTTAAAATTTTATCTTCCGCAAGAACTTCAAAGAGGTTTTACTAAAACTTAAACAGACGCCTTAATAAAGAATTAAATCGGAAATTAGTTGTGAGCATGTTGTTTTTATAAACGAAAAATTTATTTCACTTACTCCTCTGCTCATAATGGGCAATTTAATTACAACTTAATTCTAAACAGGTGGTTATTAAGCAAGCATGAGAGACGATTTTTAACAATTTTCCCTTAAAATGATGATTAAAACAATTAAGCTGTTGCCTATGCTTTTGAATCAGTAGTTTTTGTTTGTCTACAAATGGCGTCCATGTTTTTCAAAGTGCCGTGTATGAGTGCACATTGAAGGAGCTATTTTCTTACAGTTTTTTATCAGTTCGCACTCCAAACCTATATTGAATTTATTTTTGTGTGTGGAAAACTAATTATATAGTCATAATTAATTGTTTCAATACATTTTGTTGGTCCAAAGCGACTGTAAAAAATGTAAAGTGCTTTATTAATAGCTTCATTAAAATAGTGCTGTGATAAAAAAATATCTTTAGAAGCTAAAATTACATTATAAGATGTAATAGTAATTTATTATACAAGACGTTAAAGTTAAATTTTACCCACGAGTGAATCGTTTAACGTCGAGACGAAGTCAAGAGTGGATAGAAATAACTTTATCGTCGTGTATAATACAATATTTTTTCTATAGCAAGAACTTTAACAATTTCAAAAGAAAACAATGACAGTCAATCACATTTCAAAATGTCAGTAGCTAGATTGGGTTGCTACGATAATACGAAGCTGTCATATTGAATTTAAACAAAAGTTAGAAAATTAAATTACTTTATCTATCCTTGATGTTAAAGTGCTACTTTATCTACCCTTGCTGTTAAAGTAAAACTTGACCTTTTGTTTTGAGTTGATAAAAGCACACTGTAGCATGTGCTATAGAAAAAAATGTATTTATTATCATTCTAGAATTCAAAATGTACTTCGAGTTTCAATTCTAACTTCTTAATATTGCAAAACAATATCTCAGTCGTTGCTATTTGTACAAATAATTTTGTATATCTATTTTTAACAACTTTTTTATTTAATTCATGCGATATAATTTGTTTGAAAACGTAAAAATACAGCAACACGTCTTCACGTAGAAAAAATAATCAAGTACATTTTACAATTTACGTATGTGAAGAGGCACCGTTTCGTTAAAAACAAAAATTTTTGGTTAACCTTTGTTTTTCGACAAATAAAATTTATTTTAGCATTTTTCATACTGAATTTAATTGGCATCTTACCATATATTTACGAGTCGTGTCAAATAGCAGCGCACAACACAAGAGGGTGCACTTCTAAAAAAACACCAAAATATCCATACTGAAGCACCTCATCATAAACTTCATCGCTATAAGTCCTCATAGTTCATCGATCTCACCAAAAGGCAGCATTCACAAAGCTAGTGCACCAGGTGCGTTTTTTGCAAACATTCGCTCTTCGTGATCGCTGGATAATACGATGAGCAAGAGTGCTCGTTGACCACTACGGAGAGGGCAGAACGCGAACTTACTCACTCTCTACTCCAGTGACCGCGACTTGGCAAAATGCGAGCAAAACTGCACCACCCCACAGCAGGTCGCGGACCAAATTCAGTATTGATGGAATTGCAAAAAAAGTACCAACTGGTCGGTGACGCTCGCGAGCGGGTTTTACCACCTCTCGGGGGTCCCTCTGGCACGTCCCGTTAACTTTAAAATCGAGAGACACACAATTACCTTGCGGATTGGCTTCTTTTTTTTTGCGTATCTGGATCAGTCTGCTCTTAATGATATGCTAACAAGTTGCTTTAGATTAGCACTCGAATAGTCTCATGCTGCGATTCTTGACTTTTTATTGCAAATGAGGGGACGAGTTTTTTGGCATTCCGTAACCCAAATCGCTGACTTCGTGGCCGAATTTTTGGGCACTTGTTGCTGCACCGAGGGATTTACTTTTATCTACGGTTGGCAAGAAGCCGTGAAGTTGAAATCCGAAAGTTGGTAAAAATTATATATTTAAATTTCTACAGAATTTTTACTTTTATGACTGATTTTTTAGCAAAACCAGCGCATATGCATGGTGCAACGAAGCTGAACTCAACCCACTTTTAGAGTTGTATGATATGCAGTTGATATACATATATTAAATAAATACACAACATATGTTAATTCGTGAAATGAAGTACATATAGTAACATAATCACAAAATGTAGCATCCGTTTTCTTGATTGTTGTTAAATAATTATGAATTAATTAAATAATACTGGTAATAAATAGGACCATTTGCTAAACTAAAGTAGGTTTTATATATTTAAACAAAATCAATGTAAAAATATATTGATTACTTTAATATTCATTGTTTCTACGTTTTTATATCGAGAGATCCAAAAAAAACTGTTCCCAGTTATGACACAAAATGACGCAAATCCTAACCTGCTAACCTCGAATTTGACATATACGTACAGTGTCACCAACATATTGTTCATACGTTGAATTTCCACAGCCCGCTGAGGAACTGTTTTTTTTTGGATCTCTCGATATATAGTTCACTGAAAATTATTTTCTCATAAAAGTTCAAAATAGAAGCCAAAACAAACAATAGCAGATGAACCACGGCCATCTGCGCAGAAAAGGTAATAACCTGTATATTGTCACATAACCACGTCATCTAGAGTGGTCGCACAGTGTTGAGTATCAGTGTCAGAATCAGTAAAACATGTTTACTTGTGTCATAGCTTTTGCATAAATTAAATTGTGGTGTAAAATTCAGCAAATATGTTTATCACATACATATACAAGGTGTTAGGGAAGTCACTGTAAAAATGGAGTCGATGATATTAAAAAATGTTACCATACATTTTAGGTACTGCTGAAACGCCTCTTGATACAATTCATTTTTGGAATTTAGTTAGCTGTTTGTAATGACTTATTTTTCTGGAAATTATGCATTTGGTTCCCAAAAATATCTAGTTGGCTGCTGTCACAAGCTGACATTAAGTATGATTTCTAAAAAAAAATCGGTATGATACTCCTTACGGGTATCGATTATCCTTTCAGACAATATTGGTTATTACTGGTGGCATTTGTCTCTTGGCATGCGTGGCACTTAGATTACATTTTTTCCAAAAACGCATGGCGCAGTCATCAAAAGTTTATTTTTCTGTCTAAATCATAACAGATACCAAAAATTACGAAAACAAAAAATACCAATAAACGTGTCTTTCTGAAAAGAATGAAATGCTATCAACTTTGCCATTAAAGAGTTACTGTCTGAATTCTGTCATAACACCCATGTTTGATTTACTAAAGTCTACTTTAGTATTTTATTGATTATTTTTTTCGTAGCAATCTCAACCAATCAGAAGGCTGGATTTAGTTAAGTTATCTTGTATAATTTCGGTTACACAAAATCGATTATACTAGAGTAACTTTACTATGCAACGCAATACATAACTTTTGTCAAATTCATGTTGTTTTCATGGAGATTACTTTCAGCTAGGTTAATACAAATAAATCGAGCTATATGAAGCAACTTAAAAAAAAATGTGAAAAATAACAAAACCTGATTTTCATCGTAGATAGATGTAATTGGATATTAGAACGTAGTTTTCGATTCTAATCAACTTTTCTTAATAACAATTTTCGATATTGTCACCACAAATAAAGGTACTTTACTCTTGAGCAGAATTAATATTTTTTGACATTCCTCGTATACGGCTTAAAAAATTGATATCTGATGATTGAATTTTAAGTTTTTGACCATGCAGAACTTTTTATAAGGAATCACTTTTTTTCGTAAAATTAATAATAAAAAAGTTTTCCATATGGTGCGAACTTAAGCAGACACACTGTATTTTCAATGATAATTAATATCTATTTAAATGGCTTCTAACAGCTCTAATTTAATCCTGCTAATGATTACTTTTACAACAATTCTGTAAATGTTCTTTTGCAGTAGGTAACCATTAAATTACATCTAACGTAGATTTTTCTTACAAATGTAGGATATAATTAAAAAGTTGAGTAAAAATGTTGTAGGTAGATAGAAAATCACAATCTACATAACTTTGATGATAAAATGCATTATTCGCAATCTAAAATTTGACAGATAACGAAAATCACGTGGCAAATTCTGTTTGGCTCAATTGTAATCGTTTTTTAACCACCTTTGGTCGGCAGAGTTGGTTTTTCAAAACACTGCAAATACATTTTTTTCCCATACGATGTCAACTTTTTGACGATCACTGTATATTAGAAAAAACATTGACGTAGAATACTGCACTAATGAAACGCCCTGATTTATCGTTTTATTCTGGGTACAGAAATCTGTACTAAAGCCAAACCTACATAATATTGTGTAAAATATGTTTCTCATTTTCGAGCACATAAAAGTTCAGATCCTAATAATCCACTTACAAAATAGTTCTACTCTCTACTAAATGCCAATTTGTAAAGTTTTATATAGTCCGATAATAACCAATTATCCATCAAACGTTCTTTACAAGTATGGTAAACAAACGCTAAAACAGTAGTAAATTGCAACAGTAGTTAAACATCAAGAAGGAGATAATAAAGTACCTATTGAGTTGTCGTTAAATAATAAAGTGACGGTGTTCACCTTTATAGATAGTAATAAAATTGCTATAGGAAACAACTTCCTTTTTAAAAGCGGGTACGTGATATCTTAGCCAAAAATCTAAGTTAAACTATTCAGTTTGAACAATTAATTAAGGGACAATTAATTCAGTACATCAAGAAATAACAAACAATTAGCAGACTGCTTCATAACGTTTATCGTTACTTGGGATCCGACATAACAAAATTACCTGTACGTTTCCAAAGAACAGCTTTTTACTTTCTTTTGGTTTCATAGCTATTTATGTAACAAGTACATAATGGATGACTTTATTTGACGAGTCTTTTATAGCCCTCCGAGATTTGTGAGCAATGTCAATAACAGCGACGAGTCTTTAAAACCATATGTTCATGTTGTATACAAAGCTTTATGTTCGACTGTTAAAATCGAAAAAATATCGTAGTTATTTACAAATTTGACGTCTATTCTGTGACAGAAAAAATTGACATTAAAATATATTGATAGATAATAGCAAGCATCTATTATGACATTGAAAGTTTATTTGTTTATATTATTTGACAATTTAGTTTTTTGATAACCATTTTTTTGTAGATTTATATATCAAATTGTTTTTTCACGATGTACACTTACTTACGATAACAAAAACTCCGTTAGAAATATTTATTACCATGGTATTTATTGTTGATTCTTTATTTTCAAACACTGTTTCTTGTTAACGTTCAAATTTGTTCAAATATGGCATGTTATATGCACATCTACTTGACAGTGACAGTTCAGTCCAATTTACTTTAACATTAGTATACTAGGATAATAAAGTATTACTTGTTGTTTTCAAAACTATTTCATAAACAATGTCTTTATGATGCAGCCAAATAAAAAAAAATTACAGTTAATATAGAGAGCGTAAATTATAAAAATAACTTGTAAGGCATAATATTAAGATGGTAAAAGTTGTCCTGGCAATAAGGTAAATATAGGACAGGGTGAGATATAACATTCTCATTTTATTTGTTAACAAAAAGAGTTGTGTTTAATACTTTGGTTTTTATTCAGTTTATAGGATGTTGAAAAGAAAATAGTAAATTGTGTGAAAATATATGATAACCCAATTTTAAGAACAAGAACGATTTTATCTTCTAAGCCGCCGCCATTCCATGTCGTGGCGCAATTATTATTTTATTACGTTAATCTAGGAATGAGTCCTCATTCTTCCTGGGCGCCATGACGTACAGATTTTTCATGGTTTTCCGTATTTTTTACGCCGTTTTCCACCTGAAGGTATGAATTGCAAATTTTGTTTCACGTGACTTGGCTGGAGAACAATTCATTTGCTGGCTTTCTCGCTTCTCCCGGCTTTCTGTCTTCTTCAGCCATCAATATGTTATATGAGCCATCTCTGCGTATTCCTCATCTGTCTTATGGAGCTGGGGATTCCGCCTGTTTCGAGACGTATCTAAAGCTATGGCGCCGCTTTCCTACCTGCAGAATCTTGGATAACGAAGGGTCAGGTTTGATTTGTTTTACTATCCCCGTATGGCATCGCTGTACTCCAGCTATAAGAATCGCTAAAACCTCCATGCTTGTTTCATCCAAACCATCAGACGCTTAGTATTCAGGGAAGATACTCGTGCTTTCCTAGTAGTTTTAAAGTAACATGGTTTCAGAAATGTCTCAGAACTCACCTAATCTACGACCATGCCGTTAAGCAGACATTATTAATGCACTTTATTACCCAAAGGCCTTACGATAAACGTCTCGTCCGCAGATTACGTTTAGGATATAGCTTTTTGGAGTGCCTGAGGGAACTCTTTTAATTAGGCTTACATTGATTTTTCGGATTGGAGGAAAGGAATTATTTTAGTTGCTTTCCTCTCCCCGCACACTATTCCATGCCATGATTTTGTTGTAACAACGTATATTTGATAATTTAACTTTTTAATTGCCGTTTTCGGTTTGCTAATAATAACTGTTTGAGTTCATATTGAATACAGGGAACCTTGCATAATTTTTATATTTATTAATATCAACTTTCTGGGTTTACTTTGAACATAAGAAACACTTTTAAATTTTTATATAATAGTAACATTAAATTCGGAGTTGTTCGAATAGAGTTCTGTAAACTTTATACAGGTGAGTCGGGCGAAAAGTGTCAAACTTTTGCATTCTATATTACACATAAATCTATGACTAAGAAACCTAAAATTAGTTATGCGATTTTCACTTGTTCGAATTACAGCGTTTTAAAGGTTCAAGTTTAAATAAATAAACTAGCTGGAAAATTACTGCGTTTTTGAAAATTATAGCCTTTTACTTAAAAATTGCATAGTTTTAAAGATTTACAATACATATTTAAAGGTATTTCCATTGACCTTCTTGTCCGTTTTCGAACAGCACCAGTTGCTCTCCTGAGTTCACGTTGGTGTTCTTTGAGCACTCAATCACAAATCACAAGTTATTGTTTGACAGTTGACATCTACCAGCGTACTTGATTAAACTTAAATATTGTTACGATTTATCTTCTGGGCTATTAAAAATTATACGCCGCTTCTTGTTTTAAGCATTTATTTACAGCAATTTAACTTAACGATTTAACAAAGACCCAAAAACTATTAATACGAAACAACTATTATTTATACACTAACAGAAACTATTTCTAACAACAAATACACTGTATTTATTTACCCATGACTTCAACATGAATGATTTATATGGCTAGATTTATTTACACACGAGTTATTTATATGGCAGCTTCGCGCACTTCAAGCTAGCTTCGGACTGCTCGCCTTCAAATCAAATCAAATCAAATACGTATATTAACAAAATATATACAGATAATTATTTACAATTTATTTTATTTTATTAATCATCTGTGGAGGGGGCCGTTTTAGGCTTTTGGCCTCTTCAGCCCTGGGGTCTTCCTTCCTTCTTGTGGGTTGTTGGTTCTGCTTCTGGTCCTGGTGTTGGGGTTGTTGCTTCTTCCTCGGTGGCTAAGCTCGCCTTCCCGCTGTGCTGGCTTATATATTCGCCGGGTGAGTCATTCCAGAAGCGTCGAGATATTCTCGACCATTCTGGCAAATGCTGACGCATCGCCCGCATTAATCTCGTGGTCGTTCTCGAACGCTGACTCATCCGTTTGCCCGCGACCCGGCTCAAGGTCGTTACAATATTTAAGATGCTGTACTTCAAAAACTAATGAAACTCGTATAACAATTTTTGGGTTATTACTCAAAAATTAAGTGTAGTATACACTCCCGGATTTTGATTCCAGACTCACCCTGTACCTATATTAATAATTTAACTTCTGGGTGACTTTGGAAAATGACAAACCTAAGTGTTATTTTTGTAATGTCAATTCTGATGTAATCTAGTTAACGGTGATTGTTCTTAATTGCTTTTAATATGTACTTATTGGAATTTTACGTCTGTTAGGTATTTTATTTTCTACGAACTACCGATATCTTTTCATTTCTTAAAATATATGTGAGATAGAGGCCATCAACAGTAGGTGAAGTTTGTTTAGTCTGAACTTATCGTTGTCGCTACACGGCAACTGGCACCCAAGTTGTTTCTTATTTAGCGGTTAAAATAACTATTTTTTCTAATCCTTACTCACGACTTATACTACCTTGGACAGTGAGTCTATCTAAAATTGTGTAGAGCGGGACACACTTAATCGATTTTATTGCAGCATTATGAGTTTGTAAATAGATCTTTCCATGTATAATGTCGTACTATTGCAATGTTAGATCTCTAGATTAAACTTCGGTAAATACGTTTTGTGTTGTAACTTAGATGAGCTACGCTGCGCTAATTACGCGATTTAATTAAATTAAATATAATTTAATTTTACTTTAATTTTTCGTGCGTTTTTGAAAATAAAAACTAGCCTACGATCTAAGTTTAAAAATTAGCAAAATTTTTTGCTATCATACAATTTAATCGGACCAGTATCTTCCGAGGAGATAGCGAACAAAGATACATACATACAAAGAAAAGGACCACCGATTTATGGTATAGATTGATAGTTTACTGAACTAAGTTAATTTGAGTCTGTCAATGATAGGTTTCAATAAATGAAGTTGGACAGGTTTTATCCAACTAATTATAACAATTTAATTAGAATAGATGTATGAGAAAACAGCTAACTTTGCCCCAACAATAAAGGTTAGTGGTGTCTAGTGTTAATATTTGTATTGCACAGATGGCTTTAATGAAACAGGAAGATATTGATATGCAAGCATTTGCATGTAATAAATATATATAAATAAGCCATAAAATACACAAATGCATTCTGCCACCAAGCCTTTTACCATATGCTATTTTCTTTAACAAAATTCTCCGTATAACGTTTACGACAGTAGCTTCTAAATCAGGTCTAGGTTAAAGGAACACCTTGTTTAACCTAATTTGCCTTAAGGATTATTAGGAATATTTGATAAATAAAAGTATTTCACGCAAACATTTTTATGTTGAAATGAACATTTTTATAATTTTTTTTTTGTCATGTAATTTCAGCAAATTCTTTATAATAATAGTCGAATAAATAGCTCCCAGATTTATATAAAAAACTAAATTCATAACATACTTTAGGATACCGAAGTTTAGATTGGTTGCTCCTCGGAAAATATTGGCAGTTTTATATAATATTATAAAGGCTCATCAAAGAAACCTGGTTTATTATATAGTATGAGCAGAAAGAAAGTTAATCAAATATGCGTTTGGAATTGTGAAGTTATGTGTATTATAATCAGCAAATTATACTAATTCTTGTCACTGACATTTTATTGACAGTTGTTAATATCGCAACGTTATTATAACTGTGATCAACATGACTTCAGAATTTCAAAGGCACCCTTGATGAACTTTCCTTTTGATCGTACGGTAAGTACAAGGTGGCGCACAGCCGACTGATACATTGTGTTTTTTGTTTTCTGTCGAAGTGACAGTGCTAACAAAACTTTGCTATTCGCAATAGTTAGTGTAAGTTTTCAAGTTAATGTTTAGTAATTATAATGGAGCAATGGACCTTAGTTTATCGTACAGTGGCAGTTCGGTTTTATTATGAGACTAAATCCATTACACAGACAAGACGCAATTTTCAACGGCATTTCGGTATTCAACAGCGTGCAGCATTACCTTGACGGAATAGAATATTGTCATGGGTTAGTAAATTGGAAAATACGGGTGGTTTATTTAATGTTAAACACGATGCTATACGAAGAATTCGCACCATTGCGAATATTGAAGACTTAGAGCATCAGTTCAACAAAGTCATCAGCGTTCAAGCCACCAACATCACCAGACTTATCTGCTTTGGATTTCTTCTTGTGGGGCTATTTAAAGAAACTTGTGTATACAAATCGCCCTACAACAATTGCTGAATTAAAGAATGCAATACGTGAAGCAATTAACACAATTGATCAAGAGTTATTTAACAGCTTTGTGAATCGCTTGCATAAATGAATCGACAATGATGGCTGCCACCTGCCTGGTGTAATATTTAAAAAAATATTTGGTGTCTTTGGTTATTATAAAATCCATGTTTCGTTGTTTTAAAAGAAATATGTCTACTTCAACAGTGGTTTAAAATGTATCAGTCGGCTGTGCGCCACCTTGTAGGTATAATACGTATGCATTTATGTAATTATTGTATGTAAAATTAAAAAAAACATAAGATATTTCCCATTCCAGCGCCCTACAGTTACAATTACAGGTAGAACATCATCTTGTGGATATACAGGGTGACGTTAATAGTTATACAATAGTATATTATGTAACAAGTTTTATAAACGTCACTTTAGTAACTAGTTTTTTTAGGCACGAGCGGAGCGTAGCGCAGCGAATATTTAATAAACGAGTCTCTAGACGAGTTTATATAATCTGTTACATACTATATTTTTTCTACGACCACAAAAAATTAGGCAATATAACATCATATTATTTCATTAAGATTTTGAATATTAGGTTAGGTTAAATTATGCTTGACAAATGTCAAAGCTGACTGTTGATAGTTGAAAACCATGGAGTAAGAGGGAAGGAGACCGACCACCATGCTATAGAACCTGCCATGATATTTACGACTTTTTTATAGTACAGTATCTATCACTAGCAGCTCTGGTGTTCCACGCTGGGTCCTCGATCCGTCATGTGATCGTGGCATACGACCGCTGCGGCAAATCAAAACGCAAACAAACCCCCACCATGCTGCCAACTGACCGGGCGTGCAACATTTGCACCGCGAGTGGCAAAATACGGTACTACTAAAGAGCCGCAAATATCAACACAGGTTTTGGTGAGCGGCCAGCATGTGGATCGGTCTCTTTACCTCTTACTCCATGTTGAAAACTAACTTGATTTTAGTTTTGGCTGTGGCTAATAAAGCAAATACTGTTTGAACCTAACTTCACCCCATGAATAAAACGTCGTTGCTAACTTCAGTCCGTGACTAAGAGGCTCTTTAGTCACAGGTTATGAAGGCATGATTAAAAGGTCACTTAGCGACGTGTATATTAGTATTAGTAAGTTAAATACTATTTTAGTTACATGAGTAGAAAAATATTTTAAGTGGCAACAAGGGTTGGTAAAATAACAAACATGATTAGCCCAATAATGTCTTACACATACAAAATCTGTTAGTTTTCGAAAAGAAGCAGGTTAAAAATTTTTCTAAAAAAGTTTCAGTCACAGCTAAATTAACAAATGTAATAATTAAAAACCAATAACTGTTTTTATTAATTTTTGAATTCACGCTTTTATAAACGTAATCTTTTTAAACACACCAATAAATAGATTTTTTGCACTACTAGTCTCAGAACGCACCATTATTGGCTTATCTTTAGGTCGGTCGTGAAGATGTATCTCTCCACCTTGGGAGACAAAGTAAAATAATAGTATATTATACATCAAGGTAGTGAAGCGCAGTATTATAACCTGAGCGCGAGGTTATAAGAGGATTCGCTACCGTGGTGTATATACTATTTTTTGCACTACCGAAATGGTTTAATACCTAAAATTCCCAACAAATTTCAAAAATATTTTAACTGTCAATCTGACAATACAGCTTTTTAAAACGCCAAAATTAAAATAGTATTTGGCAACTTCGCAATTTATTAGTTACCACGGTGAAAATTGTTTATTTTACTTTGTTTCCCAAGGTGGAGAAAAACAACTTCACGGCCAATAATGGTGCGTTCTGAGACTAGTAGTGCAAAAACAATTTTCACCATGGTAACTAATAAATTGCTAAGTTACCAAATATGGTTTTTTAATTTTGACGTTTTAAACAACTGTATTGTCAGGTTGACAGTTAATATATTTTCGAAATTTGTTGGGAATTTTAGGTGTTAAGCCGTTTAGGTTGTGAAAAAAATAGTATATACACCACGGTAGCGAATCCTCTTATAACCTTCGCGCGTTTGATACTTTGCGGTTCGCGCTCAGTATTTAATATCCCTCAGGTTATAATACTGCGCTTCACTACCTTGATGTATAATATACTATTCTCTTGTAGGTATTCATAATGTTGTTGTTTATTCCTCAGATACGAGTAGAAGTAGTACAACTTTATTCTAGAAATGGTTACTATGGTAGTATTATTTTATTTTGTATTTTTTTTATCTTACTCGATATAATAATGGTCAGTTGGTGATTTTTTTATCTTATCGGTGAAAAAATTAATATACTACAAAACTTACGTTAACAATATCGTATTTTATTTTGCAAAAATAAGTAACATATCACAAAATAGAACCTACGAGAAATTATTAATTACTGCAGACATTCAGTTCTTTGTTCCCTTGGACAAATACACGTTCAGAGTGCAGTACTTGCAATTGAAGATTCCACTTCCAAGAGGAACAACAACTTTTCTAATTTTTTTATTTTAAAAATTTATGAATGTACCAATGGAGAAAACGTTGTATTATACACGTAAAGAAAAGTTGTCATTATCTGCTCGTGATTCCTTTCTAGCACTCGTTTCAGAAACACATCACTCACAGATAATGAACAACTTTTCTTTACTTGTATAACAAACTGCTATTACCTTATTCCAGGTAACAAATTTTTGTTTTTACATTTTTTAACAAATCATTCTCTTACAACTTTAGTCTTAGTATTAGTCGTTTTATTCAAATGGTCACGTTTCATAGTTCAATAGCTGCCTGCTCAATTTTAAAAAATCTCAGCGGCTCTCAAACTTCATTCTCTTTCTCAGAAACGATATATATTATTATGCAATGTATTGCACCGCTTTATGCTAGCCCTATATTATGTAATAATACTAGCTCCTATTACTACTGCATATCATTTATTATGTATTTGATATTTTACTTAAAACTTGCCCTTTGTTAATGCAATGCCCTTTCTAATTAAATAATAATTCCTTTCAAATCAAGTTCTCTTATCTCAGGTGGTTCGCCAAATCAAGATCTCTATTAATTGAATTTTAATATTACAGTTAATGACATTTGCTGTCAAACCGATTTTCAAAACTCATCAAGCCAGGTATTTCAATTGTATATTATCTTGACACACATATTAATCAATTCACATATGTAAGCACTATATCAAGTCTAATTTAATATTTTCTTTTAGTGATTGTTATTTAAAATACTTTCATAAACTTGTTACACAAACCTTAATAACTTATTTTGCTTTTTACTGCCAAAATCCAACCAAGAATGGATCCTGATGTCGACCGTCTGTAACACCTACTGCTCACTCTTCAAATGGTAACGCCTATGATGATCAGGAAACCCTAGAACTGCATCAGTCTCGTCAACAACCCCTTTTGCTCGTAGAATCCAATCCTTCTTTCTTTCAAATGCCACCACCACACCGATTAGCTCCTGGTAAGTTCCAATATTATGATGTTCCAAATATAACCTTGGTCCTTTTACAGATAGTCCGACAACTCTAGTAATATTCTCCAAATTATCCAAATCAAATAGTTACTTGTAAGCACTTCCAATAATCTCCCGTATGCAGGAACAAATCCAAATATCTTCCAATAATATAACCATAGGTATTTGTCTATTTCCAATTAACTGTATTTGTATAATCTCTTCACCGATTATATTCTTCCAATAACTTCAATTAATATTTTCATATAACACACCACGTTTAAGGCCCTTTTAAATTTGTATAAACCAAATAACAATACAAATTTAAGGCATTAATTTCTGTTTTTTTATTGATCAAAATTGTTAATTTTCCATATACATGTCTGCTTTTACATGAGTTGTTTTTGTAACTAATTAAACAAAATTTTTCATTCATGTTAGATACAATTTTTATTGCACACTTATTTATTTTAAATATCCTATTATTACATGCTATTGATTCTTATCATTCTAACAAATACATTTGTCAATTGTTACCTTGGCTTGAACTTTATTAAATTTTTCTGTAACCATTAAATTAGTATATTCAATTAATATCAAAATCTCCTCTCTCATTGTCTCAATTAAATTTATTAATAATGTTTAAAATTTAACACCCATCAAGATTTAATTATAGCAATCTTCAAAAAATTGTTCGTTTTAAATATTTCTTTATTGTAATTGATTACACTGCCTCATGTATCATAACAATATTTATAGAGGGTAACCTTGCGTATTTTATATGTTCTTAATCACTGTTTAAAATATCTGCATAACTATTAAAGTCCCCTATATAGAAGGTTCATAAGTTAAAATTTAATATATGGATGTTTTTTCTTGAAGACACAATTCTATGTGGTCGTTCTAATACAAAATGCAGGTGCGCAAGTTTTGGTTAACATAGAGATGTTGGAAGACACTTAACTTCATAATCGACAACGTATGTGCTAGTAACAGGATGGTACACCAGTCCATTATTGAGGGTTAATAATTACATGACCAAACCGATATAATTCTAAATTAAGGATTGACAATGGAAGACAAGTTGCATGGCATTCTTGATTTCTAGATTTAAATCTTTGAAACTTTTTCTCTAATTCCTAGGTGTGATGCTGAAAAGGAACAATGTGAAAATTTTTATAATAAATACATGTATTTGAATTTTTTCAACAAGAGTATCGAAGTAAAACTGATGCTAAAGATAGGACAATGCAAATTAAGGAAGTAATGTCGTGTTATTTTATATATTTTTCTTGTGATTTGCATTTTTTAATGCTGCTAGTATCATATTAATAGACAATAGCCACGGCGATAAATTAACTTGACAGAAACTGAGATTAAGTAGCACCGGCCAATTTTCTAATTACCTAAAGAATGCAATTCAAATAATAAGATATGGCGATAAACCTACAACTGCTTTACCGACACCTGCTTCTTGCAAAGTGCACGTTAATAATAATATATCTATTTTCAAAATCAAATGGTGAACGGTTTCTTTCCTTATATTGAAAAAGCGTTTTTCCTTCAGACAAAAACAAAAAATAACTACTATAGGATATTACAGTAACCTCAAGTCACAATTTCCAATATTCACACAAAAAACTTAATAAGCAGTGTATTATAAAACAGATGCTAATGCTCGACTATCAATAGGGAAAGATATTCATAAATGCTATTAGGTAATGGCACATCGTTAATTACAAGAAAAATTCTATTTCATGAAAGCGTTGACCAATTTACTCGCACATGAAGCGCAGTTTTATTATTTTAATTACAGCCAGTAGGTTGTTAACAGTTGAGTTCTATCCTCATAGTTAAAATACAGTTAGCCTTCGGCTTGCTAGCATGTACTGGGATTTTATTATGACTTTTTTGAAATATCTAGTTATAGGATTATCTTGTTTAGCCTCTGTTTAAGCAAATTTCTTTCCATGTTATATTTAAGAGTGCTGCACTGGTATCATTCGCTTACCTCGAAAACTGCTGCTGTCAGCGAAACAAAACAGGAGCATATTTTTATGTAGAAAAGTCTAAACTTCTAGAATATTTAACCAGAATCTACTAAACTGTTGACGGTAAATAATTATGATTAAAAAATCCCACACCCTTGCATAAACTACCTAACTACCCCTTCTTAACATTATACAAAATTTTCAAGGCCATGTAATTCAGCGTATAAAATGTGGTAGATATGCCACATTACACCAAATTTGATTTACAGTAGAACTCGGTTATAACGAAATCCACGGGACCGCTATATTTGTTCGTAATAACCGTTATTCGTTAAACCCAAGAAGGTCATAATTTGAGCAAATTTCCAACTTCCGTATAATTTCTACTTTTTCGGAAACCGATAAAATTTTCCGTTTGACTCCCGACATTTTTCCACAACTAGAAAATGCGTAGGTACATACGGAATGTCAGTAAAGGAACGACCAAGGTACATCCACTTGAAGATTTTTGCAACTATGTACTTTTGTTGCGTTATAGGCCAACGTCTTATAGCTATTGTATTTTTAATCCTGTAAAGGGTTTTGTTAAATACAATAGCTAAGACGTGGCTATGACGCAACACTTTCGTTTTGCAGAATGCGATAACAGAACTGAGCCATAACATCGGGCGAAACCCATTATCGCTTTTCGAAGAACTGGATCCTGCAGGTAGCTGCTGGATTCTAAGAAAAACGGAGTTGCTTACAATGCCCACTATCTCGCGCTATTGTACAGAGTGCTAGAGAGAGCTAGAGAAAGTGCCCTACTACGAAATTTAACTGACCACTATTTTCCTAGAAAACCTTCCTTATTATAATGTTGCCACAACAAAATACCTAATATCTTTCAGTTACATTTTATTAGGAGATGAAAAGGATCAGTTCTGAGAATGTATTCTTAATTTTTGGTTCGTTATTCCCGTGAAACGAATTCGTAATAAACATGAAATACATGCATTAAATCAAATGTAATTCAAATATACCTTCAAAATTATTCGTTATAAACGTGAATTCGCTGTAACCGTGATCGTTAAAAGCGAGTTCTACTGTATATGTATTATATCGTGAAACAAAATCCTTGCTTATCCATTGCTCCTCTCAGGGCTGTAGTTCCCTTATGACAAAATTTCGGACTAGTGTTTAGAGAAACTTTTTGTCTTATCTGGAAAAATGCTATTCCCCTTATGGTTTGTTACACTATTTTTTACACACCCTGTATAATACTGCTATTTTTCACAGAATATTACTCATATATTGCTTATGCTATTTATTTTAGGAAAATCAATAGCAACACTAACATAATACGTATTATTTCAGTACCTCATGGAAACAAATTAAATTCAAGGTCGGTTGTCGACGCAAAACTTCCGTTAGTAAATAATTTGCATCTATGAGGATAAGTGAACTAATATGATGTCAATATTAAAATTTGCACTGGGAGGCGATCTGGGAGAAAACTCGGGGAAATTATCTCACTCGGCTTCGTCTCGTGAGTTACAGTTTTCCCTTATGGCTAAAATGCCTCTTAACTCACTTGTAGCATACATAACTATTTCTCAAACTTCTGGATAATAGTTTACATATTACTACTCGTATATTTTCAGTCCAGAAGACGCTCTTTTGAGGTTGACCATTACAGTTGTTTTCCAAGGTATGTTGAACGGGTAACGTTTGTTGAAAATGGTGGTTATCGCACTTGATTCCAATTTAATGGATTTATTTTGACAACGATCGTCTGAGAAGTGAGCTCCACAGTCTGCCACTGCTTAAAATTTCACGACTCACATTTCTTAGCCAAACTGGTAGTTGATGAGCACTTTTAGGGATAGATTTAAGAATATAGCCATCTTCTGAGCGATTTGTCATTCTATTGCACTGCAATCTGCCATGTTGATTTTCGGATATTAGAACTGTTAAAAATTTGAAGTTTTGCGGCTTCCATACAGGAACTCTAGTAGGTTAGTAAAAACTGCCCGGTGTGGGCTTCAAATATTCCTTTTTCTGTGCTTAAATGAATTTATTTTGTTGACAGGTAGTTGTTCGTCGTTTAGTGTAAGTAATTAAGTACCTTATAGCTCAGGCATAATAGGTTTTTACTTCAAAAAAATAATGTAGTCCTGATTTTATATGTTACTTAGAATTCTACAAGCAACCCCACAAACGTCCCCACCTCTGGGGTGTTAGCGTAATCGTTTTTTAGAGCAAGAAAGGGCAAAAGCCCAGTACTACTAGGAAAACTTTAAAGGAAACCTAAAACAAATATATTACTATGAAATATAGAGTGTAAATTTTACATATTGAATAAGAATAGTGCTGCCTGTGCACGATATTTAGCTTATTAAAATGTACAAATATTCTAATGCAAAATTGAACGATTTTGTGCCCTTATTTTATATTAACTATATGCAATAATATTCGTCTGCTCCGGTGAACATAAATACTCTGTCTCAGGGGTGTTCGTAAAATTAAAAATACTTTGTAGCGCAAACTAATTTTTAGTAGCTCCAATTTAACTCGGATTCTACTTTTGAACGCACCTTAACTAAATCTGAAGCAGCTAACCTCAAAATTGACATAAAACACAAAGCGGTGTGCACTTGTATAAATCGCAGTAATTAATTTAAATTAATGTCAAAATCAGCAAAATTCCTTAGGTAAGCAATAATTATTCTCGCATAGCAACAGTACCTACTAACGGCTTTTGTTATAGCGTGACGTACAAATGAAGCCAACATCAATTGTTTTAGCTTGCAAACCAATTTCTAATAAGGGCCTCGCCGATTTCTGGATTCTGAGATGCACTGGATAATCGGGAACTGCGGCAATCCGTAGCGGAAACTCCAATCTTGCAGGCCCCAGCGAAATAAAAAGGCTCTGGACGATGAAAATTGGGCAAAATACCTGGTTTGCAGATCCTTCCGAAGCTGATCGCACCTCTTAGGGTACGCCAACGCGTTTTATTAGCTGATAAAGGCCTGCCGACTCGAATCTCTGCGTAGAGGGCTCCTCTAGGTGTTGAAGGCTCAAACTAGCTGCTGTTGTGGTATCGACTCCCAAAACGTAGCCCGTATCTAGATCGCACCTGCCTGGATTTTGTGGACGACGAATAATCACAAATTACACCACTTGTAGACTGGAAAACTGCTTATAATTGTGCCCAACACCTTTATGGTTAAATAAAATCAACACTTGCACGAAATGAATGTGTTTTTATTAACAAAAATTAAACTTTTCTGGGAGCTAACTTAGAACAATGTTAACAGCTTGGACAATTCCAAAGCTCTCTTCTGTGGTTGTTAAACAAAAGAAGGTCTGGTATCTTAGCAACATATCATCACAATTGTTTAAGAGGAAATAAGGTTTGATACTTAAAATTAACTTATAGAATATGGTTTTGATAACATCTTTAATTCTTACAGGCTAAATAAATGTTTTTCTTAGGTTATAATGCACTACACTTAATACTCTGCTCTTTCACTGTGTTTTTAAACGCACTGTTATGTTCTGTAGTTTATTATGCACTTAATAATGTCCTTCGTTCTATTTCTTTGCTATTCGTAGGTTGCTCTTTTGCAACATTTCTTGTCGGTTGCTTCTTGCAACGTTTTTAATCCTGGTACTGCGTTGCTATACCCTTCAGTTACTTTGCCATGTTGGTCCTAGCTTTCTGACCTGACCACTATAATATTCATAACTTTGTACTTGTGCAAACCATTTCGTACAACAACAAACATAATATTGCAAACGTTAAGTATACAATCAAACTGCATTTCCACTTTCAAAACCTCGTCAAATCTGAGCCCTAGAACGTAACCCTTTTGAACTAGCTTTTCATGTTACCTTTGCCTCAATTTGTGAAACTCAGCTGCACCCATCAGTGCATTTATCTCAATGAAAGTAAGCTAAGCTTGCACTAATTAAAATAATTAATTCTGTGCCTCAGTTTGATGTTTAATGCAATTGGCAAGCAGAATTATAGAGAGCACAAAACCATTGCAATATAGTACTGAGTTTTGGCACAAATGTTCCTCAATACCATGAAAGTAACCACCGCTGGGGTGCCAGCGTTGTAGTTTTTCGGGGCAAGGAAAGGCCAATAGCCCAGTAATAGCAGACAAATATTAAAGGAAATCTGAAACAAATAATT
Organism: Agriotes lineatus; assembly: GCA_940337035.1. Classification (NCBI taxonomy): domain Eukaryota; kingdom Metazoa; phylum Arthropoda; class Insecta; order Coleoptera; family Elateridae; genus Agriotes; species Agriotes lineatus. Next base: position 109,447,858 of record OW679196.1, on the reverse strand, counting down.
AATATAAATTTTTGGGTAAATATGCTTTAGTGCCCTAGAAGTGATCCTTCAAAAGTCCACGTCTGTGGGGTGCCGGTGTAGGGCAAGAAGGGGCCAATAGCCAAGTACTATCAAAAAGTGTAAAGGAAACGAGAACCAAATAATACAGTACACATTTTTGGTGTAAATGTTCCCTAGTACTCTAGGAGCAAAGCTTTAAAAGTTTCCGCATTTAGGGTGCCTGCATCGTAGGTTCTTGGAGCAAGAAGAGGCAAAAAATCCAGTAAAGCTTTTAAAAAATTAGAGGAAACCTGAAACAAATAATTTAGTAATCATTTTTTGCACAAATGCTGATTAGTACTCTAGCAGCAACCCTTGAAAATCCTCTGCCTCTGCAGTGTTTGTTGGAGTAAGAAGGGGTCAATAGCCCTGTAATATTAAAAAACTGATTACAGGAAACCTGAAGAAAATAATATAGTATTGATTTTTGGATAAATGTTCCTTGCCTAATGGTATCCCTTTAAAAGTTCCCGCCTCTGGGGTGCGAGGTGCCAACGCCGTAGTTTTATAGGGCAAGAAAGGGCTAATAGCCCAGTTATATTAAAAAGAAGGTTAAAGGAAATCTGAAACACATAATGTAGTCTTGCGCAAGAAAACTACAACGCCGGCACCCCACAGGCGTGGACTTTTGAAGGGTTACTTCTAGAGTACTAAGGAATATTTGGGTAGCGGGTAGCACTCTTCTACGATCCCGGTGGAAAGACAGGCTACTACAGGGTTTGGCGAACACTGCCCTACGTTAGCTACTGGCGTTTTTTCCCAGTATCTTCCTTCTGCGGGAGGACCAATGCTCATTCCTCCCCCTTCTCTTGTTATCCTTTCTTACACATCCATTATCCTCTATCAACCCACACTGGCCAGAGTGGTGGAATATTGACTAACAAAACCCCAATGAAAAATGTCGATTTCCGAAAATAATCACCAGGTGAGTCGAGCGAGGATATCGAAATCTCACACCAATAAGAAATTATCAGTTTGCTCCACCGGATATGGGGGGGGGGGGGGCAGCAAAAAGTCGATTAAAAAATTGCGAAATCTGCAAATAGTAACTTATAGCACACGAACTTTATCATCAGACAAGAAAATTGCTGAAACAGAGATCGAACTAGAGCAGATAAAATAGGATGATGTCGGAGTAAAAAAAAATCAGGAGACGTGACGAAAGTCTTATAAAAGAATACATCGGATGGAGGAGTTCGACTTCTGATTCACAAACGTCTTGGTGATGATATTCTGTCTGTAAGAAAGACCTCTACTAGAGTAGTGTATTTAATCCTTAAACTAAGCAAAAATATAATATATTATTATGATACACATAGGTCACTTATTAAATAAAAATTAAAAGAAATAAATTTAGAAGATTAATACAATCAAATTTAGAAAATTTTGAATAAGATTGTTTGTTAAGTTGAATTGAGTAATAGAAATTAAATTTGAGACAATTTATAATGAATGTTGTGAAGTTATAGCAATTGAGTATTCAATCAGGGTAGTGAAAGTTAATATGAAAGATAAGATAATGGTATCATGTGACAAATATGCTTACTACTAGAATATAGCTTGTAGTAGGTAAAACTCAGAACATTTAATTTTAAAAAAGAGTGCATTAATAATTGTAACTAACATAATTTAAAAATTTGTTTAAGATAGTGATAATAACAAACTCATAAAATGTAGACATATTTTTGTAAAAAATAGTTTTGTATTAATAAAAACTGGAAATTTAGCCTTTATTTGTATAAATAATTTGATTGAATACAAATAAGAGGGTTTTTAACAAATCTGCGAGGTGAAATTAAGTGAAAATATGATAATAAAATGATACAAGTGTGCAGTCATTGAAAGGATAATGGAATATGGTTTAATTAGATGCAAGTAAGAAGAATAAAATAATATTTAATTAGAATTGAATGATTTACTACATACAAGGAATAAGTTATACTAATTACTGGATTTGGTGATTATACGGAGGACGAATCAATCATTTGAAAGGAGTTGCCAGTATAGCTGATTGATTTGGGTTGGTTATTACAAGGGAGGAGCTGAGGACAATGGGAAATTAGTTTGGATACCATCTGTTAGTGGAAACTTACCATGAGGCTGTTCGATTGACGGTAACGTGCAGGAACTTGGGGTTTGGACGTGTTCGAGTTGGTTGGAGGAGTATCGAGGTTCGGCTGTTAATGAGCTTAGCTGTGAAGGTCAGGAGCAGTGGTGTTAAATGTGAATAACAGTGAAATAAGAAGATATCAGGTTGGTTTTTAATTAGTCCTATAGAAGCATATTGAATAAACAACAATTAAACACTTGAAATAAATATAACACAGTACTTATTTTAGTGAATTGAGTCTTTGATTTGTGAGAAGAAAGAATATTTGTCATTTTGATTTGATTATTGTTTGATCGTTCTTTAAACTCAAACTGACATTTAGTAGCAGTCAATAGTTGAAAATTCATATAAAATTAGAATATCAAAGAACAGATAACTAGATTAACGACCCACGCTCTATTAAGAGTCTCAAATTGCATTAAGTAATATTAAAGTAAATAAATATAGGACTTAAATGTAGAGTGGTGTTACCATTCCAATATATAAAAATGCAACTATCACTGTGAAATTACGCGAGAATAGCGACTATATTCAAATTAGAAGAGTTGTAAGACCGAAGATATTTACCACAGTTCTAGAGTGCGTATTCAAGAAACTTGACTGTGAGGAGAGTCATGACTATAGACGGAAAGCAACTAACGAATCTTACGTTTGCAGACGGTATAATACTCATATATGATGATCTTGCGGAAGTAAGATTGATGCTGCAAGAATTGCAGACTGTCTGTTCTAGTGTCGGTTTGAATATTAACTTCTTTAAAACAAAAATAATGACCAACTTGGTATCCAAAGACCACATCAAGTTCAATAACAATGTTGTCAAACAAGTGTAAGAATATACATATTTGGGCAATAAAATTAGAACTTCAAGAGATAATCAACCATCAAACTAGAAGAATAGATCTCGCCTGGGCAGCGCTTCATAAACTTCGTGATGTATTCAAAAGCTTTCTCGCCAGCAGAAATAAGAACCCAGATAAAATATCTAAATAACCGAAAATCGCCCGGATATGACCTTATAACAGCGAGGGTACTAAAAGAACTCCCAAGAAAAGGTATAACACTGATAACGATAGTATTTAATTCCATCCTTCGTCTGACATACTGGCCTAGTCAACTAAAGTTCTCACAAATTATAATAATACTGAAACCGGGAAAGTCACCTAATAAACTTGCGTCATATAGACCAATAAGTCTACTTCCGGTATTATCAAAACTATTGGAAAAATTAATAGTCAAAAGAATTCGAGCAGCTACTTTTCTTGAAGATATTATCCCTGAACACCAGTTCGGGTTTAGAAAGAAGCACTCCACCATTCAACAATGCCATCGTCTAGTAGATATGATTTATAAATTATTTGAGGATAAGAAATATTGCTGTGCGATTTTCCTTGATGTCAGTCAAGCTTTTGATAAAGTCTGGCGTCAAGAACTTCTATTTAAAATCAAAACATCCTTTCCTCACCAATATTTTCTCCTCCTCAAATCCTACCTGGCAGATCGTCATTTTCAAGTAAGAATTGGTAGTGAACTCTCGGAAATCAAGACAATAAATTCTGGTGTCCCGCAAGGTAGTGTCCTTCTAGTATATACCGCTGATCTACCCACAACACGAACAACTACAACAGAAACCTTTGCCGATGACACCGCCGTCCTCTCTTTCCACACTAACCCAGAAACGGCAAGCCAGCAGGTACAAGAGCACATTGACCTTATTAGCAAATGGATGGAAAAATGGCGCATCCGTGCAAATGAAAATAAATTCGTCCAAATTACATTTACACTACGGCGACAACTATGCCCATCGATAGTAATGAACGCTATGGAAGTCCCACAGTCCAGACAAGTAAAATATTTGGGAATGCACTTGGACCAACGACTTACTTGGAAGGGGCACATAACCAAGAAAAGGCAAGAAATGGACATTAAATTTAAAAAACTTTACTCGCTCTTGGGTAGAAAATGTAATCTTCCACTGAAAATAAATTACTCATTTACAAAACAGTTATTAAACCCATATGGACCTATGGAGTCGAACTGTGTGGCTGCTCCAGTTCGTCAAATGTGGATATACTGCAGAGATTTCAGTCCAAAAGCTTGCGCGCCATAGTAGATGCTCCGTGGTATGTATCAAATCAGACACTGCATCACGATCTGAAAGTACCGGATATCAGAGAGGTCATTACCAAATACGCTAATAACCACATACGCAAACTTGAAACTCACCCAAATACGACTATACAACCGCTAGCGGATAACACATACCAAAGACGACTTCAAAGGATATGGCCGATAGATATAGCAACCTAGACGACTTAGTCATAATAAATACTGTAAATATCACAAATATATTACTATTGTAAGATAACTCCATTAGGTGTTATTCTTTCCATGCCATGTATATAGCCATCACATTAGCTTATAGAATATCTGCATATGTATGTATGTAATATAATATTCTGATTGCTAATAAATGAGATTAAAAAAAAATGTATGCAAAAGCAACCTTCCAACATAGAGGGGAGGCTGATATCTTATCTACCTGTCCTATTTATAATGTAGAAACAAAAGAATCACGTCTGACATGAGACGTACCATTTATCACTTGTTACGAGAGCCGACAATCGTTCCTCTGGCGTTGTTGGCTAAACGTCAAAAATCTATTTGATAAACCATGTCGGAACAAAGTGATCAAAGTGTTAAAATCGATCATTGTGCTGTGATAAAATTCTTAACCAAAGAGAGAAATTTGCGTTCAAAAATTCGACAGCGTATGTTAAATGTATACAGTACTTTGTGTTCATCGGAATTTGTTATAACATTTTGGTCAAAACAATTTAAACATGGTCGTGAGAGCTTCGAAAACGATTCGCGTGCTGGACGAACTGTTTCAGCAGTCACGGAGGAAACTGTGGTTAAGGTGAAGGAATTAATTCTAGACGACCGAAAAGAGGAAAGCGGGAAATTGCAAGAGATGTGAAAATCAGTAAAGAACGGCTAAATGAAATTATTCATGCACATTTGGGAATGTCGAAGATCAGCGCTAGGTTGGTTTCCAGAATGTTGACACCTTTTGACAAACAATGGCGTGTAAAATGTTGTGAGGCATTTTTGAATATGAGCAAGGACAAGGAGGAAGAAATTATTTCTAGGATAGTGACCTGTGATGAAACATGCACTAAACAGTGGGATCCCGAAAGTAAAGAAGAATCGCTACAATGGAAATTCAAGCACGAAAAGCCCCCAAGGAAGTGTGCCCATAAGCAGGCAAACTGATGGCCACCATCTTTTGGGATGTTGATGGTATATTGCTAATTGACTATTTCCCAAAAAATACAACTATGAATGCTCTGTACTATGCTAACTTGCTCAATTAACTAAGGGCTGTAATTAAGGAGAAACGAAGGGGTAAAATGAGTCGAGGCATCCTGCTTCTGGCCGACAATGCACCTGTCTATACGGCTCACATTTTCAAGCAAGCTGTGCGAAGAAATAACTTTGAAGAACTGGAGCACCCACCTTATAGGCCTGACCTAGCCCCGTGTGATTATTTTCTGTTCAGAAATTTGAAAAAATACCTAAGAAGGAAAAGATTTTTCAGTGATGAGGAGATGAAGGCAGCACTAACTGACCATTTTGATGAGAAATCTAAAGACCATTTTTTAACGGCTTACTGTCAATTTTTGGAAAATATAAAAAGTGCATTTCTCTTGCCGGAGACTATATTGAAAAATAAAAAATAATTACCTAGGTACGCTTTTTATTTCTTTGTTAGGTAGATAACATATCAGCCTCCCCTCGTAAAAAGAAAAGTTTATGACCAATACATTTTACTTGTTATGACTTACGGAGCAGAAACTCTAACTCTAACATCTGGGATAGCTCGAAAGATAAAAATTGCACAACGTAGGATGGAAAGGTCACTGCTGGGCATATGTTTGAGAAACCATGTTACAAACGAAGATCTAAGGCAAAGAATAGGAATAACTGATGTTGTAGAGCGGATATGTCAACTTAAGTAGAACTGGGAAGGTCATATAGCCAGAATTAGCGGCGATAGATGGACTAGGAGATTACTTGAATGGCACCCAAGAGCTGATAAACGCAGTAGAAGGAGATCAACTACCCGAAGGACTGACGGCATCAAAAGAGTTGGAAATAATTGGGTTCAAACCGCCCAAGACTGGGGAAAATTTCAATCAATGAGGGAGGCCTATGTCCATCAGTGGACTTTAAGGGCTGGATTATGAAGGAACATTTACCCAAAAATTTATTATTGTTCATTATTTTTTTCAGAATTCCTTTAATATTTGTCTGCTATTACTGGTCTATTGGCCCTTTTTTGCACCGAAAATCTACAACGCAGGCATTCCAGCAGCGGCGAATTTAAAGGGTTACTTCCATGGTATTGAGAAACATTTGTGCCAAAACTCAGTGCTATATTATTTATTTTAGGTTTCCTTGAAAGTTTTCCTACTAGTACCGATGTCTTGCTCTTTCTTGCTCCAAAAAAACTATGACGCCGACACCCCAGAGGCGTGACTTTTGAGGGGTTGCTCCTAGGCTACTAAGAAACATTTGTTCCAAAAATCAGGACTACAATTTTTTTTAGGTTTACCTTAAAATTTATTTAATATGCCTGGGCTATTATTGTGTGCCCCACAAACCTTTCAATTTTATATAACATTATCAATTGCAATGAGTATAGAAGACGGTCTAGCCTTCATTTGTGCATATTAATGGGCGATCATAGCGAAGGTCGACGTTGAAATTCGACCGGTAAGATTATTAATATTTATATGGAATCCCTGCATTCGATAAGCTATTAAAAATCATTCGCGAGACGAATTAATTCGTAATGTTGGAGCGTTAACCATAGTCCTTCATTCTGGATGACGAATAGTTTTGCTCGATCGATTTCGTATGGGATGAGTCAGATCAAACTTTTATTAGTAGCGTCCCGTGTTCTATTCCGGAACTCTATTTTTTGTGCTAGCTGATGGATAAATCTCCCTTTTGTGTTTGGTTGCATTTGTGGTCCAAGCGTAAATTTTAATTCATTCGTCCATGCTTAGCTTAGCTTAGCTAGTACCGTAAGTTTGGGTACCTATAATTCTGGTATTGCTCTGATGTTATTCTTGTTGCCCATATGCTACGTCTTATCCCCCCCCCCCCCCCGGTGGTATTTGGATGTCATTGCCAATAAACGCGTAACATGTTCAAAAACTGGTTTTATTTTTATTTTCTTATCCCAGTAAGTGATACTGCGATTGCTTATAAGATATACGTATTAATGCATAAAATACAGTCGTCTATACATTTATGTTGTAATAGTTACAATTTATTCAGTTGTCTCAATGGACTACATTCCAATCATATGCTGGACTAAACCGTTCATTGTTAATAAAGTAGCTTGCTTGTTTGTTTGTTTATTACTTCCTTTTACAATAAAGGAAGTATTGGATTCACCTCAAAAATTCGAAATTGAGTTTTCAACAGATCTTCACGTTTTAGAGTCCACTGAACCCAAAAAAACATATTTTTTTTCATTGGTCTGTCTGTGTGTCTGTCTGTCTGTCTGTGAACAGAATATCTCAAAAACGAAAAGAGCTATGGCGTTGAAACTGCATATATAAGTTTTGTGTACTATGTAGATGCGACAAAAAACTTTTGAAGAAAATCGCATAACCGGAAGTAGATGTTTACTCCTGTGATTTTTCAGTTTTTTTCGATTTTTTCAAAAACGGCTTTAACGATTTTTTTCAAACTTTACATTTTTATTACATTTTTAATGGGTATTGAAGTGAGAGAGGTGATTTTCCAGTTCAATACATCTAAAATGGGTTTCTTTCGTTTTTTTTTCTATTTTTTTATTAACTCCTATTTTAAATAGAACACCCGGTATATTATTACATTTTTGAATTCAGCTTAAAATTCTAGAAAAAATTTGTCTCTTCACCTAAAACGCTCTATTTTGTACCGTTTTTGTAGAATTTGTAATTTTTGAAAATTTTCGACAAATGCTTAAAAATTTAAAATCACATTTTTGGCTAATTATAAGATCACTGTAAAAGGAAGTTGTGTGCGTGTATCACACCAGATTTTTTGTTTACAGTTTACAGTAAGTAGAAGCTTATCAAGGTTTTAATTATTGTTATCATACAAATACTAATTTTTTTTAATTACAAATATATACCTCAATTAATATTAATACATCAATTTAAAAGAAATAAAAGTGATATAAAGTTTTATTGCGCTTATTATGTAAATTTACGAAAGTCATTATTAAATCTTTCACTTTTATTATGTGTAAAATCATAATATAGTGGTTCACATATTTAACTTAATGTATTAAATAGTTTAGAGTTATAGACTTAAAATAATAAATGTAGATATCGCCTTTGCAACGCATTGTTATTTTAATAGCAAAGCATGTACTGCATACTTAAATCGTTTGAACCAAAAAATACAACTTTTCGGTACATCATGTATGCTGTAAGTTTAGTTTAGATTATAACGGTCACTGCTAATACAGCTGAATTAAGCCAATATAATGCATGGTATTTTGATGACGCACGTGGAGCCATTCTAAAAGAGAAAATAGAAGTAAAAACAGTCTAGTTCTAATCTGTTCTATTTTTTATACTGCGCGATAATTTGTAACGGTAGTTTATTGTCAGTAAAATATATATGTTATTAAAATTCGAGGTTAAGTTTAGAGGCAGTTTTGTTTTCGTTTCCCATAATTTAAAGTCTGCACGTGTTCAAAAACAATTAACAAGTAGGTTACAGCATTAGCCACTAGATTACTATTAAAATTCGGCTATGTAATACAATTACCTGTTATAGCTGTTAACACAGCTTTCTGTGCGTGTAATTGCAGAAACGGATATTTGGGCAGAGTCTAGACGAGCGTGGAGATCACCTACTTGCAAGCGGTTTTTTTTCATCGTTTCACGAATGTTAACAAGCAGCACGTGCACGTACATGCTACTTTCACAGGAAAAAGGTAAATATCGTTAAATCGAATTTCACGCCATTATGATGTAAACCTTCAATTCTACGTTAGTTATGGTGGAGAACAGTTTTGCAATTACTATCGCGTTTTTAAAGTTTCGTTTACTATTGCTTATTATTGGATTTTAGAACAATAGATTAACTCGTAGAAAAGCGAGGCTGCTCTTCTGGGAAAGTTAAAAATCAAAAGGGAATTAGTCCTACCGATGTTTAAACAGCACTGAAAGAAACCGATACTTGCCATGGCAAAGCAAACAGGGTCGGACTAGCTGAAGAATTCCCTCTTCTATTTTACATATTATTAGTTTATAATTTTCAATATCTAACCTATATACAGTGTCCGCCATAAATATGGAGAGATATGGAAATTTATTTTATTATTCATTTATCAAAAAATTGTATTCGTGATAAAAGTTCCTGCATTTGTTGAAACTAAACATTCACTTGCCAAAATATAAATATCTTCTTTCGTATACTAGGGGGAAATATGAAAATGGCCCAATAATACGAGTTGTGTGAAAAAAGTTGCTTAGAATTAAAAGGGGATGTCAAATATGAACTCACAGCCATCTACTCCGAATTTTTTTTTTACAGGTTTACCCTATTTTTACTTCCCTCGTCTGTAAGTTTTTAATTGAAATGTAATAACAAATATTAACAAGGAAAGTGACCACATAGAATGACATTGTTGAAGTTTCCTTCTTTATTATTATTTTGAATGTTTGATGTTTTTGATTTCTAAATATTTGTTACTAGCTGGGCCGGCAAACGTTGTTCTGCCCAAAAATAATTTATCTCTAAAACCCAGTTTCACTTTCGATATTTTCCAATTTTCCGGCTTTCCCTTTGGAGTTTTCCGAATTTTCTTTTTTGCTAAACCACCTCAGGAGTAAGACGAACACAACAAAAGAAAAATCATCCAAATCGGTCAAGTCGTTCTCGAGTTTTTGCGTTACTAACACACTAACATACTAACGCACTAACGCACGGCGATTGATTTTTATATATAAGACTAGCTGGCCCGGCAAACGTTGTTTTGCCCAAAAATAATTTGTCTCTGACACCCCGTTTAACCACTATAGAGTTTTAATTTTATATCATGTTCATCGTCTTGGACTTAAAAATATATGCTACTTTCTAGCTGTACCCGCGACTTCGTAAGCGCGAGGTTTGTTATTTCTGTATTAAATAATGACTAATTAGTTTCTGTCATCCCAGCCCATCTTATCCCATCCCATCCCCGTCCCCGTCCCGTCCCGTCCCGTCTCCTCCTCTACCATCCCATCCCATCCCTTCCCGTCCCGTCCGTCCCGTCTCGTCCCATTCCTTCCCGTCCCATCCCGTCCCGTCCAGTTCAGTCCCGTCCCGTCCCGCCCCGTCCCTTCCTGTCCCTTCCCGTCCCGTCCCGTCCCGTCTCCTCCTCTACCATCTCATCCCATCCCTGCCCGTCCCGTCCGTCCCGTCTCGTCCCATTCCTTCCCGTCCCATCCCGTCCCGTCCACTTCAGTCTCGTCCCGTCCCGCCCCGTCCCTTCCTGTCCCTTCCCGTCTCGTCCAGTCCCGTCCCGTCCCTTCCCGTCTCGTCCAGTCCCGTCCCGTCTCGTCCCTTCCCGTCCCGTCCCGTTCCGTCCCCTCCCGGCAAACGTTGTTCTGTTCAAAAATAATTTGTCTCTGAAACCCCGTTTAACCACTATAAAGTTTTAATTTTATGTCATGTCCATCGTCTTGGACTTAAAAATAAATGCCGTTTTTGCAATCAACGTCCTAAAAAACCTCAATAACGACACCCATTTCGATTTTTAGGCTTATTTACCCCATTTCACCTCTTAAGGGGTAGCGAACCCGACAGACGTTGTCCTGCCCGAACATTGATTTGCCTGCTATTAGCGTGTTCAGCAAACGTTTTTCCGATATTCGAATTTTCGATTTCTTTCATTTTAAAAACATGCTAATAGCTACAACTATTTTCATTATCCGTAGCGCGCTGGTCATCATTGCGGTTGGCACGTAAAGTAGATACCCGCGCAGCTGACTGTCTTCGACGACCTATGTTAGCTCGTCGTGCCTTTGGCATTGTAACGGACACTATAAAACGACACCGAATTGTTTTCACAATCACTTGTACACAAACCAAATTTGAATGTCTGACTGACTGACTGACTGCGACGACCCTGCATTCGCTTCGCCCCCTGTGGGTGCAGGTAGCGGCTAGGCCTCCCAGGTCAGAACTGTCCTTCCGAGAATTGTCGGCACAAACAGCACAATAGCTCTGATGCGGATTATGACATGATTTTATTTTCTGGCTTTCCCTTTGGATTTTTCCGAATTTTCTTTTTTGCTAAACCACCTCGGGAGTAAGACGAACACAACAAAAGAAAAATCATCCAAATCGGTCAAGTCGTTCTCGAGTTTTTGCGTTACTAACACACTAACGCACTAACGCACTAACGCACGGCGATTCATTTTTATATATAAGATAACATTTTAGTTAAAAATTGTATTGTTTTGAATTCTTGTTAATGGTTGGATTGTTGGTTATTAAATTTTTTGAAGGTACCAGGGGTTTATACTATAGATGCAGAAAAATGAGATTGTTTGTACTAATTTCGATTAACCTATATTCTGGTTGCTAAGTGAGCGAAACTCAAGTTCGCCAGTACATAGTTTTAGAAGTACAGGGTTATTCATTATAAATTACCCACCCTTTATCATCGTTATTATTGCCTATAGAAAAAAAAGTTTTAAATAAAAGTTATGTGGTTATAACTGAATTTTGTTAAAATGCTATCAAAAGTACAGTGGCGTGCATAATTAAGGGGATACAAAAAAGTTATATATTTTTTTAAATGGAACACCCTATATATTATTAAATTTTTGGAACGACCTTTTTTTCCTAATTTCAAAAATATACCATATGTTACCCTTACCTTATACCGTTTTTGAGTTATTAAACGTTGAATATCTTAGTTAAACTAGTTACTGTAAATAGGAATTATTAAAGTAAGCTATGAAAATGCAACTATTTTGTTTGATAAGTGACATTTCTTTAATGAAATAATAAAAATTAGTTATCATTTATTTATATTTAAATTTCCTGAATAAAACTTTGTTATATTTAATAATGTTAACTAGTTTAACTAAGATATTTGACGTTTAATAACTCAAAAACGGTATAAGGTAAGGGTAACATATAGTATATTTTTGAAATCAGGAAAGAAAGATCATTCCAAAAATTTAATAATATACAGGGTGTTCTATTTAAAAAAATATATTACTTTTTTGTATCCCCTTAATTATGCACGCCACTGTACTTTTGATAGCATTTTAACAAAATTCAGTTATAACCACATAACTTTTATTTAAAACTTTTTTTTCTATAGGCAATAATAACGATGATAAGGGGTGGGTAATTTATAATGAATAACCCTGTACCTCATATTTCGTAGTACACACGGTAGTGAGAAAAAAATAGGAAAAACCAGTGATAATTGTTTACTGGCGTAGGTAGATGTGACTTCATATTTGACACCTTTCTTTAATTGTGACTTTTCTAAATCTTTTTTTGCATCTATTCAAAAATAAGGGTACATTATTGAGCCATTTTGCCATACGAAAAGAGATATTCGAATTTTGGCAAGAGGATTTTTAGTTTGAGGAGATGCAGGGACACGTATCTACATTTATAGAGGTCGCTGTATAACCATGAGCAAGAGGAGCAATTAACCCATCAAAATTCTGGTGTTACGCCGCTGATCCTGCTCAGACGACGTTTTCCGTCTAGGAAATGCATTATGCGTACTGTTCATATGATGTAGAAGCAATTTTCATGTAGTTTTAATAGACATCTACAGGGAGTCAGTAGTTTTAAAGGCGCAGTCAATCTGACCGTGCACCGGCTCTCCCGTAATAAAGATTTCGCGAAGCAATTTTTGAGACTTCTCAAAATACATTTTCGTATGCACTTCCGTAGGTATATGGAATAACGTTTTCTTGTATTTTAGTTGTCAGTAATAGTACTTAGGCATTATATATTTCGCCAGGATTTTGTTAGTATTGTATCTCATTCATATTTTGTGTCATATTTTCAGATCATTATCATTACGAAAATCTGAAAATGATCGGAAACCTTCGGAACAGGATTAGCTGTGATCGGAGAATGATCGGGACCGTTCCTACAATGATCGCGTACAATAGCAGAATGATCAGGAACGTCCGGAGAATGATTGTAAATGTTCGGGCAATGAAGGAAAACGTTCGGTGATGATTGGAAACGTTTGAACAATGATCAAGAAATTCGTAAACAGATCGAATACTATAAGCGATATTCGGGTACGGTCGCAGAATAATCGGGTAAGATCGGTAAGGATCAGAGAGTGATCGAAAACTTTTGGAGAATGATCGGACCTTCGTAGAATGACTCGGCCGTTCGTAAAATGATCGGATAAGATCGATGAATGATCAGGTACGAAGAAACACCAACCCGGCCAGTTTGACGATGCGCGTGTTCTCGAGTAATTACTATTAGTGATGGGCTTATTCGAATGAAAAATAACCGGTTATCCGGTTATTGAAATATCCTCTGTAACTCGGTTTTCGTTCCAAGTATTTGAATGAAAAATAACCTCATCGTGATACGTACTACGTGCAGTATCTCAACGACCTGCGAGTGATCGAAATTCTGTAAATAATACGTCATTCATAACCATAAAAGCAAGGCAGATTGTACTGATTGACCCAAATGAGGCTCGCGGCTGCTTGTTGATGTTATTAACACATTTGAGACTCCCAGTCGACCAGTTAAATTTATGGGGCCGTTCCTATTAAAGATAACGTTCTGCTGAGTATGAGATTTGCCGAAGCTGTGTTGGTATTAATTTATAACGGCCTAAATTTTTGCTTCGAAACGCGGTTGATCATGTCTAATAAGGGATAAACAGAAAGCGATTTTCCAATATCGTAACAGATTTATATTTAATTTTTAATCACGGAGCCCATCCGTCGTCATATGATATGAACGTGGGACAAGAAGTGGATTTCGATGTTTAAAATTTTAAGTGTGCGTCTTTAGAACCGCGGAAGGCTGAACGTAGATAAATTATGGATTCTAAAATATACCGGTATGATGTGCAAGCGAAAAGGGAAGGGTGGCTACTAGAGAATTTTAGGAACTAAAAATAGATTCAATAGATAGGTTTTTTGTATTCGCATATTTATAATTTCTTTAGTATTGATATAGCTATTCTCAATGGTTTAAACTCCTTCGAAATCAAATAAAAATCATTTATACAATTATTATAATTAACGATTAACTGAGTTCCTCTGCTATCTACAAGTTACGGTGCCGATGCAAATGACGGTGAACCGCCAACCGGCAAACCGGCGAAATCCAAACGAATAGAGAGCCAAAATTTATTCGAATGATTATTCAAATAATCATTCGGTTATTAATATCATTCAAATGCAAATAATTCGGTTATGAAAATTGTCCGGTTATGCCCATCACTAATTACTATCACTAGCACAAAACAATACCTAATGCGCGTGTTCTCTTGTGTTAAAAGAGAAGCGAAGATACTGGTTGTTGTTAATAATAACACTAACTTAACTGAATGCAAATGAAGACGAGGCAGAACAACTCTAAAAAGTATACAGGATATAGAAGAGCAAACATTGAGAAACTATATTTAAAAGTACAATTTGAGGAATGATTGTCAAAATGAAAATGACAAATCACCGGACAGTAATAAAATTGCAGCGATTATTTTTTTCGTAGCGATCTCAACCAATCAGAAGGCTGGATTTAGTTAATTTATCTTGTATAATTTCTACTATACAAAATAGATTATACTAGAGTAACTTCACTAGGCGCCGCAATACATAACTTTTGTCAACTTGATGTGGTTTTCATGGAGATGACTTTCAGCTAGGTATGGCTGTATTTGAAAACTCCTAATGTCGCTGTGTTTTCACTCGATCAGGGTCCATTTTAATGAATTCGATTTAGTGACTAGCATTTGGCTGACATTTCGCCAAAACATCAAAGTGGTCAGCATCATTTAAAAAAAATTGTTTTCGTTTACATAAAAATTATTAACAAAAACTGCTCAAATTACACTCGACCTGGGTTCGAGGAATTTTTTACCCAGTTTTGGATTCCAGAAATTTAAACGTAGATAATTATTTGCATGTGAACGAAAAAAAAATCTCAAAAAATGTTTAGCTTTGGTGACATTACCCTTCAAAATAACAGACAATTAAAAAAACACGTTAGCAGTAGTATACCAAATTATTCTCCACACATAATTCCAAAGAAGGGAGACGCCGAAATTTGTCAGACTTATCACACAAGTTCAACGACGTATATACCAAAACTCGTACTAACGCCATTTACAAAAGAAGAATAATTTATTTAACAATTGTAGTTTTAAATCTAACAATAAAAAACGTTTCAGAAGAACAAGAAAGTACCTTATATGGAGGCTGGAGCAAGTTATTTAATATTATGAAGGAAATTGAACTTAATAACAGAAGATTAATGTACAGTTGCGGCCAACTCAAAGTGCACGGCAGATTTTTAGCTTGTAATACGATATTCTAATCATAGACGTCGAGTTTTGACGTTTACGTTTGGCATCAACTGTCATAGAACTGAAAACTCGGAAAATTCCCAGACATTTGTCAGAAGCAGAGAAAATGTGAGCTATTACAAAACTGGAAGAGAACTGGTCGCTAAGTCGAGTCGCAACAGATTTGCATGTGAGCAAGAGCTGCACTTTCAAAATTAAAAATCGTTGGCAGCAGAGATGTCTGCAAGAAAAGTTTTTTTAACACCAGAGAACAAAAAATGAAGAGTACAATTTGCAACTGACTATTTGAATGAGATCGACGACTTTTAGAACACGACTGTTTTCTCAGGTGAAAAGGAGGTATTTCAATCATTTACCAATTGACGATTAAGGGTGTGTAGACCACAAAATTCAAGATTTGAGGAGCAATATTATGTTCAACCCTTAAGGAGTAGTAGACGATTCTCTGTAAACGTATGGCGATGGATCAATGCTTACGGATCTGGGACATGCTATAGAATTAATGGTCGACTGAATGCTGAAAATTATCGCAACATTTTGCAAAATGTGATGCTGCCATCTGTAAGAGTGGTCTTTCCTAATCAATTACTTTTCAACAGGCAAGATATAACCTAATTAATTAATTTTGTCTATGTTAACGTAATTGATAACATTGTTTTTACAGGATAACTGTCCTGTGCAGACAGCAGGGGTTGTTCATTGATGGTTTGATTAGAATAATATCAATTTATTACTATGGCCTGCAGAAGTCCGGGGTTGAATCCCATCAAAAATGTTTGCGGCTATTTAACTACAAAAATTTATACCAGGGATTTTGCACCAAACAAAACCGATGAATTATGGGAAAGAATCAGAAATGCTTGGAAGAACTGAGAGAAGGATACAATATGGAAACATTGGTCAACTCTATGCGAAACAAACTGCAAAGCGTAGTAGCAATTGAATCACTGATACATATTTATTAAATACATATTATTATATAGTTTGTTTACTTGTGAAACTTTGCTAAAATACAAACATTAAAAAAGTAATACCTATTCTTATAACCACAAGCAACGCCACTGGAGAAACCCCATTTAATAAGCCAAAAAATCGCAAAAATAACCATAGTAACAAAAAACCGTGCACTTTGAGGTGTCCGTAACTGTACAACACATGCAAATACCAAGAAAGATAGTGTGGACGGAGAGAAAAACAATAACAAAGCAATGGTCAAGAAAGGTGTGTCCTACACTATTGTTTAATATTATGTATTGCAAGGTGATAAGTATAGTTACTGGTTCAAATATGTTTACCTTGAAGGGTTTACATATTCACCAGAAAAACCTCCTCCACCTTACAAACATAGAGATGATATCAGCTAGGTTAATGTGTTTAACTATGTGAAACCAAATACATTTTTGTCAAGACACATTAAAATTTTATTATTAAAAAAATTGGTCAAGCATGTAAACGTTTTGCTAAATCACAATGTTAGCTTCTTCAGACAAATGTTTTTTCATAAAATAGGACATGTCGATAATAACATGATCAACATTATAAGCTTTACTGTCGTGATCCAAGTTTTTAACTTCAACTGGCTATCAAGGAAAAAGCATCTATGGTATAGCTATGAAAATTTATAATCGATGCTAGCGACGATTGCGATGTAAAATGTTACTAAACTCATATTTTTTGCAGCGATATCTATACTCTATTTCTAGGATTCTATTCAACACTCTTACTATTTAGCATTATGCTACAATCCGCAAATATTTACCACATACCCTGAAACCGAATGTTACTTTGACATGGAAGTCGAATTCACAACTTTTGATTTCTAAATTCAACGTTAGAATCTTACAGCTATTATTAATAATTAGGAAAAGGAAAAACTATAACTTTTTAACAAATAATCGTGCATGACGAAAACCCTAATTGTAAAAGAATTATTGATTTTTTTATGTCTCTATGATAATAAAGAAGATAGTAAGTAGTACACTATATTGATGTTTATTAGATTTTGCGATTTTTGAAAATCTTAGACAATTTTGCCAAGATCTTTTGCCCTGCTTCTGAAAAGTGTGCAGAATCAAGTTTCTATTTAACGTTTTGATGAAGCCGCCACCACCCACACGGGGATGCAAAAATATTAATTGTCATTTCAAGACATGAAAACCTTTCAAGCAAAATTTA